>OY992893.1:29504659-29589659 GCA_963921405.1 Cepaea hortensis
AAGAAGAAGAAGAAGAAGAAGAAGAAGACGTCTGATTTCAATTTCTCTGTCTAATCTGCCATCTTCAGTGATCATACTTCCAAGATATTTGAATTCTTTAACTTGTTCCAGAGTTTTGCTATTTATTTGTATACTTAGTGGGCCCGGCGATCCGCTAACTCGCATTACTTCGGTTTTGGCTGTATTTATGCTCATATTGTATCTGCTGCAGGTTGAACTCAGATTATTAATATGATTTTGTAGTCTGCCCTCGTCCCTTTAAAACAGGCAATGATCTTCTACAAATAGAAGTTCATTTATTTCCTGTGGATGAGTTGTTTCATCTGGAGTAAAGAGTTCTACATTTTCTGAATCTGTTCTGTCGAGACTTGCTTCTTTGGAATTTCTGTCTATGTAGAAATTAAATAGCAGGGAAGAGAACACACATCCCTGTCTCACTCCTGTATTGACTGTTAACAGATCTGATATACCTATTTGTGTTCTTACTGCACTTCGGCTCGAGTGGTACATGGCTATGATGTTTTCTAGCAGTTGCCCTTGTATCCCATAGTCTTCAAGGATGGTCCATAATTTATATCTGCCTACTCTATCGAAAGCCTTTTCCTGATCTACAAACACAATATTCTTCTGGCCACTATATTCGATAGTTTTTCACATATTTGCCTAAATGTAAATAGTGCATCAGTGCAACTTTAACCTTTCCGAAAACCGAATTGTACTTTGCTTTTCAATTATGGGGTTAGCTCTTTATTCCAATAGTTTTGCATACATTTTCCCTATATGGATCAGGAGTGTTTCGCACTCTCTTATAATGCCTTTCTTTTTCCATATTGGTACTATTATTGATTGTTGCCAACCATCTGGGACTTTTCTTTAGTGGTTATTCCATCTGGAACTGGTGATTTGCTTTTAGGACTTTTCTGTATAACTGCTTTGACTTCTGCAGGTATGAAATTTGATTTTTGCTGTCCCTGGCTTTTAGGTACAAAAGTGAGGTTTTCTTTGTTTTGTGTGGGGTTAAGTAGTTCTTGAAAGTATTCTGCCCACCTTGCTAGTCTTTGTTGTGGATTAAATATCGGTATACCTCTTTTGCTGTTTATGAAGGTGGTTGGGATGTAGTGTGCATCTCTGTTTCTCATTGTGTTGACACGTTTATAAAATTCTCTTGGGCAGTCTTTGCTAAGGGTCGCCATCTGTTCACCATATATTCTCCAGGATTCATCTTTAGATGCTCTAATTGTTCGTTTGGCATTACGTCGTGCTATTCTATAAGTAACATAGTCTTGTTCAGATTTAGTTGTGATCCACATTTTGAACGCTACCTTCTTTTTGAATATGCTATCTTTAACTTCGTTGTTCAACCAGGCTGTTCTTAATCTTTTGTCCTGCCCTACTTTCTTTGTTCCACATTTATTCTCCAGTCTGTCGAGCATGGCAGCCTTAAAAATTGTCCATTCCTTATCTACGCTTGGGTGGTCATCATGGATGTTCTTATGTAGGTTTTTGATTTTTCGATTGAATTCGTCTTTAACCGTATTTTCCTGATCCCTCCTATAATTGATGACATGTGTTGTTACCTTTTTATTTCTTATTTTCCTGTATGTTGAAATCTTTTTTTATTATGACTAGTTTGTGATCAGTATCACCATCTGTATTTGGTAGTGCTCTTGAATCTAATAGTAGTCTTCTGTCTGATTTCCTAACTAGAATAAAGTCAATTTGAGATGCTTGGTTTATGTCATTCCATTTATACCAGGTTTTGGTGTGGCTACGGCGATGTTGAAAAAAACTATTTGCTATTATTAGTCCGTATTCGGAGCATATGTTGAGTAGTTGTTGACCATTGCTGTTACATTCAGTCTCTGTGTCGCTGAATGGCCCAATGCAATCATCCCACAGTGTTCTTCGTGTGCCTATTCGTCCGTTAAAATCACATATCACAATAAGTTCATCCGTCTCCCTGACATTTCACGTGTCTGCAAGTTTATCAAAATACTCGTCTTTGTCTTCGTCGCTGTAAGTGTCGTTACATGAGGCGTATGTTGGTATACAAGTCGTTGTTCTATTTCCTTCCTTGATCTATACTAGTATTATCCTTTCCGATATAAATTTAGTGTTGATAATGGCTTTCGCTTTGTCTGGATGTAACACACAAAAAAACCCACTCCATGTTTAGCTGTAGCTCGCTGGTCGACGCCACCCCATATAAGAACGTAACCTTCATGTGTTTGTTTCGTTTTCTGCCACTTTTTCCTAGTATCTGCGAGACCAAATATTTGAATTTTTCATAAATTCTATGAGAGCTGGTTCCTTATATCCTAGACTAGTCAGTAACATTCCAAGTCGCGAAAATCTCCTTTCTATTTGAAGTATTTCGAAGTTTAGCAGTCGTTAGTCGCTTGTTGTTGTTCGGCTTCGATGGAGTCTTTCATCATTCAACGAAAATGCTTTTTAATTTTGTTTAAGTGATCTCGATTGTTTTCACCACGTGTGGCTTTGGATTAAAGATTTCCTCTGTCACGGATTATTCAAGCATGTCAGTGGTTTTAATTTTGTGGAAGTGGTTTCGATTGTTTTCACCACGTGTAGATCTGTATTGAAGATTTCCTCTGTCACGGATTATATAAGATGGAAAACCAAATTGTAAAACGTGTCAAAGTCAACACGAGTGAAGGTTTCTAGTGAGGAGAGTTCCACCAAACAAACACACTTGTGTTTTCTGTATCAGGACCTCATGTATGTCGGTTCAATTACCTCGCTGATGGCGAGCGGGATCGGTAGGCGAGGGATAAAATCCATCTACCAGTTTGAGGACCTTAAAAGATGGTACGCTACGCTGACACCGTAAGAAAAGGCGGATCATTAAGAACGGCTTCATGGGATGAAGTATGAACTGCAGGATCTTAAATTAACTATTGTAATCGAAAACATAGGGAAGGAAAAGACCAAGGCTATGATTCACTAGATGCCTACAACCGCAAAGGTTGAGACAGTGAAGCAAATAGCCGCAGATATTTCGGGAGATTTAAATGCGGAAAGGCATAAACTTAAAAATAGCACTGACAAGTGCTTACTGCTGTGCAACCCAAAAGAACCTCTACCACATTACGTGGACGGGGTAGAAGATAAGCTACACCGTCTCTTCATCACAGTTCCGGGGCGCCCTACGGCGTGTACAGTCTGTGGGGAGGACTCCCACTGGAGTAATAAATGTCCGGCCAAAGTAAAAACCCAGAAGGGACCTATACTGGCGCAAAGAGCCACCTCGAACCCCCAGACAGATCAACATTGTAAGAAGGATGAAGACGGTTTCCAGCTGTTTACTAGGGAAAGGGGACGATCAACCAAGAGCCTGTCCGACGGTGAGAGCTCGACACCTCCACCCCCCCCCCCCAACACCTGTTATCACGCTGCCGCCCCTCAACAACCACGACTACCCTACACCGTCTGAAGCTTAGAGGGCAAACAATACAAATGTGTAAGTAATTATACTAAACAGATAACGACCAGCGCCATGACCGGAAAAGACATTGATATGATAAAGTTAACACACCACCAAGACGAAGAAGCCTGTCAGATTCTTCTCCATGCCTCGTTATTGACTTAATATTTCAAGCCCAGCGAAGGAATTTACTAACCATTTCCAGAAATGATAACATGAATACAGGCAGTTTAAACATAATTATACTCAACCGTTTCTTATATTACAACAACAACGACAGCAGAGATTAAAATTATGAGAATTAACATTCGAGGTATAAGATCCAAAATTAATCATCTTATACCACTCATACATAAATATAAACCAGAGTTTATACTCATACAGGAAACTAACGTTAACACCGACGAACACGCAACATATATCGAAACATGCTTAGGTATAAGACACTCATGTTTTAGTCTTAGTACTCAACAATATCGGGCTGTGTACACAATAATACAGACATCTGACAGGTGGCAGATTATAGAGGACAGGGACTGCCAGGGTAGGATAGCTATAGTACAGGTGGGAAATAATATACATAAATACACAATTGTCAACATACACGCACTGCCTGATTACAGAAATCAGCCGCTCTTCTTCCAAACACTGGAAAACTTACTATCACGTCGGGGTTACAACATCATTTTTGGGGGTGATGTTAATTGCGTGCTTTCTGTGTATGACGTAATAAATAGAGATGTAAGAATGCAAATTAGAAACACAACAATGGAGGATGAACATCAGTTAGACACATTGAAAACAAGTTTAGATATCCATGGGCTAAGAGACACATACAGGCACACGCATCTCCATGGAACAGATACAACACACACACGCGCGCGCACACACACACACACACACACACACACAATGCACATAACAGAGCAGCGCGATTAGATAGAATTTACGGGCCCATAGCACATCATATAACACAAGTCAAGCATTTACAGGAGACACTGAACTTCATAGACCATAAGGCTGTAGATAAAACAATAAACATAGTACAAACAACACCACATTTTAGAAGATCTCCATACTGGAAATTTAACAGCACACTTTTACAAAAGGGAGAGTTTATACGTAGCTGGAGTATGAATAAACAGAGTAGTTTATACGTAGCTGAGGTTTGAATAAACGGAGTCGTTTATACATAGCTGAAGTATGAAACTGTTTAAATATCAAGAATAATTTTCCAGATTGGTATCCCCAATAAAAATAATTGTGTCCCCATGCGAGTTAAAGAATTGTTAACTTGCGTTTCTGTACACTTACTGTTTACAGGCATCCATCTTTGTTTACGTTACCGACCTACTATTTCCTGCTATTGATGTCCTCATAACTCCGGTCCAAGCTGACAGTAATATGCGTCGCCTCAGAGAGACATGATTAGGGTCGCTAGGCAATACAAACATCAGGCTTTCGACTGACTGAACGCATGAATTAACAAATAAACAAGGAAATGCTACGCACATAAAGTGCAGGAAAACCTGGTATATGTGAAGCAGGTTGAAAAGAGAGAGGAGGGAGATAGATAACGAAGATAATGTGAGAGATAGAGATACGAGAAAGATGTGTTGAAAGACATAACAAAGTGATAAAGACAAGTGACAGAGAGAGGGAGGGATATATATATATATATATATATATATATATATATATATATATATATATATATATATATATATATATATATATATATATATATAGAGAGAGAGAGAGAGAGAGAGAGAGAGAGAGAGTGAGAACTCGTGTTCGGTCGGCTAAGCGCCTTTCCCAAGACAACAAAAGTAGAGGACAGATAAGAACAGAAAGACAAGTGTGCAGGTTCTTGTGCAGCAAGATTAAAGACACATGTAACCAACACAAAACACAAAAACCCTAGGAAACACTGTTGCTGCCAAAAGCGAGATCATCAGACCAGTACTGTCGTGTAGTGTGTGGGTGAATGGGTGGGTGTGTGAACGTGTGTCCATATGTGTATTTATATGTGTATTTATATGTGTGTATGTATGTGTGTGCATGTCTCAATGTGCGTATGGGTGTGTGTGAATGTTTGCGTGTGTATGCAGTGTATGCGAGGGAGGGTGTATTTGATAGCGTGAGGGTGTGCCTGTCTGTGTGTGAGTGTATGTGCCTGTCTGTGTGTGAGTGTATATTGGTGAGAAGAGAGAGAGACAACATCATCATGTGCTGGCACAGAGAGACAACATCATCATGTGCCGATATTTTAAATAATATTTTGGCATAGTCCATAGGGTGCTCTTAGGTCTGCTAGTTCTGTGCTGTTTTTGCTCTTCCGTATTGAGACAGCTGACTATGCATCTGTGAAGATAGCTGTTTACTTCTCTTTATTTTCCCTCAGAGCATTTCTGCTGCAGTTTTCAAAGCTTCTGCCTCCGCTACATCGGCCATATACTCAGAATGGATAAGACTCCCATACAAAGCCCTCATATGGACACCGGTAGCGAAAACGGAAACACGGAAGACCAAGAGAGACCCTGCGTAGAACCATCATTAGAGAAGGCTCATTCAACGGCTAAACAAACATCCAAGACCTACAACAGGTAGCAGCGAACCGCTAGGCATGGAGAGCTATGTCTGCCACCCCATGCGCCGCCTTGGGCTCAAGAGGACAGACTAACTAACTAACTAAAACTAACTTTAAACACAACACACATCAATCCCAACACACAATCAGACTCAATTTTTTTCGATGTTTCAAAATTTAATTTAAATAATAAATATGTCAGATGTATGGTAGTTGTTTGGACAACCCCAAACAGATAAAGGATACTAAGTTCCTCTTTCTCAATGTGATCCTGCCCGTTATAATTAATTTAGCTGTTACTGGCTCAGTAGTTCTTCTTCTGCGTTCATCCGGAGTTTTTTTCCTGACGTGATTGCGTTGTGCCTGTTTACAGCAGAGCTGCGTTCTTGCGCCGTTAGGCTGACACATCCGACTTCTGCGGGCATTTGTTGACCGGGTTAACCTTCCCGGGGGCTCAGTGGTTTGAGACCATTCAATGGAGTTTCGGAGAACCAAGAAATATCTCCAGGAACCAAGAAATATCTCCAGGAAGAACTTCCGCCGTTGTGGGACATTGATGGAGAAGATGGCGACGTTTTGAAACATGTCCTTGTTTCCAGAGTTGTTGATCCCTCTTCACACAAGAACAGACATTCATAAATGGAGAATAAGATGGTGCATGGTAACATAGATTTCAAATAAGAGCTGTCAGATGAATTGTGGGAGGACCAGAGTCAGGGATCCAGCACAATGTTGGACAAGGCAGATTGTTGAAGCATGGTTGTTAACAGTAACATAGAATCAGCAATGTCTATAAGCAGTAACATTGAATCAGCAATAGCTGAGAGCAGCAACATAGAATCAGCAATGGTTGTGAACAATAATATAGAAGCAACAATGACTGTGAACAGTAACATAGAATCAGCAATGGTTGTGAACACTAATATAGAAGCAGCAATGACTGTGAACAGTAACATAGAATCAGCAATGGCTGTGAACATTAATATAGAAGCAGCAATGACTGTGAACAGTAACATAGAATCAGCAATGGCTGTGAACATTAATATAGAAGCAGCAATGACTGTGAACACTGGTGAGATACTTTTTAAGTACAATGATTGTGGAGCTGCATTCAGACAGATTGGCATTTTGAAATATCACATGAGAACACACACAGGAGAGAAACCTTATAAGTGTGAAGACTGTAGTGCTGCTTTTTTCTCAATCTAATAGTCTTATTGTCCACAATAGAATACATACAGGACAGAAACCTTATAAGTGTGATGATTGTGGTGCTGCTTTTGCTAGACTTGATGGTTCCAAATGTTGCTGCATGTAGCCGGGGCGCAGTGTTGGGGTGAGAGCCCAATATTGCTTAAATACCCCAACGGCTCGTGAATACATAACCTATGCAGCAAAAGTCCAACTCCAGGTCTTCACGTGGCGGAATTGTTTCTATTAACAGGAGAAGGGGCGACGGCGAGTTTCTGGCGCCGAAAAATAACCAGTGTGCTCTAGATGTGTATACACATACATGCATGTGCAGACACGTGTGTGCGTGTCTACACATTTAAACTCGAGTGAGACCACAGTCTGCTCTGGCAAAGGAAAGGTGCTGAAGACGGAGGCAACCAGCCAGGAGGCACCCATCATTTTGCCTCACGGTGTTTTGTATGTCTCGAACAGGCACAGACTGTACAGAAAGTAGCGTTTTGAGCTCACTTGACATGCTCGGTTTTCTATTTTCCGGATAGAGTTGCGAAAACTGAAACAAAAACAAAAAACATACTTTAAAATTAATTCATATAATTATGTATAAGAAATAAACAAACATTTAGGTCTCCCCGTTAATTTAAACAGTGACCCCAAAAAAAAAAAAAAAAACTTTTTTATCAATTTTAATTTTTCCTTAAAATAAGATGTACATAGATTGTGGGGTAACATTGGCACCATGCCGATATGACAGACGATAGTTTGTTACACTGTGATTCAAAAAGCCATAATTACAACCCATGGCGGTAGCGAATATGGCTGATCAGGCCTATTTGCGCTGTAAATGTTCGTCCACATTGGATGCGTGTGAGCACATGGTCGTTCGCAGGAAGCAGGAAGGGAAACCGCAGGAAGGAAATTATCGCCAAGGAAACGTCACGTGACCAGCCGGGGTTTCCGGGACCGGAAAAAAATCACGTGATAGTTCAGCTCTGAATAAACGGAGTAGTTTATACGTAGCTGAGGTTTGAATAAACAGAGTAGTTTATACATACTCTAGGTATGAATAGACACTTCCTTTACAAAATAGAACTGTGTAGATTGCATAACAAAACTGATCCTCACTTACACAAGCGATATACCAGAGGGTAATGCGCGAGAACTCTGGGAAACACTTAAACAAACTATACGAGAGAGAACTCAAACACTAGCAGCAGTAATACACAAGCAAAAACTACAACAAGAAAAAGTATTGGAAAATGCAATTAAGCTCTTACTACAGACAGACAAAAATTCACCACATATCATAGCATTACAGGAAGAATTAGATCTCCACAGACATCACCGATTTCAGGGATTTTTACTGCGAACAAAGTTACAAACTATAACACAAGAGAAACCGAGTAAACAATACCTAGCTATAGAACAAAACACACAGCGCAGCAGCCAGATAGGCCAGATAATGACAGAGAATGATATATACAAGTCGAGCCACAACAAATAGCCTTAGCCTTTGAAAATTATTATAAGAACCTTTTAGTTATCGGTTATCAGTTGGGGGTATAGTCATTGCACTCCGGACAGGTCCATAGGTGCTCAGATTCCCCCCTCCCAATCCCCTCCCCAGCATAAGCATGAGCGTCCGCTGGCTAATAGTGCCAGTTTTGTGTTGGTTGACGAGGCCCCTCGTTTTCCCGATGTACCTCTCGAGTCTGGCCGTGCCAATTCTTACTTCCAAGTCTCTCATCATGGACAACGATGTGGATTCAATGACGTCAAAGTCCACTGTTCTCGACATCTCTTTACGGATGTTAATAACATCGGCGCGATCCATGGGCTGGCCATCTGCAGGGGAAGCAGAGCCAGCCAGCTTATCAGCTCGTTCATTTTCCTCGACTACCTCATGTCCCGGGAAGAAGATGAAGGTATAAAAGAACCTTTACACAGAAGAAAACACGAAGGCGCACTTACAAGAAAATGTTATGAAATTCACAAAACAACTCACAGAGGAACAGAAATTAACATTAGATACTGATTTAACACTAACAGATATAACACAAGCTGTCCACGGAATGCAGAAGAGCAATTCTCCTGGCCGTGGCCGTGTTACCGTTGAATTCTATCAGTTTTTTTCCCTCTTCTATGTCCCCTTTTACTAACAGTATTCTCTGAATCTTTCCACAAACAAGAACTCCCATCCAGTTTCAACACGTCTTACATCACTCTTATTCCGAATGAGAACACCGACAAGACACTTTTAAAGAGTTACAGACAGATCTCGCTTTCAAATGTAGACTACAAGATTTTAACAAAGGCTTTGACGAATAAATTGAAACTAGTAATGGCATCTCTCATTCATGAAGACAAGCAATGTAGTGTACAACACCGGAACATCCAGCAACACACACAATTCATAAAGGACATCATCAACTACACACATCTGAAAAACTGTCAGTCCTCAATTATCTCTTCAGATCAAGAAAAAGCATTCGACAGAATATCTCACTCATACCTCCACAAAACTCTCTGACACTGCAACGTGGGAAGTTATTTTCGGACATGGACAAAATTTTATATTTAAAACCAGAAAGTCGGATTGGTTAAACCATACTTTCATCAATTCCTTCAGGATGACTAGGTCAGTGAGACAGGAATGTCCCTTGTCCCCATTACTGTACGTTGTCGCCCTAGAGCCACTTCTACAAAAGATACGACAGGACGACAATGTCAGGAGTACGTCATACCAGGGCAGGGTGAACAAAAGCTGTGTGCTTATGCGGGCAATATCAGTTTCTTTCCGACAACTGAACAATCTGAACGGATTATTTTGGAAACGATCTCGTTTTTCGGCAAAGGGAGTGGGGCAAAATTAAACGTCCAATAATCTACCATAATGTGTCTAGGCAAATTGACAAAATTAGCCGGATTTTCCATTTGACTTAACATGAAACAATCTTATAAAATTGTACGGAATAGTCTTCCCATGTCAACCAAATCAGCCACACAAAGACAAGTGGCGGTATCTAGAGACGAAATAACAGACATGTTACAGACGTTCAAATATAAAACAACCAAAATATTTGGTACAAGTACCATTATTAACACGAGTGGAACTTCCGATCGCCAACATGGCTTTAGGCATTGAACCGTTAAGGCCTGTGTAGTGTTTATGCTTGTAGCTACGGTTTGCAATTGCATTTTCCTCATGTTGGACTGATAGTACATGGTTCCGTCGCCCTGCTACTGAGTGAGTGCGTGGGCGACACTGTGAGTTGTGAAACTCGCGTTTAAATCTTTTACATCTGTCTTGTACAGTGACCTGCATGTTCGGAACAATGGCTATCGGCTATTGCTAAATTGACTGAATTGCCTTTTCGGTTCACGGGTGCATTTTTTCAGGGGACTCCTGGGAGCCGGCGCTGAAGCTGCGGAGTTCGTGCTTTATGCGACACTTTCGGCGGGTCACCTTGCGATAAAAGACCGAGCTATGTGGGGGAAAAAACCTCGTCAATAAGGTTTCTCTGGTGACTGCCGAGTCCATCGACGATGAACTGTGGTTTTTGGATGAATGTTGTGTTGGCATTCTAGCGGCGGCATTGTGCACAGTGTACCTGTGCGGGCTGTTGGATTGCCGAGACTCCTGTCTATTCCACTTTCCACATTGGAAAGTGGGGAGCATTTTGTGTGATTTTCACAGCAAGTATGCACAATTGGAATTAAAATTATAACAGCTGAACTATGAGTTAAAATAAACTACAACATGTATTATCTATCCTTAATCATTACACAAATGATGATGCTGGTGAAATCATATAAGTTTATGCACTACAGTAATCATGAAAGTGAAATGATTAATATAAAATACATAACTCTGGATCCTATCTGGATCAGTGTCCGAGCTCCTAGTTGAGATAAGCCAGAAGTATGTTTCTGCTTAGTTCAGCAACCGCCCACTCTCCAGTAGAAACAGCTCGCCAGTTTTCTGACGCCTGTCAATCCTGGCGCTACCTGGTTGTCACTCGTTCTTGAGATCTATACTCAGACGCTCTTATTGAAAGCTTGGAAGACATAGTCAAGAATGTGTTATATTTAGCCCTGCATCAGTACAATCCTAAGTAATACATACATCCTATCACACCCATATACACTGACCAGTCTGACCAAGTTTATCTTCCTGCTCTACTGCGTTCACTATCCTCCTTCTCCCAACATATCTCTCTCCTCCTGTCTTAGTCTGGGCGGACTTTTCAATTGTCTCACAAGCCTGTAATTACTACATTTCTGCCATCCTATGTACATGTCGCTAATATCAACATTCGGTTCCTGACAGTGAGTACCATCCAACATTTGGGTTAGCAGCTTACAGGGTAATGGTATTATAATAGTACCTGATCATCCGGGCTTACAAGCCGTAACCAGTATCTGTGCCAGGCTTCCGTGAATTACCATGAACTCTCGTGCACAATACACTGAAAGGGTTAAGCACCACATACTCTATACCAATTGTGGGTAATGTCTGTACCATTACACCTCTGCTTTCAACGCAATCGGTGGCCAATGTGCCAATGCGCACACCACAGCATAACACCAAATTCTTCTTATTGAATTACCATATAACAAATCAACATCAACTAAATCTAAGGTATGCGAATTCAAAATGGCATATAAGGTTATTCCTACATGCGTAATATGAATGTAAAAAGGAAGTAATATCTTTGTCTACAACAAACTGTGAAACATAGTTTCCATACACGTAATGGACGAAATAAAAGTCTGCCGAGTGCATGTCCAGAGTATAACAAAATTGATGCATATGACAATTCAAATATATAAAACATCCAATACACATACAGTATATACTTCAAAATAGATATATAATGATACTCAGAGCAATCCCTATTTAGCTACTGCTGTGGTAAGAATTAAAAGAAATATAGTCAGTTGACTATATTCTGTACAACAAATGCACACATCAAAAGGCGACTAGGCTAGTTTACACAAAAATGACACGCATCTACTAAGACACATGACAATCAGAAGTCATCTAGACATAGCCAAGATCTGCCTAACATAAAGTTCCTACTTCTCAGAAAAAGAACACATAAAGCACTATGATATTGTACACTGAACTGAGAAAGAATAGTTCACAGATCAGCAACAAGAGAAACTGGTGGCCTCACTGAACTAGTCTACCACAGGCCGACAGAAAGTCAGTCCTCTAAAAGACTTAGATAGTTACTAAGAAATAACTTTCCTAGTGAAGTCTAGCAACATCAGAATCATACATATGACTACAAAACATTGAGTACCTGTTTCACTGATTTTCGTATCTAACATGACCAGGACTAGCAACCTATTTTAAACTGAGTCCAGAAGACCTATTATCTCCCAGCAATTACAGTCATAATTTCTTTCTGAACACTAGCCGTAACACCTGTGACCGTGGACAGTCTCTAGTCAGCCAGACTTTCACACCTTGTGTGGTTGAGAGATCCCAGTTAGTCTGACACTGTCTCGCCCGGGAGAGTCTTATCAAGCAGTGAGTTTACACCTTGCGCCTCTCTGTCTGGTACAAAGTCTACAGGCCCAGTGTTAATTGCCTCTGTCAGACACCCAACACCTAATTTATGGATCCACTCTGAATGGTTTATTATCCTTCAAATAAGACGCCTTTCTACCTTTCTAAAGGTAATTACTAGTCTCTAGTCAAGTGTTGGGTCGGTTTTACAAGGTCTGTTTCACACTCTACTGAGTCTGTGTGATCGACTGGGCTTGGCATGTTTATAGCCCCAGGTTGCTTGCGTCATGCCTGGGCAGTGTTACTTGCCATTCACAGTAGCGGTCCGTTTAACACTGCATGTCCGTGTGGTGTTATTGTCAATTCTGGGTCAGTTTCTAATTCCCCCAGCATTCTTTATTATAGAGAATTTCATTCCCTCTTCTGTAACTACTCTACATAGTCCACCAAAAGTGAACCGAAAATGTTCTGGGATGTAAATGAGAGATTCTACGACACATAGGTAAACGTCTGTGTGCTGGGTGCAGGTGTGTGTGTGTGGTGCATGTATTTGCGCATTCATGTTAATGAGTGTTATTGTGTGTGTGTGTGTGTGTGTGTGTGTGTGTGTGTGTGTGTGTGTGTGTGCCTTTAAACCAAGGCGATATCTCAAGTATTAAAATTATGTTATATGGTAACAATATGTTTGGAAAGCGAAAATGTGCACCACCATGCATAAACAAATTAAATGAGCCCTTTAGGTATCTGGTAAGCTAAGGTGGCTTGTAATGGTCAGGTTTAAGTCCTTCCAATTGAAATTGACACCCAGACACTAACACAGCTTTGGACCAATTATCTCCCGGTGGACAGGCCATGGACTCTAATTGTTAGTTATAAATCCCCGATTCTTGTCCCCCAAACAAAATGTGTCATGAACATTCATAAAGCACTAGAGCTTCACGCTATAATTTGACATCAGGCCAACAACACCAACAATGTGAAGCTTCACCTCGGTAGCTATGTGGTCCAGAAAGTACAAAGAAGCCACATTTTGATGGGAATGCTAATTTAAAGTTTACTGAGTGTGCTCATGGCATTCAATACACAGCTGTCTCCAGAAAGCACGAGATAGATCAAGATAAAATATGTATGTGTGTGTGTATAATATATATATATATATATATATATATATATATATATATATATATAGAGAGAGAGAGAGAGAGAGAGAGAGAGAGAGAGAGAGAGAGAGAGAGAGAAGGGAAGCCAGTCGGTGAAGGAAGAAGACAGTCGTAACTGGGAGTCACAATCACAGGTCAAGTTGTTGATTAAGTTCCCCTATAGCAGAGGTTCCTGTCAAAGTCTCACATCTGAGGTTGCGACGCGTTGGCTGTGCCAACGCCAGGCGACATAACAACGCGCAACCCTGAGTGATGTTAAACACTACAGAGGGAATGCGGCGTCTTCGACGACGCCCGTATAAGCAGCCAAGCACAGCAACTGAGCGACGCTAAAATAACCGCTGGTCAGCGGTACACCCCGTGAACCTTGCAGGGGTCACACCAGCTGACTTGAGCGCCGACTAGCGTGTAGAACGAAAGGCCGGGCAGACCGGGTTAGGCGTTTGTATGGACAGGTCGCATGAGTCTGCGAGTGGTTTTGAATCTGCATTGAGAGCTAGCCTCTGTGACAGTGGGAGACTGGTTCGAACGCTTGAGAGATTTGGCTTGTAAGTGATATGTATATTGATTGCATGTATCCTTATGTATTGTATTGATATTGTTCATGCTGTAATGATTGCTATGGATTGTCATTGCGCGATGTCTGTGCGATAATGAATGCAGCGCGTAAATAAAGCTTGTAAATAACCGTTTCGGATATTCACTTCGTGTGATTTGATAGTTTGATACTGCTTCACACTGGCCAGAAAACGAGCTACTTATCTTGCCCTACGCAAGACTCTGACAAGTGCGAACGTGGGTTTCTCGTCCGAGTTTTGAACTGAATGCGAACTTGTAGATTTTTTGTCCGAGTTTTTCAATCGAATGTGAAGATG
Organism: Cepaea hortensis; assembly: GCA_963921405.1. Lineage (NCBI taxonomy): Eukaryota > Metazoa > Mollusca > Gastropoda > Stylommatophora > Helicidae > Cepaea > Cepaea hortensis. Next base: position 29,519,436 of record OY992893.1, read on the forward strand.
CTGATAGAAGTGCGCAAGTCATAGATTATGGTAAAGTAACGGTTAAATAGTGTTGATTTCATTAAATTATAAGTGTGAAGACATTATTTGAAGCCAACTGAGGCGTCTTCAGACTTATCGCCAAATTCAACAAATTTTGTACCTAAAATCCAAAATAGCGGCCGTGCCCTTGAATGTCATTGAGTAGGGTTAGTGTGAGCGTGAAAGTTGTTGATTGTGGTAACGACTAACAATAATACTTGACAGCATACAAACCTATACAGACTTCAGTGACATTACATACACCATACATTTACAAACGTTCTAATTTCGTTTAGTTTCAAAAGTACAGGTTTTTTTGTGTCAATTTCACCTGAACCTTGTGAACTTCAAAATTTTTTGTGTCCGTCAACCCGAAGGACGTTCCAGTGTGATTTCGAGCACCACTGAACAGCACATTGCCCAAGGATTACTTGAGTATAAAAAAAAATTTTCATTCCTCTTTATACTTTCGTTAGTCTGGCTTTAAACATCAACTGTGCTAGAAATATTTGTAAATTACTAACACCATAAGTAATTTTGTTTATATTCATTTCAACATATGGATTGTTCATCATGTCTTCTTTAGGCGATTTCATTGAAATGGGTTTAAAAATGAATATGTCTGGTGAGGGATTGAGAGCATGGAGTGAAAGTAAATATCCAGAATATCTCTTGAAACAGGAGCAAATTAGGGAGCGAGATGAGAGAGCAGCCGAAAGGGCGTTAAAAATTAAAGAGGCAGACTCAGAAGCTGCTCTAAAGCTTCAACAGGCACAAGCAGAAGCTGCTCTAAAGGACTCAGAAGCTGCTCTAAAGCTTCAACAGGCACAATCAGAAGCTGCTCTAAAGCTTCAACAGGCACAATCAGAAGCTGCAGTGAGGCAAGCTGAGATATTAGCCCAAAGCAAGAGAGAAGAACAAGAAACACAACTGAAAATTGAACAGCTAAAAGCTGAATCTTCTAAAAATAAAGATAATAGAGAAACAGACAAAGATCAACCTTACAAGAAATACCAAGGTCTGACTAAAAGTTACAACACAGGTGATTGCATAGCAGCATTCACCCAACATTTTGAATTTGTCATGGATCATTATAAAATTCCAAAACCTGAATGGGGTATAGTATATGTAAGAAGTCTTTCTGGGGAACCTCTGAAAGTCATAGAGTCGATCCCAAATGACCTGAAAGAAGATTATCTGTACATTAAGGCGAAAATTATGTCACATTTTTTACTGGATGAATCAGGTTATAGAGAACAGTTTAGGAAGTTGTCTCCTAAGCCTACACACACGTTCTCTGATTACATCTCAGAAATTCAAAATGTTTTTTTCTAAATGGCTGTCAGCAGCCAAAGTAAATGGAAGTTATGACAAATTAGTTGATCTTATGTTGAGAGATAAGATTATCACATCTCTCCTACCCCTATTTTCGAAATTTTTGTTGGAATGTCAGTGTGAAAGTGTCCAACAGATTGAAAGTCGTGGCTCTGGTTATTTTGCAGCCAATAAGCAATGTTTCTCTAGTAGTCTGACCAGCACAGACTTTGTAGCAGCAGCTACATATGGCAAATATCAGGCAGGGTCAAATAACAAACAAAGACCTTATAAACAAGCTGCAGAGAAATTTTATCAGTGCAGATATTGCCACTTATCACACAATGAGAATGATATGTGTGACACACATCCTGGGTACACTGTTTACTTGCAGAACTACATTTCTAAGCAAGAGAAAGAAAGGAAGAACTACAGAAATCGTACCAAATGTTATCTTTGTAAGGCTTTTGGTCACTGGCGTAGGGATTGTAAGGGCAAGGCAATGACCAGAAAGGCTAATGCAGCCATGTTTGACAGTTCTTCTTCAGAAGATGAAAGTGTACAAGATCACCCAGTAAACTCAGCACATTCCATTGATGTGTTCCATCATGAAAAATGTACCATTTGTGATCAATTTCATGAGGATGGCGTGTTAACATGCGGCCATTCTATACCTGTTACCAATGAGGAGGCCAATTTGGTAGTAAACTCCCAAGGTAAACTAAACATCCACCAGGGGTATGTTAATGGTAGAGCTGCCACAGTTTTACGTGATAGCTGAAGTACGCTCATTGGCGTGAAGAGAGATCATATTTTACCATCACAATATAGTGGTAAATATGTCACATGCAGGACGTTCTCAGGTAACATAGAGAAATATCCACTTGCATGGGCATATATAACTACACCATTCCTTACAGGAAAGGTTAAATGCGCAGCATTAACCAATCCTTGTTGCGATGTTATCATTGGAAACCTTCCTGAAATGAATGACATGCCACATGACAGTATTACATCAACTGTCATTTGTAATATTGATACTACCATTTCCCCTTCATCACAAATCACAATTCATGATATATTACCATCTGTAATTGAATGTACAAATACCAATCTGGGTACGCCAGAACATACATGTAATTGTGTTAATGTGACATCAACGTGTGATGAGAATGATCGTTGTGATGTAATAAATGCAGTAACTAGATCTACTGCACAGATGCAAGATCGAATCGATCAGACAGAGGCTTTACAACGAGTCCAGTTGTAACATCTCCTGAGACAACTAGGGAGAAGTTTATAACATCTCAGAAAGCCGATCGATCTTTGCAAAATTATTTTAAACTTGTAGGCCAAAAGCCAAGAGTAGCAAAGAATGCTCAATGGTACTTTGCTCTGAAGAACGGAATTCTAACACGGTACTACACCAAAGGTTCCAGCACTATAGAACAAACAGTGCTACCGTTAGAAAACCGCAAGCAAGCATTAAATATAGCTCATGACATACCCTTTGCAGGACACATGGCGTATGCTAAAACTAGAGCAAGGTTACTTACTCAATTTTCTTGGCCTAAGTTTTGCAACGATACCAAAAAGTATTGCAGATCGTGTGACATCTGCCAAAAGCTTGTCAAAAAGGGTAAACACCCACAAGCTGAATTGCAAGTTACTGATTTGGCTAGTAGACCGTTTGAAAAGATCTCGGTCGATATAGTTGGTCCTCTTAACCAGGTAACATCGAGAGGTAATAGGTACATTGTAACACTCATTGATCTATGCACTCGGTGGCCAGAAGCGATTCCAATGAAGAACATAACTTCCAAAGATATCATGGAAGTGTTCTTTCATATTTTTGCGAGGGTAGGATTCCCTGACACCATCCTTTCAGATCGGGGTAGCCAGTTTATTGCCTCAGCTACACAAGCCTTTACCAAGATGTTGGGTGTTAAACAATGCTTCAACAGTCCCTATAACCCGCATTCGACCGGTATCGTGGAAAAGATTAACGGCGACCTCAAACATATGCTCTCTAAAGTAACCCAAGAACACCCTGAAGATTGGGATACTTATCTGCCTGCAATTTTGTTTGCATATAGGGAAGTGCCCCATTCCAGCACTGGGTTCTCACCATTTGGAATGTTATATGGTGCACAACCACGCGGCCCATTATCTTTGTATGAATCTATGTTGACTGAAAGTACAACTTTGCCTAAACCCATTTCGTCATATGAACATGTAATATCATTGCGTGATAGAATTATGAAATCATGTGTGTTAGCTAAAGAAGCTCTCCAAAAATCAGGAGCTATCTACCGACAATATGCTAACAGAGGAAATAGAACTATTACACTGACACCAGGACAGGACGTTCTTCTTCTTTTGCCAAGTGATAGACATTTCCTCACTGACTCATGGCAAGGACTGTTCAAAGTACTACGACAAATTTCGACGGTAGATTACGAAATTGCAGTTAGGGACAAACACAAAATTTTCCACATTAACATGCTCAAACCACAGGCAAGACGACCAAGTAGAAACTGCAGCAGGCACCACCATAGTGGACCAGACGGACGACAACGACACTGACGAGATACCGACACCAGTTCTTGACACGATGACCAACTTACAGGACATTAAGGTAAATCCTAAACTGACGCAGACACAGACTGACAGTTGCAGACAACTGATACAAGAGTACAGGACGATCTTTTCTGACAGCCCAGGACAGACAGATTTAGTTCAGCACCAAATCATCTTGACATCCGACATTCCTATCAAGTGTAGACCGTATTCTATCCCTATACACTATAAGGAAAAATTGCATCAAGAAATCATTGATTTAGAAGCAAATCATATCATTCGACGTTCACAATCTCATTTTTGTTCACCAATAGTTTTAGTAAGGAAAAAGGACAAAACTATCAGACTCTGTGTGGACTATCGAAAACTCAACAGCATTACACAGTTGGATTTAGAACCAATGAGCAACTGTGAAGACATCCTGACTGAACTATCTGACTCACGTTATTTTACTAAACTTGACATGACAAAAGGTTACTGGCAGATAGCTGTACATCCTGACAGTATACATCTGACTGCATTTGCCACACCGTGGGGTTTGTACGAATGGTGTAAACTACCTTTCGGATTAGTCAATGCACTGGCTACCTTCGTCAGAATGACAAGAATTCTTTTGACAGACATTGCTAATATCATTTGGTACATGGACGACATTTGCATACACACAAAGGACATGACAGATCATATAACAGCACTACAGCAGACATTTGACAGGATTAGACATCATGGACTGACTGTGAAACCTTCCAAAGTTGATATAGCCTTTCAAGAAATTTCATTTTTACGCTATAAGATCTCAAATGGTTTTATATCAACTGACGATAACATCATGTCTAGAATTTTGAAATTGTCGTTTCCGACAACGAAGAAACAGTTGCGAAGTGTGTTAGGTCTTTTAAACTATTATAGACAATTTATTCCTCATTTTGCTGAATTGACCAAATGTTTCACTGATTTACTAACAAATAAACATCCCAATGTTATTGTAAACAGCGAATGTTTGAGGCCAGCATTTACGAAGATTCTTTCATATTTTTCTAGAGCACCTATTTTAAAATTGCCAAATTTGAATATTACTTTTAGATTAAGATGTGACGCGAGCTCCGTAGCCATTGGAGGTGTGCTTCTCCAGGAACACGACCAAATCTTGTACCCAGTATACTACGTCTCTCGAAAACTGAACACCAGCGAACGAAATTACAATACACCGGAACTCGAGGCTCTTGCCATGGTATTTTCGGTACGTAAACTTTCTAGATTTCTGTTAGGTAAACATTTCATTATTGAAACAGATAATAGCCCGCTGACAATTGTTACCAGAGGAACGCCAAGTAACAGCAAGGTGGTAAGATGGTCCCTTCTTCTGCAGGACTATAGCTATGAGACTAACCATATAAAGGGTTCCCAAAACTGTCTTGCAGATCTTTTGTCGAGATGTCCATACGACGAACCTAATACCCAGTCAACACCAGAGCACAGTGCAGAGGGTGTATAAAACTGCAACGTAGATAGTGCTCAGTACCACAGCCAATTGTGACAATGTGTCAGTAACGCTGTGTACAACAATGTGATGGGGTAGATTGTATCTCCCAATGTATATAACTTATGTACCTATTTGGATTCTTATTATTATCATTATTATGCGAATGAATGCGTGTATAATTGTGAGATATGTGAAAGAATGGAATCATTATTATGTAAACTAATGTGTTGTATGAGAAAGAATGTGATTATTATTGTAAATACATAAATATTATAACAACCAGACACTACATAGACAAGTGTCACTGGACAACACTACAGGATCCAGGAACTTACCAAGCCACTACAGCGTGAAGTAATCCTGAATGTATTCAGACCGATGTGTCCAAGACGTTTTAACAAGGTACAAAAGATGACGGCGACATTACAATCCGAGCAGAAGGCGGAAGAAACGATCCAACAGCTGATAGTAACAACTAATACCCCGTTTATATAATATCCATCCAGAACGGAACAACGTCGTGTGAATGACACCACAACACATGTGTAAAATATCACAGCTGTATACTTCCTGTATTTTTTGCATATTAATTTGAAAGTTAGCAGACTACACTAAAAAGTCTATAAATTTATGACTATTGTATTAAAATGTGATTTAAAATATTTCCATATACGGAATTGTATATGTCGATCTTTATAATATGTAATCTCAGCATCGTAATTTGATTACTTCTTTACAAACGTGACTTTTTGTACACATTTGTCAATGAGTATCAAATTATGACACTAAGAAATAAATTTGTAGTGATAATTTATGTCATGTAAACGACGATAAATTATTGTTCCTAAATTTTTTGTATAATAACCAAGGGACAGTACTCTAAATTCTTGGTGATGTGTAAATATGTATTGTAACCATTAACATGTGTGCTTGATAGATAACACGTCAAGGTGACGTCATTTACATATGGACAATATATTGCCAAAACTGTTGACCTTCATTAGAAACTCTAAGCAGAGGTCTGATGACGGAGCTATCTCAGAAGGAGATGCTCACAGTTTAACCTGCTGATTTTAGTATTTTTGTTCTTGATTGTTGAGGTAGGGGCCAGTTTAGCCGTGACCTACCGGACAAGCTGTGTCACAGCGAGGTAATGTCCATCAAATAGATTGTACTTGACTGTTGTACTTCATGGTGCAACACAATTGTTGTATACATATTGTTTACTATTCACCTGTATATATTTATAATAACTATTAAGGTATGCAGACGAAATACAATGTTTGATTTTGACAAGTTTAATAACACCTATATATATTGTACATGAAAGGAAATCCTTTCATGAAAAAGGGGTGTGGAGAGTGTCAAAATCTCACATCTGAGGTTGCGACGCGTTGGCTGTGCCAACGCCAGGCGACATAACAACTCGCAACCCTGAGTGATGTTAAACACTACAGAGGGAATGCAGCGTCTTCGACGACGCCCGTATAAGCAGCCAAGCACAGCAACTGAGCGACGCTAAAATAACCGCTGGTCAGCGGTACACCCCGTGAACCTTGCAGGGGTCACACCAGCTGACTTGAGCGCCGACTAGCGTGTAGAACGAAAGGCCGGGCAGACCGGGTTAGGCGTTTGTATGGACAGGTCGCATGAGTCTGCGAGTGGTTCTGAATCTGCATTGAGAGCTAGCCTGTGTGACAGTGGGAGACTGGTTCGAACGCTTGAGAGATTTGGCTTGTAAGTGATATGTATATTGATTGCATGTATCCTTATGTATTGTATTGATATTGTTCATGCTGTAATGATTGCTATGGATTGTCATTGCACGATGTCTGTGCGATAATGAATGCAGCGCGTAAATAAAGCTTATAAATAACCGTTTCGGATATTCACTTCGTGTGATTTGATAGTTTGATACTGCTTCACACTTGCCAGAAAACGAGCTACTTATCTTGCCCTACGCAAGACTCTGACAAGTGCCCAAAACCACAGCCCGCGGGCCACTTGTGGCACGCCAGCTGTCAGACAGTGGCGCGCAAGGCCTCGTTTCAGTCGAGATTTCAAGAGTTCAGAATAGAGGAGGATAATGTTGCTCTCTTCATAAATCCGTTCGTGTTTCCTGATGCCAAGCCCTGTCAATTACAGCAAAACCTTCAGCACGAAGTAATTGATTTGAAATGCAATTCTGCACTGAGATGTAAATTTCTGGAGCTGCCTGCTTCACCTTCAGCTGATGATTTCATTCTGGCGACTATTGCCTGTCGATTCGCCCAGAGATACATTTGTTGTTTTGGTTCGACTTACAGATGCGAGCAGTCATTTTCCGCAATGATCGTTATAAAAAACAAGCAACGTTCCAGACTTACCGGCAGTAACCTAGCTGCGCTTATGACTTTGGGCACGACAGATTTGTACCCAGACATTGATAAACTGGCATCTGAACGTAAGCAACCGGTTATGAAGAACAATTACAATTGTAAATTAATTACATTAATAGCGATTTTAGAAATTGATTTAAAATTTATTGTTAAATGAGCTTTTGATTTTAAACCAAAAAAAAAACAAAAAACAAACAAACAAAAAATGACGCAGAAGTGTTTCCAAGGCACCAGGGCCAGATTCTATACTAGCCAAGACCTACTAACACGTCCTAGTCGTGCGTCCTGGACAACAGGTCCCTTCGGGGTCCTGGCTAACGTAGTAGGATCGCTGATTCTTCCGAAGTCAGAGAGTATGTGCCTGCACGGCGAGGAACCACCAGTCTGCACACCAGTAAGCCAGACTTGGAACAACGGATACTCACGCAAACCTCAGTCCCGTATGACATCACATTGATGTTGGACAACATATGTCTTAATCCGACATACATGACTTCGCGCTGGAGTTCACAGCCAGCGAATGCAAGTAATCAACAGTGCATGAAAATTGGGACACACTGTGGAAAAGACTCACATTCCATGTATTATTGCATGGCCCTAAAAACCCTGCTCAAGATTCTTGGAAAAATTGAAGGAAAGGCGCTAGCCGGAACTTCAGTCACCCTTCCCCACGACGTCTAACGGCATAAGTGGAAGAAAAACAAACAATCAAACACAAACAAATAAATAGAATAACAGGTAGGAAAGGGGGGGGGGGGGTAGAATTATTTGTTCAAAATGAGCAATACTAGGACGCGCCAAGTAGTAGACCAATCATACCAGGTAAACAGACATAATCAGAGAGATAGAATAAAAATAAGCAGACACAGGGGCAGACAGCCAGGACAGGCAGACATAGAGACTGACGTATAGACAGCTGGTACTTACAGACAGATAGAACTGACAGGCAGGCAGGTCAGACATATATACAGGACAGATTGACATAAAAGACAGATAGAACTGTATAGACATTATGTCACTTACTTGTTATTTCCTTTAAATAGGTCGCTTAAAAGTGATAGGTTCGACTTAATTGCACCGCGTTTTATCCTATATGTGTCAGTCTCTTTCCGCAGCGCGGATTGCCGAAAGCGTCACACAAAGCAGCAACTCCGTAGCTCCAGCGACGACCCCATGAGTCTCCGAGAAATGCACTCGTGAACCGAAGGACGCGGCCAGGAATCGAACCCACAACCTTTGGAGCCCGAGTAAGATGGCCTGACCACTTGGCGACGAGATGTAGAGCGAAATATGACAGGCAATACATCGTGCAATCTATTGTTTGTGTCTTCGTTATTCAAATTTAAGAATTCTGCGGCAACATAACTTTTATGTTCAGTTTATCAGCCCATACAAAATTAACACTTGATTTGCTCAATTATTAATTAATATATCAGGGATTAATAATTTGAAACATTAATTGGGTTGGTGGCCATTTGGAACCTTTTAATCAGGTCTGAACATTTAAGATTACAGTGGTAATATGACCTTTACCTTCGGTCTGTCAGCCAGCGCAAAACTAATATATGGTCTGTATGGTTTGCTCAATTATTATTTAATATGTCAGGGATTAATGATTTACAACTTTAATAGGTGGCCATTTTGAATATCTTAATCAGGTCAGAACATATAAGATTACAGCAGCAACATGACCTTTATGTTCCACTCACTCGTCTCCAAATTAACAACTTATGGTTTCAGGGGCATTATAGTTTTTTGTTAGTTTGTTTTTAAATGAACATCATATAACATTATTTGGTTCTTTTTATATTAATGGGTAGCCAGTTGTTAATTTAATGCGATTGAATGACGATATATTTAAAAAATTATCGTTTACTCATTTAGGTCTCATTATCACGAACAAAATGATATATTTTTGCTTGGGTCGTTGTTCACAAATTCAAAAAAAAAAATTACATTATGTGTAAAACTATGTGTAAAAAAAAAAAAAAAAACAGTGATTTAAGTGTTTAGGCCACACTTTATCTTAGTCCTAAAACAGTATTTTCATCTTTGTTCATATTAAAAATAACTGACACACAAACATTAGTTAGGCCTGCATGTACTTTTTATTTCGCGATGGTGCAAGGCCGTGCAAATTTTACGGGATTTATGTAGACAAATTTTAGGTTTAGAGGAAACATTCATTTATATTGTTCGTAAATTTAATTCATTTTGAACAAATAGTTCTGTCCCTGCCCCTCTGTCTGTCTGTCTGTCTGTCTGCTGTCTGTCTGTCTGTCTGTCTGCCTGCCTGCCTGCCTGCCTGCCTGCCTGCCTGCCTGCCTGCCTGTCTGTCTGTCTGTCTGTCTGTCTGTCTGTCTGTCTGTCTGTCTGTCTGTCTGTCTGTCTGTCTGTCTCCCTCTTTCTGCCAAATGGTGCGTTACTTTCTGACCATCCCATTTCTTTATAAGAAATATCTCCTACAATAATAAATCATACAATTCAACTGCGCATGCGTTTCTCTCGTTGCTTAGAGCATATTTAAAATATAATAATAACATGATAGTAATGCATTGATTGATCACTACACTTATGAATAATTATGTTCAAACATTCTGAAGAAAAACTAGATATGAGAAAAGTAGGGGACATAAACATCTGGTATTTTTGTAAGGGACATTACTCTAAAAAGAAAAAAATAAATGATATATCTAGCTATTTTATGTGAAATGACTCAAAAAAATATCAAATTTTATAATATTAAAAGGAAAATCAATATCAAACTCAAAATTTATATATCTAAAATAAAATTTTAAATGCACTTAAAGAAAACTATTATTAATCTGCGGTAAATTATATTTTATATTCAACTTGTGTATTTTATATTTAATGTAAATTTGTAATAGTGTGCTCTAACAATGCATATCCGGCTAGAAATAGCGACGGTTAAGCTTCTAGTTCGGCTTAGTTTCTTTGAATGGTTTATTTGGAAGGCAGATTCGATTCTGTCTGAAACAAAATTGTAAACACCTTCATCATCATCATCTTCCACTTCTGCCGTCAAGGGCCGTGGGAGGAATAATTTGCGTTCCAGCGCCCGGTCGGCAGCACTGGATAGTGTCATTCCGTGTGGTTGTACAATGTCTTTGATGTCGTCAATCCATTTTCTTCTTGGACGTCCTCTTGGTCTCGTCGCAGATGATCTTTGATGTAAGGCCAGTGATGGTAGCTGCTGATGTTGCATTCTAACGACATGGCCAAACCACTTGATCTTCTGTCTTTCAATAAATGTGGCACAAGGTGTTGATCCCACAGTCTGTCTGATAGTAGCATTTCGGTCTCGGATTGTTAAGTTGACAGCTCTCCTCAGGCATCTCATTTCGCAGGTGTTGATTTTTGCGAAGGTGCAATTTGGATAAAGTCCAGGTTTGAGATTGGTAGCATAGGGTTGGTGTGAATATGCTGTTTATTATCTGTCGTTTAGCAGGCATGTGTACATTTGGATATTTCAGTAAGAGTGATAGTTGATATGTAAGTGCACTAGCTTTTTAACATCTGATTTCAATTTCTCTGTCTAATCTGCCATCTTCTGTGATCATACTTCCAAGATATTTGAATTCTTTAACTTGTTTCAGAGTTTTGCTATTTATTTGTATACTTAGTGGGCCCGGCGATCTGCTAACTCGCATTACTTCGGTTTTGGCTGTATTTATACTCATATTGTATCTGCGGCATGTTAAACTCAGATTATTAATATGATTTTGCAGTCTGCCCTCGTCCCAATAAAACAGGCACTGATCGTCTGCTAATAGAAGTTCATTTATTTCCTGTGGATAATTTGTTTCATCTGGAGTAAAGAGTTCTAAATTTTCTGAATCCGTTCTGTCAAGACTTGCCCCTTTGGAAATTCTGTTCATGTAGATATTAAATAGCAGGGGAGAGAGCACACATCCCTGCCTCACTCCTGTATTGACTGTGAACATATCTGATATACCTTCCTGTGTTCTTACTGCACTTCGGCTCGAGTGGTACATGGCTATGATGTTTTCTAGCAGTTGCCCTTGTATCCCATAGTCTTCAAGGATGGTCCATAATTTGTATCTGTCTACTCTATCAAAAGCCTTTTCCCTGATCTACAAACACAATATTCTGTTGGTCACTATATTCGACAGTTTTTTCACATATTTGTCTAAGTGTAAATAATGCATCAGTGCAACTTTTACCTTTCTGAAAACCGAATTGTGCTTTGCTTAACTGTTGTTCAACTATGGGTCTAGCTCTTTGTTCCAATAGTTTTGCGTACATTTTCCCTATTTGGCTCAGGAGTGATATACCTCTGTATATTTCGCACTCTCTCATATTGCCTTTCTTTTTCCATATTGGTACTATTATTGCCTGTTGCCAATCATCTGGGACTTTTCTTTCTTCCCATGCTATGTTAAAAAGTCTTGTTAGCCATTTAACTCCCGTTTCCCCCACAGGCCTGAATAGCTTCTGTGGTTATTCCATTTGGACCTAGTGATTTGTTGTTAGGACTTTTCTGTATAACTAACTGCTTTGACTTCTGCAGGTATGAAAATTGGTTCTTGCTGTCATGGATTTTAGGCACAAAAGTGAGGTTTTCTATGTTATCTGTAAGGTTAAGTAGTTCTTGAAAGTATTCTGCCCACCTTGCTAGTCTTTGTTGTGGGTTAAATATCGGTATACCTCTTTTGCTGCTTATGATGGTGGTTGGGTTGCATCTCTGTTTCTAATTGTGTTGACACGTTTGTAAAATTATCTTGGGCAGTCTTTGCTAAGGGTCGCCATCTGTTCACCATATATTCTCAAGGATTCATCTTTAGATGTTCTAATTGTTCGTTTGGCATTACGTCGTGCTATTCTATAAGTAATATTTTATATTGTTTAAACTTTCACAGCTTTACCGCAGTTCCACCAAATTTTATGCATACTATTCTATAAGTAACATAGTCTTGTTCAGATTTAGTTGTGATCCACTTTTTGAACGCTACCTTCTTTTTGAATATGCTATCTTTAACTTCGTTGTTCCACCAGGCTGTTCTTAATCTTTTGTCCTGTCCTACTTTCTTTGTTCAACATTCTTTTTCCAGTGCCGAGCATGGTAGCCTTGAAAATTGTCCATTCCTTATCTACGCTCGAGTGGTCATCATGGATGTTCTTATGTAGGTTTTTGATTTCTCGATTGAATTCGTCTTTAACCATATTTTCCTGAAGCCTCCTATAATTGATGACATGTGTTGTTACCTTTTTGTTTCTTATTTTCCTGTATGTTGAAATCTATTTTTATCACGACTGGTTTGTGATCAGTATCACCATCTGTATTTGGGAGTGCTCTTGAATCTAATAGTAGTCTTCTGTCTGATTTCCTAACTAGAATAAAGTCAATCTGAGATGCTTGGTCTATGTCATTCCATTTATACCAGGTTTTGGTGTAGCTACGACGATGTTGAAAACTATTTGCTATTATTAGTCCGTGTTCGGAGTATATGTTGAGTAGATGTTGACCATTGCTGTTACACCAGGGGTTCTCAACCGGTGGGGAATTCCCCCCCCCCTCTCAGGGGGGAATTTTAGGGTTTCCAGGGGGGGGGGGGATGAAGACCATTTCAAGATCGCGTTAATACAAGAACCGATTACTTGATATTGTTTTTCCCTTCATACTTTACAGTTATGTACGTCTCATCCTTCTAAAATTCATTTTATAAAGTAAGTAGACCCACAAATCATGTTTTATGTGGTTGTCTAGACCTGTTTTAGTATATGCTATTACATTTACCTTCCATTTTTACGTATACTGTGTAGGGGGGGGGATTTTTAGATAGAAAATATGAAAGGGGTGGGGGGGGGGGTAATGACTTATGAAAAATTCCGTGAAGGAGGTCTCGGGCCAAATTTTTTATAGGAAGGGGGGGGGGGATGACGTTCTGAAAATATGGTGAACGGGGGCACGGGCCAAAAAAGGTTGAGAACCACTGTGTTACACTCAGTCTCTGTGTCGCTGAATGGCCCCATGCAATCATCCCACAGTGTTCTTCGTGTGCCTATTCGTCCGTTAAAATCGCCCATCACAATAAGTTCATCTGTCTCCCTCACATTATTTAACGTGTCTGCATGTTTATTAAAATACTCGTCTTTGTCTTCGTCAGTGTAAGTGTCGTTACATGGGGCGTATGTGTGTATAAAAGTTGTTGTTCTATTTCTTTCCTTGATCTGTACTAGTATTATCCTTTCTGATATAAATGTAATGTTGAAAAGGGCTTTCGCTTTGACTGGATGTAACAAACAAAAAAACCCACACCATGTTTAGCTGTAGCTCGCTGGTCGATGCCACTCCATATAAGAACGCAACCTTCATGTGCTCGTTTTGTGTTCTGCCCCTTTTTCATAGAATCTGCGAGTCCAAATATTTGAATATTTGATCTTTTCATAAACTCTACGAGAGATGGTTCCTTATATAGCAGTGTCCGATGTTGTCTACATAGCTTGGACGAACGATTGGAAAAGACTCACTCTAACTCCGACCGTTGATGATTTCATAGTTTATTGCAGGATACATCGTTTCTAAATTCCAGAACACTTGATTACAAATCTCAGATGTTGGTACACTCAGACTAAATAGCAATCCAGATGGTACCCATAATAATCAAGCGTCCTTCTTAGCTTGCGGAGTGGTCACAACTGACTTTGTTCCCAAGATGCTCGTCATAGGATGACCAGCCCTAGCTACCTAGTAGCTCTTAGCTACCTCCTACTATGGTGCTTGCCCGTGCACTGCTCTATTATTGACCATGCACACTTCACTGCCCATCTAGATCCCCTATCAGAGAGACTCTGTTATATTCCTCTCTTTCCTCAACCAAGACTTTTCCCCGAAAAGTCTTAAACCCAAAACCTATTTAACAACCTCAAGTGATCTCCTTTATAGGATCTTCTGTAATTCGTGATAGCTATCCGCTAATTCACTATTCCTTACTCCTTATAGCTAGCCACTATAAAACTCTCCCTTAAGTGAACACAATTACTTCTTCTTCGTCACTTCAATTAGACTATTTATAGTCCCTTAAAACCTCTTCTAACTAACATATAACCTGGGACTTTCTACAAGCCCCTACTATTGCTTATTACCGGAGTCTTCCTGACTCCCACTATCTTCATCAACCACTGCCCCATTATTACTTAACTTCCCATGAGATCCATAGCCATCCGCAACCACCATCCACAACACAACTTTACTCAACCACTCATGGGTCGTTCCTATAACTATCTGCCATCACTACTTAAGCCTTAAAAACTTCTTCTTCTCTTCCACAAGCAATCCGCTTAAACCCTCATTAAATTCTAATTTTACCTCTATTGTCATCATGTACATGTATATCTGATTTCAATCATAATAATTCAAAATGCCGTACTCTTCTGAAAGCACTTCATACTCTCTATCATCATCATCAACATGTCTACGCCAATAACCATTACCTCAGAATTACTAATTCTCCAAATTCAACCATCTTGAAGCCATTCACACGATAGGAAGACAAAGAATCGGTGGCCACCGGAGAGTAAAGAACAAGAACTCTTCCTCGCAAAACCATACTCACATTTACCCCACCATGTCGCTCTGAGACTTTATGCAGTAAAGTCTAAAAAAACAACAAATACATATCTCTCACAAATCAAATATACCACTTATTATGGCAACACTTCTACCAGTTTCATATCATATCCCCGAATCTGACTACTACAGTTTGTGCTGACATCCACAGCACCAAATACAAAAATATCATCCACCCCCTAAATGTCCATTTATTACAGACACCACTGATATTATGGCTCTGAACGTTACCTCAGCCACAGCAACCTCGAAATGTAATGTCAACCACAAAACACATCCCGAGGACACAAATCAAAAGGTCCATTATGGGCCCTACTACTCAAAGACTCCTCCAACATTATAAACATCACCTACTAAAAATATTCACATAATCTAATCTCTGACCATTACATACACCACTCCAGCAACTCAGAGATACACTTCATATCAGCTCCCTTATTATATCTCTGAAGCTCGCTTAATCTATGACACTCAAGGCATAAGCCTAAAACCTAATAATACTATCAATGTCCATTTGTTATGGGCATTACCTCCTAAAACCTCCAACTTCTCAATTCATGCCGTTATCTACAGCAACAAAAATACCGCCACTGAGCTCATGTCTGTGAACGTCTACCCTGTCTACTTATACCTGTCTATCTACTATAGACATTCTATTATTACCCACTCTTTTACTTCATGGCTCTTAATCCATGTCCATCCATCCCTAAACCTCTATTTCATGAACCTCACTTCATGTCCCCCCCCCCCCCCCCCCCCGGTCATGCTGTACCCACAGCACCCAAAAACACCATCATCGTTCATCTATTATAAACATCATCTTCTAAAAGCATTCACCTCAGCCAATTCCCGACTATTACAAATTGTGCTGATATCCGCAGTCCAAATGATGGCCACCCCCCAGGTTAAACCAAACCCCACATTCTGAACATGGCGCTCAGTCCATGTGTGCTTCTATTATTGCTGACTAACGCAGCCCTCTTAAATACTACTTATAATCATTTATCATTGTTTATTACAGCGACCAATCAACCCCCAAATATCTCTTTACTAAATTCTCATGGTACTTGCTCTAGGTTTACTAAACCCACTCCCAACAAGGCAATTATGTCTACGTTTATGTTCTAAAGTTGTTTACTTATTATTATCTGAACGTAATTACTTTACATGGGTGTACTCAACCCCAAGGATCTTATTAACATGGTCATTCAATAAGGCCTAGTCTTATTGAAGCCCGCTTGTAGCCTTAATTCAACGTAACTGAACAGTGTATTTTTATTGTTTAACCAAACCAACACTTTACTATAACTCAGAGCAAAATAACACAATCTGATAATTATAAGTCAAAATAACAGATCGAACTAATATACTAATATTAAACAAGGCAATTTAAATGAAACTATAAATCATGAGCAAATGGAGACACAGCACAAATCAAAACATAACATCATCCCCCCCCCCCCCCCCATGGTTTTCAAACATCAGTTATCCCCCGACATTTTTCAAAATAATATACACCAAAATTACTTAATGTCATCAAACATTATTAGTCGCTTTTACGGACTAATTATTTACACGTTTAAAAAAAAAAACACAACAACTCATGACCAGGTCAATATATTAACTAATTAGCACTCAATCTTATTACTACCTCAAACGTTATATATTCCGTCAACCACGGTATCCCCGCAACCCGAAACCACCAGAAAATGTCTATTTACTATATATGATGGCTACCTGAACGTAATAATGCGCTGAAAACCAAGCCCGGACGCAATTAATATGTCCTTTCAGCATATCTTAATGACCCAATGTGCAAATCAAGTAAACAAAGCAAAATTTAAGGCCGGTCAACAAATCATAAAAATTACGGAGTTAAATTTACAAGTTAATTATAAAGACCAAACTGAAAACTAGAGTCAAACTAATTGATCAAAGCAATATGCTAATATTTAACAAACTAAAAGGTCATGGAAACTACAATCAAAATTAATTGGACACGCCTACAATACAAAACACGACACCCCTTTTCCCCAATAATTGTCACTTGTATGGCTACATATATTCCCCAACATAATGTAACATAAGACATTGACATTTCGCCACCATTCATGTGAAACCCAGTACACTATAAAAACGAAATCATAGCAACACCACAGTATTTGAAATCTAACAGCCAATAATTCAAAGCAATTACTGTTAACTACAGCTCAGATTGCTTAATTTTTCACTAACTAGTGTGGCTATTTCACGTACAACGATTTCTTGGAAGCTCATCCACCTACCAAGGGTAAATGTAACTCAGCCAATTTATTTTCGCACTTATTTTCTAATCTAGTTGTTTCCCCTGGAATTTGCACCAACAACTATTACAACTTCCACTTCATAAGGATATTCTCTCAATTCGACTCTCTCGTCCACCCGACGCAACCAACGTTCACTCTCTCGCATCACTACATTACCACCCGCTGGTTTTCCTCAATCCAACCCCGCAACCATCATTCCATGCTTCTCCACACAAGAAACTTTCTCAGACAGATTGTCCTCTTCTTTCACTGCAATTACCACGCAATTACTATCATTCCCCTCACCAAGCACTCACATCCTCAAGCATCCACTGTCCTCTACTCATAATAGTCTCACGCTCATCTGGCTATGTTACACAGGCTACTCAATTCCTCATCAATCTCCATCTCCTCGTCAACTTCTCCCTCTTAACCATACAGCTTTGGCAATTACGCCACTCACTTTCAGAAACAGCAACTGCAAACGGCTCACAACCAGCTCCACATAGACAATCTAACACAGTATTGTCTATCTCCTTTAGAGACACACTAGTCATCATTATCAAATTTATCAACAGCTTCTCACAACAAACCTCACTCCGACTAGACATACTAATCACGTCTTCGCTATATTCTCTCATTTCTCTGCACCGGGCACTCTCACTTTGGCATACTTCTGTCAACGATACTGGATCTACTTCATAAAACGACAAACAAAACGTTAATTCAATATCTGACATAGGACTTTCACAATCCAACTACTTTCTTATTTCAACTTTTTCTCAATCATTCACTCCCTTTCAAAAGCTCAGAGTTAACCCGACTCAAACAACACATTAGCTCTAGCAATCAACATTCATAACCAGCCTACATCTCTCCGTGTCAGTTTTACATTACTTCAACTACTCCCGCACACATCACTCAACTTGAGCATCTCACTCTATCCGGCCATTCCGGACAAGAAGCGTTTCAAACTCTAATTCATCTACTCTCTAATCACCACACCCAAACATAAGATATGCACACATGACACTCAATGTCCTACCTAATTCTCTATAGCAAACTACTCCAACATTCCACATTTTGTTTCCTCGGAAATATAGTAAAACACACTCAACTCACCATAAGCGTTCCGTCAACTTCTCCATTTAACACGCGTATATTATGCTCACTCTTACACAATATCCCTTCACACTGCTTCAACTCTGAAGTATATCAGCCGCCATTCCATGCGTCATTACCAAGAACCTGACATCGTTCTATCCATGCATTCTAACCAGACGGCGTTCCAACACTCCACACTTCATTCTCTAATCAACGCGACAAACACAGGTTTGTCTACACGTTTACGCACGCAAGAACACCCCCTACGTATCTACAACATGACCAGACAGATCACTCCGATACTCAATTACTAGCTTCTCATCAACCTCCTCTTCAGCTCATCCTACACCATCAACTACTCAGATTATCTCAATGCGTTCCGTCACCCATCAGTTAATTCTCACTCAACTTTTCAGCTCTAATCATAGCAAAGTATCTTCTGATAATAGTGTCTCTCTTCATCTACTTCTTAATACTTAGAGCTTCTTGTAAAATATTGTTGTCGCAACATCATATATTCCCTGAGCTTCCTCGCGCCATCTTCTGTATAAGTCGGGTTAATAGAAATTCCTGCTATCGCTTTCTTCTTAACAGTAGCCTGTCTTCTATTTCTTCTTGGTGGTTGCTCGTTTACCGTATCGGTCGTTGTCCCATATTGTATATATATCTTCCTATCTCGTCCTCCGAATAATCATTGCCTATAGTTGTTCCACCAGAATGTTTACTATATGCTGTAGAGAAGGAAGCAACGTCTCTATAATCCGAACCAGCACCTCTGGAATTCTTATTTATACCACCACCTTTCATGCTCCGATCAGGGATAAACACAATGTCTCCATCTGAGGAATCTGATACACCAGTCGTGTCATCTCCTACATTTACTAATAGACTGGTCGCAGTCCTAGCCGTAACACCTTTTCTAGCCTTCTTCCTGGTATTCTTAGTCTTTGTCTGCGTATCTTCCTTAATTTTAACTGTGTCTCTCTTTTCTGATTTCGCCTGAGGTGGTTCGGTAATTTCTACCGTCTTGGTTTGACCTCCTTTTTCTATTTTCTTATTTAGCTGTACTTGGGTTGACTTCTCTACGGTGTCAATTTGTGTCTGTGCGTTCCTTTCTATCACTTCAATCATTTGCGTCTGAGTCTCCTGGTCTATTTTCTTTACTAATACCGTCGCCTTCTTTTCCTGTCCAATCCTAATATTGGCAGGCACTTTAGGAGCAGTTGAATTCTTATTTATGTGTTCTACCCTGTCCTTCGACCTTGACTTCAAATATTGTCTCTGTCTTTTTCAAACCAGTCGTCACGTCTTTTTCTTGCGGTTGCGCTGTGGGAGGGCCAACCCCATGATTTCTTTGAAAGGTTTCTCTCACGCCCATTTCTGTATCTTTGGTCATTATACCAGTTCCTGACCTTAGTTATATCTGGCTCAACGTGACTGCTTCTATATAAAAAGTTATGTTGTCTTCTGTTTTCATTAAACAGTGACTGTCCTCGACTATTCTCATTCTTCTTTGTCGCCTCATTTTCTATATTAGTTCTACTTTGCAACCAGTATACGAAACATTCCACCTCGCTGACTGCCTCCTTTAACTCTCCTAACCATGCAATCACGTGTCCTAAATCTCGGTTCATTTTTACTCTGTATTCTTTCTCAGCCCAAAACAACATGCTTCTTTTTCTATATGCTTCTTAGCCAACGAAGCCTCGTCCTGTGCCACGCTGCAATATTTTTAAATTATAATTATTCAATTTCTAATTAATACTAATTACCCTGCAAAGTGCTGCAATATTTGTTTACATCAATGACAACAATCAGTTTTCTAATAATTAAATTTTAAAATTATACTTTACTGTGATGAATTCTTCGGTTACAAGTGCCGGCTGCCAACTGTAGACAACTTTCTGACTCAGTAAACAATTAGGGCCTTGTACGCCTCCAGGTAGACACTCGATAGAAACCGCATAGTAATGATTCAGCCTTGGGTTCACTCTTGCAATACTGAGAGGTACGGTTAGATGTATCCGCCACCCAGAGACGATTTTGATAGCAGGCCTCACGAACAGTAGAGTCCAGGAGCGTTTTGACAGCGGGCTTCACAACCCAGCAGAGGAGCTCAGTAACGATTTGTCAGCGGGCTTCACAACCCAACAGAGGAGCTCAGTAACGATTTGTCAGCGGACTGGACTTCACAACCAGCAGCACTCAAAAACGATTTGATAGCGGACTGGACTTCACAACCAGCAACGCTCAAAAACGATTTGATAGCGGACTGGACTTCACAAGCAGCAGCACTCAAAAACGATTTGGTAGCGGACTGGACTTCACAACCAGCAGCACTCAAAAACGATTTGATCAACAGCCAGCTATGGTCAGCATTTTGAAAACAATATCTCGAAGTGTTCAATAGGGGTCTGATTACGTGCTAGAGGCACCGAATTTTCCAAACAGTCAGCTGTATAAGCATTGTGTAAATCCGCGGCGAGCCCAAAAATGACGATTATTTCAATCCAACTCACAGTGGCTCCATCAAATACAGTGGTCCAGTACTTCGGTTATTTGCCGCGACCATCCAGCCGTCCAGAGTGTTACGAATCCTGGTCACCTTGGCACCATTTCGTCCTCTATAGCAGTGTCCGATGGTGCCTACATAGTTTAGACGAACGATAGGAAAAGACTCACTCTAACTCCGACCGTTGTTGATGTCATAGTTTATTGCAGGATACATCGTTTCTAAATTCCAGAACACTTGATTACAAATCTCATATGTTGGTACACTCAGACTAAATAGCAATCCAGATGGTACCCATAATAATCAAACGTCCTTCTTAGCTTGCGGAGTGGTCACAACTGACTTTGTTTCCAAGATGCTCGTCATAGGATGACCAGCCCTAGCTACCTAGTAGCTCTTAGCTACCTCCTCCTATGGTGCTTGCCCGTGCACTGCTCTATTATTGACCATGCACACTTCACTGCCCATCTAGATCCCCTATCAGAGAGACTCTGTTATACTTATATCCTAGATCAATAACATTCCAAGTCGCGAAAATCTCCTTACTATTTGAAGTATTTCGAAGTTTAGCAGTCGTTAGTCGCTTGTTGTTGTTCGGCTTCGGTGGAGTCCTTCATCATTCAACGAAAATGCTTTTTAATTTTGTGTAAGTGATCTCGATTGTTTTCACCAAGTGTAGCTTTGGATTAAAGATTTCCTCTGTCACGGATTATTCAAGCATGTCATTGGTTTTAATTTTGTGGAAGTGGTTTCGATTGTTTTCACCACGTGGAGATCTGTATTGAAGATTTCCTCTGTCACGGATTATATAAGATGGAAAACCAAATTGTAAAACGTGTCAAAGTCAACACGAGTGAAGGTTTCTAGTGAGGAGAGTTCCACAAAGCAAACACACTTGTGTTTTCTGTATCAGGACCTCGTGTATGTCGATCCAACTACTCGCTGATGGCGAGCGGGATCGGTAGGCGAGGGATAAAATCCATCTACAGGTTTGAGGACCCTAAAAGATGGTACGCTACGCTGATACCGTAAGAAAAGGCGGATCATTATGAACGGCTTCATGGGATGAAGCATGAACTGCAGAATCTTAAATTAACTATTGTAATCGAAAACATACGGAAGGAAAAGACCAAGGCTATGATTCACTAGATGCCTACAACCGCAAAGGTTGAGACAGTGAAGCAAATAGCCGCAGATATTTCGGGAGATTTAAATGCGGAAAGGCATAAACTTAATAATAGCACTGACAAGTGCTTACTGCTGTGCAACCCAAAAGAACCTCTACCACATTACGTGGACGGGATAGAAGATAAGCTATACCGTCTCTTCATCACAGTTCCGGGGCGCCGTACGGCGTGTACAGTCTGTGGGGAGGACTCCCACTGGAGTAATAAATGTCCGGCCAAAGTACAAACCCGGAAGGGACCTAGACTGGCGCAAAGAGCCACCTCGAACCCCCAGACAGATCAACATTGTAAGAAGGATGAAGACGGTTTCCAGCTGATCACTAGGGAAAGGGGACGATCAACAAAGAGCCTGTCCGACGGTGAGAGATCGACACCTCCACCCCCCCCCCCCCACACACACCTGTTACCACGCTTCTACCCCTCAACAACCGCGCATACCCTACACCGTCTGAAGCTCAGAGGGCAAACAAATAGAAATGTGTAAGTAATTATACTAAACAGATAACGACCAGCGCCATGATCGGAAGAGATAGTGATATGATAAAGTTAACACACCACCAAGACGAAGAAACCTGTCAGATTCTTCTCCACGCCTCGTTATTGACTTAGATATTTCAAGCCCGGCGAAGAAATCTACTAAATATTTCCAGAAATGACATCATGAATACAGGCAGTTTAAACATAATTATACTCAACCGTTTCTTATATTACAACAACAATGGCAGAGGAAGATAAAATAATGAGTATTAACATTCGAGATATAAGATCCAAAATTAATCATCTTATACCAATCATACATAAATATAAACCAGAGTTTATACTCATACAGGAAACTAACGTTAACACCGACGAACACGCAACATATATCGAAACATGCTTAGGTATAAGACACTCATGTTTTAGTCGTAGTACTCAACATATCGGGCTGTGTACACAATAATACAGACATCGGA
Organism: Cepaea hortensis; assembly: GCA_963921405.1. Lineage (NCBI taxonomy): Eukaryota > Metazoa > Mollusca > Gastropoda > Stylommatophora > Helicidae > Cepaea > Cepaea hortensis. The sequence continues at coordinate 29,542,865 of OY992893.1, forward strand.
CAGGCGGCAGATTATAGAGAAGGACAGGGACTGCCAGGGTAGGATAGCTATAGACAGGTGGGAAATAATATACATAAATACACAATTGTCAACATACACGCACTGCCTTATTATAGAAATAAGCCGCTCTTCTTCCAAACACTGGAAAACTTACTATTACGTTCATATCGGGGTCAGAACATCATTTTAGGTGGTGATTTTAATTGCGTGCTTTCTGTGCATGACGTAATAAATGGAGATGTAAGAATGCAAATTAGAAACACAACAATGGAGGATGAACATCAGTTAGACACATTGCAAACAAGTTTAGATATCCATGGGCTAAGAGACACAAACAGGCACACGCATCTCCATGGAAAAGATACAACACACTCACGCGCGCGCGCACACACACACACAATGCACATAACAGCGCAGCGCGATTAGATAGAATTTACGGGCCCATAGCACATCATATAACACAAGTCAAGCATTTACAGGAGACTCTGAACTTCATAGACCATAAGGCTGTAGATAAAACAATAAAAATAGTACAAACAACACCACATTTTAGAAGATCTCCAAACTGGAAATTTAACAGCACACTTTTACAAAATAGAACTATGTAGATTGCATAACAAAACTTATCCTCTCCTACACAAGCGATATACCATAGGGTAATGCGCGACAACTCTTGGAAACACTTAAACAAACTATACGAGAGAGAACTCAAACACTAGCAGCAGTAATACACAAGCAAAAACTACAACAAGAAAAAGTATTGGAAAATGCAATTAAGCTCTTACTACAGACAGACAAAAATTCACCACATATCATAGCATTACAGGAAGAATTAGATCTCCACAGACATCACCGATTTCAGGGGTTTTTACTGCGAACAAAGTTACAAACTATAACACAAGAGAAACCGAGTAAACAATACCTAGCTATAGAACAAAACACACAGCGCAGCAGCCAGATAGGCCAGATAATGACAGAGAATGATATATACAAGTCGAGCCACAACAAATAGCCTTAGCCTTTGAAAATTATTATAAGAACCTTTTAGTTATCGGTTATCAGTTGGGGGTATCGTCATTGCACTCCGGACAGGTCCATAGGTGCTCAGATTCCCCCCTCCCAATCCCCTCCCCAGCATAAGCATGAGCGTCCGCTGGCTAATAGTGCCAGTTTTGTGTTGGTTGACGAGGCCCCTCGTTTTCCCGATGTACCTCTCGAGTCTGGCCGTGCCAATTCTTACTTCCAAGTCTCTCATCATGGACAACGATGTGGATTCAATGACGTCAAAGTCCACTGTTCTCGACATCTCTTTACGGATGTTAATAACATCGGCGCGATCCAAGGGCTGGCCATCTGCAGGGGAAGCAGAGCCAGCCAGCTTATCAGCTCGTTCATTTTCCTCGACTACCTCATGTCCCGGGAAGAAGATGAAGGTATAAAAGAACCTTTACACAGAGGAAAACACGAAGGCGCACTTACAAGAAAATGTTATGAAATTCACAAAACAACTCACAGAGAAACAGAAATTAACACTAGATACTGATTTAACACTAACAGATATAACACAAGCTGTCCATGGAATGCAGAAGAGCAATTCTCCTGGCCGTGGCCGTGTTACCGTTGAATTCTATCAGTTTTTTTTCCCCCTCTTCTATGTCCCCTTTTACTAACAGTATTCTCTGAATCTTTCCACAAACAAGAACTCCCATCCAGTTTCAACACGTCTTACATCACTCTTATTCCGAAGGAGAACACCGACAAGACACTTTTAAAGAGTTACAGACAGATCTCGCTTTCAAATGTAGACTACAAGATTTTAACAAAGGCTTTGACGAATAAATTGAAAACAGTAATGGCAACTCTCATTCATGAAGACAAGCAATGTAGTGTACAACACCGGAACATCCAGCAACACACACAATTCATAAAGGACATCATCAACTACACACATCTGAAAAACTGTCAGTCCTCAATTATCTCTTTAGATCAAGAAAAAGCATTCGACAGAATATCTCACTCATACCTCCACAAAACTCTCTGACACTGCAATGTGGGAAGTTATTTTCGGACATGGACAAAATTTTATATGTAAAACCAGAAAGTCGGATTCGGTTAAACCATACTTTCATCAATTCCTTCAGAATGACTAGGTCAGTGAGACAGGGATGTCCCTTGTCCCCATTACTGTACGTTGTCGCCCTAGAGCCACTTCTACAAAAGATACGACTGGACGACAATGTCAGGAGTACGTCATACCAGGGCAGGGTGAACAAAAGCTGTGTGCTTATGCGGGCAATATCAGTTTCTTTCCGACAACTGAACAATCTGAACGGATTATTTTGGAAACGATCTCGTTTTTCGGCAAAGAGAGTGGGGCAAAATTAAACGTCCAATAATCTACCATAATGTGTCTAGGCAAATTGACAAAATTAGCCGGATTTTCCATTTGACTTAACATGAAACAATCTTATAAAATTGTACGGAATAGTCTTCCCATGTCAACCAATTCAGCCACACAAAGACAAGTGGCGGTATCTAGAGACGAAATAACAGACATGTTACAGACGTACAAATATAAAACAACCACAATATTTGGTACAAGTACCATTATTAACACGAGTGGAACTTCCGATCGCCAACATGGCTTTAGGCATTGAACCGTTAAGGCCTGTGTAGAGCTTATGCTTGTAGCTACGATTTGCAATTGCATTTTCCTCATGTTGGACTGATAGTACATGGTTCCGTCGCCCTGCTACTGAGTGAGTGCGTGGGTGACACTGTGAGTTGTGAAACTCGCGTTTAAATCTTTTACATCTGTCTTGTACAGTGACCTGCATGTTCGGAACAATGGCTATCGGCTATTGCTAAATTGACTGAATTGCCTTTTCGGTTCACGGGTGCATTTTTCAGGGGACTCCTGGGAGCCGGCGCTGAAGCTGCGGAGTTCGTGCTTTATGCGACACTTTCGGCGGGTCACCTTGCGATAAAAGACCGAGCTATGTGGGGGGAAAAAACCTCGTCAATAAGGTTTCTCTGGTGACTGCCGAGTCCATCGACGATGAACTGTGGTTTTTGTGGATGAATGTTGTGTTGGCATTCTAGCGGCGGCATTGTGCACAGTGTACCTGTGCGGGCTGTTGGATTGCCGAGACTCCTGTCTATTCCACTTTCCACATTGGAAAGTGGGGAGTATTTTGTGTGATTTTCACAGCAAGTATGCACAATTGGAATTAAAATTATAACAGCTGAACTATGAGTTAAAATAAACTACAACATTTATTATCTATCCTTAATCATTACACAAATGATGATGCTGGTGAAATCATATAAGTTTATTCACTACAGTAATCATGAAAGTGAAATGATTAATATAAAATACATAACTCTGGATCCTATCTGGATCAGTGTCCGAGCTCCTAGTTGAGATAAGCCAGAAGTAGGTTTCTGCTTAGTTCAGCAACCGCCCACTCTCCAGTAGAAACAGCTCGCCAGTTTTCTGACGCCTGTCAATCCTGGCGCTACCTGGTTGTCACTCGTTCTTGAGATCTATACTCAGACGCTCTTATTGAAAGCTTGGAAGACATAGTCAAGAATGTGTTATATTTAGCCCTGCATCAGTACAATCCTAAGTAATACATACATCCTATCACATCCATATACACTGACCAGTCTGACCAAGTTTATCTTTCTGCTCTACTGCGTTCACTATCCTCCTTCTCCCAACATATCTCTCTCCTCCTGTCTTAGTCTGGGCGGACTTTTCAATTGTCTCACAAGCCTGTAATTACTACATTTCTGCCATCCTATGTACATGTCGCTAATATCAACATTCGGTTCCTGACAGTGAGTACCATCCAACATTTGGGTTAGCAGCTTACAGGGTAATGGTATTATAATAGTACCTGATCATCCGGGCTTACAAGCCGTAACCAGTATCTGTGCCAGGCTTCCGTGAATTACCATGAACTCTCGTGCACAATACACTGAAAGGGTTAAGCACCACATACCCTATACCAATTGTGGGTAATGTCTGTACCATTACACCTCTGCTTCCAACGCAATCGGTGGCCAATGTGCCAATGCGCACACCACAGCATAACACAACATTCTTCTTATTGAATTACCATATAACAAATCAACATCAACTAAATCTAAGGTATGCGAATTCAAAATGGCATATAAGGTTATTCCTACATGCGTAATATGAATGTAAAAAGGAAGTAATATCTTTGTCTACAACAAACTGTGAAACATAGTTTCCATATACGTAATGGACGAAATAAAAGTCTGCCGAGTGCATGTCCAGAGTATAACAAAATTGATGCATATGACAATTCAAATATATCAAACATCCAATACACATACAGTATATACTTCAAAATAGATATATAATGATACTCAGAGCAATCCCTACTTAGCTACTGCTGTGGTAAGAATTAAAAGAAATATAGTCAGTTGACTATATTCTGTACAATAAATGCACACACTAAAAGGCGACTAGGCTAGTTTACACAGAAATGACACGCATCTACTAAGACACATGACAACCATAAGTCATCTAGACATAGCCAAGATCTGCCTAACATAAAGTTCCTACTTCTCAGAAAAAGAACACATAAGGCACTATGATACTGTACACTGAACTGAGAAAGAATAGTTCACAGATCAGCAACAAGAGAAACTGATGGCCTCACTGAACTAGCCTACCACAGGCCGACAGAAAGTCAGTCCTCTAAAAGACTTAGATAGTTACTAAGAAATAACTTTCCTAGTGAAGTCTAGCAACATCAGAATCATACATATGACTACAAAACATTGAGTACCTGTTTCACTGATTTTCGTATCTCACATGACCAGGACTAACAACCTATTTTAAACTGAGTCCAGAAGACCTATTATCTCCCAGCAATTCCAGTCATAAATTCTTTCTGAACACTAGCCGTCACACCTGTGACCGTGGGCAGTCTCTAGTCAGCCAGACTTTCACACCTTGTGTGGTTGAGAGGTCCCAGTTAGTCTGATGTAACAGAGCACCATCTCTGTTGGGGATTTAGTGAGTAAATGGATGCTGTGCAAAATGGGGAAATAGGTTTTTGTACGCGTGAGCACCGGTAGTTTAGGTATCTAGGGTTGCTCACGCGTCGACGTAAACAGTCTTCTATTAGTCAACGAGAAAAACAGGTCGTATGACTTTCATCTGTACGGCATTTTTATAAACTGATGTCAAATAAACTTGAATACATCGTCAAGTTGGACTTTGTTATCTATCGACACGTGCCATCAATTGTATACAGCGGCCTTGTTGCTCTATAACACTGTTATACTGACACTGTCTAGCCCGGGGAGTCTCATCAAGCAGTGAGTTTACACCTTGCGCCTCTCTGTCTGGTACAAATTCTACAGGCCCAGTGTTAATTGCCTCTGTCAGACACCCAACACCTATTTTCTGGATACAGTCTGAATGGTTTATTATCCTTCAAATAAGACGCCTTTCTGCCTTTCTAAAGGTAATTACTAGTCTCTAGTCAAGTGTTCGGACGGTTTTACAAGGTCTGTTTCACACTCTAATGAATCTGTGTGATCGACTGGGCTTGGCATGTTTACAACCCCAGGTTGCTTGCGTCATGCCTGGGCAGTGTTACTTGCCATTCACAGTAGCGGTCCGTTTAACACTGCATGTCCGTGTGGTGTTATTGTCAATTCTGGGTCAGTTTCTAATTCCCCCAGCATTCTTTATCATAGAGAATTTCATTCCCTCTTCTGTCACTACTCTACATAGTCCACCAAAAGTGAACCGAAAATGTTCTGGGATGTAAATGAGAGATTCTACGACACATAGGTATACGTCTGTGTGCTGGGTGCAGGTGTGTGTGTGTGTGTGTGTGTGTGATTGTGTGTGTGTGTGTGTGTGTGAGTGTATGCATTTGCGCATTCATGTTAATGAGTCAGATTGTGTGTGTGTGTGTGTGTGTTTGTGTGTGTGTGTGTGTGTGTGTGTGTGTGTGTGTGTGTGTGAGTGTATGCATTTGCGCATTCATGTTAATGAGTCAGATTGTGTGTGTGTGTGTGTGTGTGTGTTTGTGTGTGTGAGTGTGCCTTTAAAACAAGGCTATATCTCAAGTATTAAAATGATGTTATATGGTAATAATATGTTTGGAAAGAGAAAATGTGCACCACCATGCAAAAACAAATTAAATGAGCCCTTTAGGTATCTGGTAAGCTAAGGTGGCTTGTAATGGTCAGGTTTAAGTCCTTGCAATTGAAATTGACGCCCAGGCACTATCACAGCTTTGAACCAATTATCTCCCTGTGGACAGGCCATGGACTCTAATTGTTAGTTATAAATCCCCGATTCTTGTCCCCCAAACAAAATGTGTCATGAACATTCATAGAGCACTAGAGCTTCACGCTATAATTTGACATCAGGCCAACAACACCAAAAAATGTGAAGCTTCACCTCGGCAGCTATGTGGCCCAGAAAGTACAAAGAAGCCACATTTTAATGGGAATGCTAATTTAAAGTTTATTGAGTGTGCTCATGGCATTCAATACACAGCTGTCTCCAGAAAGCACGAGATAGATCAAGATAAAATATGTATGTGTGTGTGTGTATAATAGAGAGAGAGAGAGAGAGAGAGAGAGAGAGAGAGAGAGAGGGAGAGAGAGAGAGAGGGGAGAGAGGAGAGAGAGGAGAGAGAGAGAGTGATGGACAGGTGTAACATGCATTCCGCTCGTGGAAGTAAAATGAAGCACATGTAAGGAATATGTGTTTACATGCACTATGCCAAAAATGTAATATTATCATACATGTATATGTATGCATTTGTTTTGTTCACACATGTGACATTTAACATTAACAAACGACAACGCTCTGTGATATACACACACAATAAAAACACACACATTACACCTTGTAAATATACATTGCTGTGTATGAAATAAACATTGAAAAAAAAAAAGAACTAGATCGATTCTAGGGGGCAACATTTTTTTTAACTGGCCTCTATGGGCCACACAATATTGAAAGAAGATTAACCACACCTATCCCAAACTTTGATAACATTAAAAAAAGAAAAGACAAGACTGAATATTAAACATGTTAGGATTATGTGAGGAATATGTAATTCTGTATTATTACAATCCTGAAGAAACCAGGAACCCTGGAATGTGATCAACATGCAACAATTAGTATAATGAGTCACATCACGAAGGAAGATTTTGCAATGAATTATCATGCAAAGAGTTAGGAACAAAATACAACCTGAAATAGGGGAAGAACAATGTGGGTTTGGAGAAGGCAAGGGTACAGTAAATGCTGTGTATATACTGAGAACAGTAATTGAACTGCGAGTACTTTTTATTTAAGATCTACATCTTTGCTTTATTGACTACACAAAGGCTTTTGATAAAGTAAAACATGTCAACATGATAAAGATGTTTGACAGTCGACAAATTGATGGGAAAGATCTTAGACTTGTAAAATACATATATTGGAAACAACAAGCTGTCATAAGGACTGGTATTGAAGTAGGTCGATATCAGCCTTATAAGTGAGGTGTGAGACAGGGATGTGTAATGTCTCCAGATGTTTTTACCCTTTACTGTGAAAGTATTTTCAGAAATGTAGAAGATATGAAAGGGGTCATCATTGCGGGACTAAACATCAATAACATTAGATATGCGGATAATATAGTACTGATTGGAGACAATGGGCATGATCTGCAACATTTAGTACATGCGGTTGTTGCACACTGTGAACAATTGGGGTTAGAATTAAATTGTAAGAAGATACAAATTATCGTCGTCACTAGGAAGAAGGAAGTACTACAATGTTATATACAAGATACAGTTAACGAACCAAGATTTCTATTTTATTTCTTCTCATAACGTGCCAAACAATCTTGACTGTCTACATCTAATTTCTCTAATCAGTTTACGGTTTTCATTTGTTTCTTGTACGACCTGCTCATTAATTTTTCTCTCTGTTCATGGTTAAAAATTACTTCTTCTTCTTCTTCTTCTTCTTCTTCTTCTTCTTCTTCTTCTTCTTCTTCTTCTTCTTCTTCTTCTTCTTCTTCTTCTTCTTCTTCTTCTTCTTCTTCTTCTTCTTCTTCTTCTTCTTCTTCTTCTTCTTCTTCTTCTTCTTCTTCTTCTTCTTCTTCTTCTTCTTCTTCTTCTTCTTCTTCTTCTTCTTCTTCTTCTTCTTCTTCTTCTTCAGCGTTCCGAGCCATTGCGGTTCTTTGCTGCAGATACAATCCGTCTCCATTCGTCTCTCTGGTTGACCTTCTCTTGCCAGTCGTTGATTCCAAGTGCTTGTAGGTCTGTACATGTATTATCTCTCCACCGGCTTCTTGGTCTACCTCGGGGTCTACGGTAATTTATTTTCTGAGTGTAATCGAGTTTTGTTTCCCTATTAACTTCCATTCTTTCTATATGCCACAGCCATTGTAGTCTATTAGCCTTCATGATACCAGTGATTAGCGGGGACTTAAACAGATCATAAATGTCTTTGTTACTTCTTCTTTTTCACTCTCCACTTTGTGTATCCCTAATGGGTCCAATGATGCGTCTTAAAACTTTGTTCTCAAAGGTTTGTAACAAGGCCTCGTCTCCTTTCGTTGTACTCCAGGTTTCAGAGCCATACAGCACAACTGGTCTGATCAATGTTTTGTATATTGTGATTTTGGTGTTACGAGATAGCGCAATTGATTTTAGTAGATGTTGTAGTGCATAGTATATCTTATTTCCAGAATTGACTCTAGTTTGTATTTCTTCCCTTATGATGTTGGTGCAGTTGAAGATTGTACCCAGGTATTTATATGTTTCCGTTCTTTTAATGGTCATATTATCTATTTCTACGTGGCCAGAGTTTTTAGAGGCTTATGTATCTGTTTCGTAACAACATAGATTTTACAAAGGTGGGGGTGTTAACCCCCACGCTTCAACACCCAACCTGGAGGACCAGGGTGTTTCTCTTTGTCTTTTCTCTACCCTTTGATCTGTCCGGCTTGAGAGACCCTGCAGGTAGCTACGCTACCACCGGCATAGCTCTCAGGGTCATTGAGAAACGCAAGCTCCCCCACCACTATTTAAAAAAACCATCATGGCTGCCAAAGGACTTCCCCATAATGTTAATAAAATATTAGGCCCATGTACTTAACACACTTGAGCCACACCCAGTGTACAACCATGTACTTGTTGTAGTGCTTTTCACACAAAAATGTATATACTTGTTTTAATCCCATGGACAAACTGTCTTCGGGTATATCCAGTTTCGGAACTTTTTCTTCTTTGGTATCTATCCTTTATCACCATGACCTACAATGTATCGCCAAATGATATATTGAGTCATTAATTGATTGCAGATAGGAACTATGTCTTGTTCCTATTCTACCTCTCTGACTCACAAACAGACACACACAACACCAGTCCTAGACACTTGACCATTACCAAGATAATGAGAGGTGTGCGAACGTTAATTTTCATTCACGAAGCCCCGTTGCTGCTACTGCTTAAACTATAACCGAGAAGATGGTTAACTAAAAGCTTATTCACTATCTAATGGAGACGGAGCATAGAATCCGGTGGAGCATCGAATGTGGTTTTGAGAAAGAGCTTACAGTGCAATGGACCAGATTAAAAATTTTGAAATGAATCTCATACTCGGGGATTTCAATGCTAAAGTAGGCAACGAAAAGGTGTGGGGTGTGACTGGCGATTATATATGTGGGAAAGCCCTGGAGATAATATTCGCAATCAAACTGACTCCAAACTGACGCAGAAGCAGTTTACTAGGAGCAATATCTAGACCAGGAGCAGATAGGCATAGTGACCATGTTCCAGTTATAGGAAGAAGAGGTTAAGACTCAAAAACATAAAGAAAACCCCCAAAGAACATAAAGCTAGATCGAGCATTACTTAAAACAGACAACAAAATCAGACAAAAGTACAATGTTACTGTAAAGAACATATATAATACCATGGAGACAATACAGACTATTGATGTACAATGGAGCATGATGCGGGAATCAATACAACATACATCAAATGAAATCATTCCACCTAAACACTGAATTGCAAAAAAAGAAATGGATGACAGATGAAATTTTGCAGATCATGAACGAAAGAAGAAAGAAAAGGCCAGATAAGAATAGAATAGAATACATAAAGAAATAACATACAAATGCAAAGTGCTTAAAGAAGAATGGCTGAATCAACAGTGCATGGGGGACGCCGAAGTGTTTCCAAGGCACCAGGGCCAGGTTCTATACTGGCCAAGACCTACTAACACGTCCTAGTCGTGCGTCCTGGGCAACAGGTCCCTTCGGGGTCCTGCCTAACGTAGTAGGATCGCTGATTCTTCCGAAGTCGGAGAGTATCTGCCTGCACGGCGAGGAACCACTAGTATGCACACCAATAAGCCAGACTTGGGACAACGGATACTCACGCAAACCTCAGGTCCTGTATGACATCACACTGATCTTAGACACCAGTATGTCTTCATCCGACATACAGAACTTCGCGCTGGAGTTCACAGCCAGCGAACACAAGCAAGCAACAGTGCATGGAAATTGGGACAAACTGTGGAAAAGACTCACATTCCATGTATTATTACATGACCCTAAAAACCCTGCTCAAGATTCTTGGAGAAAATTGAAGGAAAGGCGCTAGCTGGAACTTCAATCACCCTTCCCCACGACGTCTAACGGCATAAGTGGAAGAAAGTCAAACAATCGAACATACAAAAAAAAAAAAAATAGAATAACAGGTAGGAAAACACAAAATATCATTGAATGTTTAAAATCGAAGAACGGTGCAATGTTGATGGGGCAATATGATATAGTCAAAGGAAGAGGCGTAGGGGAGGGGGGGGCGAGGGTGGGGGAGAACTATTTGTTTAAAATGAGCGATACTAGGACGCGTCTAGTAGTAGGCCAGGCTAGTAGGACAGGCACAGACAGGTATACAGAACAGACAATCATACCAGGTAGACAGACATAATCAGAGAGATAGAAAGGAAATAAGCAGACACAGGGGCAGACAGAAAAGACAGGCAGACATAGAGACCGACGTATAGACAGCTGGTACTTACAGACAGATAGAACTGACAGGCAGGGAGGTACAGGACAGATTGACATAAAAGACAGATAGAACTGTATAGACATTGTGTCACTTACTTGTTATTTCCTTTAAGTAGGTCGCTTAAAAGTGACAGGGTCGACTTCACTGCACCGAGTTTTATCCTATATGGCTCTATGTATGGCTATGATGCCAAAAGCGTCACACAAAGCAGCAACTCCCTACCTCCAGGAGTCTCCGAAAAATGCACTCGTGAACGGAAGGACGCGGCCCGGAATCGAATTCACAACCTTTGAAGCCCGAGTCACAAGGCTCGACCACTTAGCGACGAGGTGTAGCGAAATATGCCAGGCAATTAATCGTGCAATCTATTGTTTGTGTCTTCGTCATTCAAATTTTAGAACTCTGCGGCAACATAACTTTTATGTTCAGTTTATCAACCCATACAAAATTAACACATGATTTGCTCAATTATTAATTAATATATCAGGGATTAATTATTTGAAACATTAATTTAGTTGGTGGCCATTTTGAACCATTTAATCAGGTCTGGACATTTAAGATTACAGTGGTAATATGACCTTTACCTTCGGTCTATCAGCCCGCGCAAAACTAATTTATGATCTGCATGGTTTGCTAAATTATTATTTAATATGTCAGGGATTAATGATTTGTAACTTTAATTGTGGCCATTTTGAATATCTTAATCAGGTCGGAACATATAAGATTACAGCAGCAACATGACCTTTATGTTCCACTCACTAGTCTCCAAATTAACAACTTATGGTTTCAGGGGCATTATAGTTTTTTGTTAGTTTGTTTGTAAATAAACATCATAAAACATTATTTGGTTCTTTTTATATTAATGGGTAGCCAGTTTTTAATTTAATGCGATTGAATGACAAAATATTTCAGAAATTGTTATTTTTTTCAATTAGGTCTCATTATCACGAACAAAATGGTATATTGTTGCTTGGGTCTTTGTTCACAAATAAAAAAAATTTACATAGGCATATGTGTAAAAAAAAAAAAATTGTGATTTAAGTGTTTAGGCCACACTTCGTCTTAGTCCTAAAACAGTATTTTCGTCTTTGTTCATATTAAATTATAATTGACACACAAACATTAGTTAGGCCTGCATGTACTTTTTATTTCGCGCTGGTGAAAGGCCGTGCAAGTTTATGGGATTTGTCAGAGTCTAACAGGGGACAGCGATGCAGGGACATCGTTACGACCGCCAGGCGACTTAGCTCCCAGTAAGGGATGCAACAACTTCGTTGCGCCGCCAGGCGAATAGGAGTTACCGGCCTGCGAGATCGCTGGCTGACCAGCGGTCAGGCCGCCAACGCAAGACGCACGCCTGCCACGTGACGCCACGTCAGGCAGGAGGCAAGTTGCGAACCAGGTCCAGACAGCTCTGGGGACACGGTACAGGACGGACGTGTGATTGAGAGAAAGGCGTTGTATGGTTTCTGTATTGAAAGGCGAGTGTCTGGACATCTTGCGAGTCAGACTTGTGAACTGTATTGTGGATGTAAGTTGTAAAGTATCCATTATATATCGTTGTGATCATCATTCTGTATTTGATATGTTAATAAATCCATTGAATGGTGTATCGTTGAGTCTTACGTCAAATCACGTTGTATTTGTACTGTCTCACACTTGTTAGGAAAGCGAGCCAAGTTTAAGACTCTGACATGTGTGAACGTGGGGGCTCGTCCTTGTTAAACGTGGGTAGCTCGTCCTTGTTGAACGTTCACACATGTCAGAGTCTTAAACTTGGCTCGATATCCGTTTACCTTTCAGATTACGCACAGATGCTAGCTCCGTGGCGATTGGAGCAGTCCTGTTGCAGGAGTATAACAACATTCTCCACCCCGTTTATTTTGTATCCAGGAAGCTGAAGGCCCGAGAGCGGGCATGGTCCATTCCTCAATTGGAAGCCCTAGCTTTAGTAGTAGGTATTACAAAATTGTCTAGATTTCTTCTAGGACGCCATTTCATCGTAGAATCGGACAGCAGCCCCTTACGATGGATGAATTCAGGAGTGCCGTCGAACCATATGGTAGCGCGTTGGTCTTTGAAACTCCAAGATTATAGCTTTGAGGTTCGACACATCCCAGGCAAAACCAATTCAATTGCCGATCTTTTGTCACGTTGCCCGACCGACCCAGTGAGCACCAATGTCTGAGTGCAGTATGTAGAAATACACTCAGACCGACACAGCCATTTAGCAGTGAATAGTGGTTTTTCATTCACAAAAAGCTGTGTAATGTCTACAATATTGTGATAGGGATTACTCCCGTTATATATAGTGTTCTTATTTTACTAGTTCATGTAATGATTGTCGTGTATAAATGTGCAGTATGTGGTAGAAAGCGAACTATATTAATTGTAGATAATACGTACAAGAACAGTGTCACATTCGCACTTACCTGAAGCGAATTATCCAACTTCACAGTGACAACTTCGTGTGGAATTTTCCAGGAACATTTTAATTACGAGTGTGAAAGTAAAAACTGAACAGTGACGACTTTTCTACACCTTTGCAGTGAACCGAAATCTTTAATGTTCGACTGAAACAGCTAACACATGAACATTCGATCCTAATCCAGAAGATTGTGTAGCAACCTCTAGCACGAACTTTGAGAACATTGTACCTTCCTTAAACTACATCAAACCGGAACAGGTGTGTTCTACAAGCTTTACCATCAGCTGATTTTAGTGTTCGTGTGTACTTCCGGATTAATTAGAAATTTAGAACAAAAATAGCAGACAACATATAAAAGAAGAAAAAGTTTTGACGATTCTAAAATGTTTAGGATTCTATAAAATTGAATACACGAATTGTGTGTTTATTTATTTCTCTAATGTAATCTTAGAATCATATCTTGATTAACGTATTCATATTACCGACTTTTTCTCGTTAATATGAAGAAACGTCAAGCAATGACACTAAGAAATTAAATAGTTATTGTAAATTATTGTGTGTCACTAATGTTAAAATTACTTCCCTTTCATTTATTGTTATTACATTTTCACACAAAGGGCCATAAGTTGAAATGTATATGCTAATGTGTGTGTGTAATATAACATGTTGTTGTTAAAGTGTTGACACCACAGGCAGGCATCTACTGGGCATGGCAGAGTGTTGCCAACATTGTATGCCAACACAAGAACTCCTGGCCAAGTAGGGACAGGGTTGGAGTGTTTTATACGACTTATATCAAGCCGTATTTCAGTCTGGCTAGATGGTTTTTGTTCCAAGAACCATATTATTCTTTTTTTTCAAATTGCTGCGAGGTAGATGCGTGAAGCTGGAACTACTGATCTGACTGGGTGATAATACAATTGAGGTAACCAGCCATCGAGAGGGTGAAGCCTGATATGTGTTAAACATGAAGCACCACATGTCTTTGTACCCAACTCCCAGGTCTTATATATTTCTATGCCATGTGTGTATTTTTGATAACGTTGTGTATAACAATAGAAAGGTAGACTCTGACAAGGGTATACTATTAACCCAATAGGTACAGACATTATACATGAAAGACGACATCTTTCATGGATTTTACCGGGGGAGCGTGTCAGAGTCTAACAGGGGACAGCGATGCAGGGACATCGTTACGACCGCCAGGCGACTTAGCTCCCAGTAAGGGATGCAACAACTTCGTTGCGCCGCCAGGCGAATAGGAGTTACCGGCCTGCGAGATCGCTGGCTGACCAGCGGTCAGGCCGCCAACGCAAGACGCACGCCTGCCACGTGATGCCACGTCAGGCAGGAGGCAAGTTGCGAACCAGGTCCAGACAGCTCTGGGGACACGGTACAGGACGGACGTGTGATTGAGAGAAAGGCGTTGTATGGTTTCTGTATTGAAAGGCGAGTGTCTGGACATCTTGCGAGTCAGACTTGTGAACTGTATTGTGGATGTAAGTTGTAAAGTATCCATTATATATCGTTGTGATCATCATTCTGTATTTGATATGTTAATAAATCCATTGAATGGTGTATCGTTGAGTCTTACGTCAAATCACGTTGTATTTGTACTGTCTCACACTTGTTAGGAAAGCGAGCCAAGTTTAAGACTCTGACAGATTTATGTAGACAAATATTATGTTTAGAGGAAACATTCATCTATATTGTTTCATTCATTTTGAACAAATAGTTCTGTCCCTGCCCCCCCCCCCCACTCTCTCTCTCTGTCTATGTCTGTCTGTCTGTCTGTCTGTCTCTCTATCTCTATCTTTCTCTCTCTCTCTGTCTGTCTCTCTCGCTCTCTGCCAAATGGTGCGTTACTTTCTGACCATCCCTCCCATTTCTTTATAATAAATATCTCCTACAATAATAAATCATACAATTCAACTGCGCATGCGTTTCTCTCGTTGCTTAGAGCATATTTAAAATATGATAAACACCAACTGTAATGCTGTGTTCAGAGACGGTGGAAAGAATGCAGGCAATGAATTACCTGGGGATACGGTTTGATCGAAGCCTTGCTTATAATGTGCACATAGACCAGGTGATAACAAAGGCCAAGCGGGGTTTGGCAGCGATGCGGGTGATGGCGGCAGCAAACTGTGAGCAGCGCCATCTATGTCTTCTGTACGAGGGGCTGGTCATGTCTGTTTTGGAGTATGCAATGGCAATCTTGACTCTCAGCCATAAGCAGATAGAAAGGATGGAAAGGATACAGAATGAAGCTATGCGCATTATTCTTGGATGTACAAGAGATACAGCATGCAGGGCGATGCGCTACCTTCTTGATTTTCCAACCATTGAAGAGAGAATACAAGTTTGCAGGGCACGCGCCTACCTCAGAATTAACGCAAACACACAACATCCACTGCATAGTGAAATTAGGAAGGTGAAGGGCAGCAGGTTAAAAAGAGGACGGTCGTGGATGGGTCAAGCCGAAGACATTCTTCAACAGGTGTGTTCACTTGAGGACTTAGAACCTGGCGAGGAGTGGGTGCAAGTGCCAACAGACTTCTGCACATCCTTTTCAGTTTGCATCCAATTAGATAGAAAATGCAGACAAGAAAATCCGGCTGCTGTTGAGGCTGAAGTACAAGCGTTGATTTTCGAGAATTCGCTAGACGGTGACGCGGTCATCTACACAGATGGGTCGGTCGTCCGACATGTGAGAAGCTCATGGGCCTTTACAGCTCGGGCCGGAGGGAGAATTGTGAAGGAGGACTCTGGTGCTTTCACTGAAACCACAAGTAGCCTGACCATGGAAGTCATGGCAGTAAGTAAAGCAATAACATGGCTCGAGACACAGACATTCACCAGGGCTTGTTTCCTTAGCGACTCAATGAACATGATCAAGAGGATAGAGGAGGGGTCGATCCGAAGAGAATGGTTGCTGCCTCTGAAGCGGTCTCGGCTGGCAAAGATTAGTTTCATCTTCGTGCCAGGGCATGCGGGAGTACAAGGAAATGAGCGGGCTGACAAGCTCGCAGGTGAGGCTACTGTGGAGGGCGGACGCGCCATGGACCAGGCTGACATTCTGAATGCTCTACGTGATGTGAGACTTTTGCGAGAACCAAGTGATGACTGTGAATCTACAACAATGGCCAGACTGCTAGAGCATCAAATTAAAAGAGGTGTGGCCAAACAAGAACACTACGCAGGAAGCCAAAGAAGATTGATAAACCAACACAGAACTGGCGTCGTTAGCCGCTACACGCTGCGGGATTTGCTGAGGAGGGGATCCGAGCACTTATGGACTGAATGGTTCGATGTGCAGCGAGGATGATCTGTCGACTAACTAACTAACTAACTAACTAAAATATGATAATAACATGATAGTAATGCCTTGATTGATCACTACACTTATGAATAATTCTGTTCAAACATTCTGCGGAATTACCAGATATCTAAAAGAAAAACAACTAGATATGAGTAAAGTAGGGGACATAAACATCTTGTATTTTTATAAGGGACATTACTCTTATAAGAAAAAAGAAATGATATATCTAGCTATTTTATATGAAATAACGCAAAAAGATATCGAATTTTGTTATATTAATTGTAAACTCAGTATTACAGTCAAAATTTGTAATATGTAAAATAATATTTTTAATGTACTTAAAGGAAACTTTTATTAATCTCTGCTAAATTAAATTTTATAATCAATTTGTTTGTTCCATATTTACTGTAAATTTGTAATACGGTGCTCTAACGATGCATATCCGGTTAGAAATAGTGACGGTTAATTTACAACTTCATCTCCCAAAATTAGGGATCATTTCTAAAGGTCGTCTTTGCGGAGTAAATCTTGTGTTTCATTTGCATTCATTGTGTTTATTCCGGATTTCATCAATACTTTCCAAGAATGGCACCAGTCGACAAAATGGATTCCATCGACATTGATCATTTCCTGGAGGGAAGACCACTGCACAACAAAGAGTGGTCATGAGGGCATTGTAGAGTGGAACCAATTGGTGAGAGTGTGGCAAGGGAAACAAAAATGTAAAGATTTCCCCTTTTCTTTGTTACCCCCCATTCACATGTAAATGTGTTCAAGGAAAGGAATATGCTAATGGATAAATTTCCTATGTTGTAAACACAAAATATCACAGATATCTCCAGAGTAAACACAAGTACTCTTCTTTATGATGTTAAAATTTTAGTATACATGAGTGCGAGAAAGAAACAGGAAAATGTGAGTGAATGTTGAAAGGATGAATACAAAACCACATATGGTTACCAAACTAATTTTTTTTTCCCGCGTTTCCATCCTGTTTCAGGATATTGCGGTCAACACCAGCATCTTTCAGCTGTATGTTGATTCCAAGGCTAGATTACGCTCATCAGCACGCCACGACTTTCTGAGCGACCGGCTCCATACTCTCATAAGTCACTTTTGCGATTCGAACCACTGCTAATTCTCGTCGCGTCACGTGACGAGAGTATTCGGAGTTAGCGGAGAAAGCTGCTAACCCCTCGGGCATGGAGCCGGTTATATAATAATGGGGTATATGAGGGAATTATTGTTCGGACAGAAGAATTCCTCTTGAACAAAGCTGTAATTTGATTCCCTTAATGATAGGTTTGACATTAGTACGTTTCAGTCATCATCAGGTGGCGGGTTGAAACAAGTACTTGTCAGTCAGCCTTATGTGACGCGCGAGAACCACAACATGAGTTTCTCGTTAAGGTGAAACCCAACTATGTAGGAGGCTATAGACTGCGGAGTGATTATCGCCACATAGGCCTGTTGTTATTTAACTGTTCTTAGTCAGAAGGGGGAAAGATATCTTCACACCTACTAGGGATTTAACCTTGGTCCAGAGTAGCGGTGGGGAGACATCCACACACGCCTGTATATTTCATCAGTGTTATCAGACTCCACAATTCCTTTAATGAGAAGGAATGGTTTGTCCGGCGGGGCTAACTTTCTATTGTCTCTATACTTTTATCGGAACCCGATTGTTGGGGTGTTTGACTTTACACCATTCCTAGACAGCCAAAGGAATGTATTCAAGTGATGGTTGTCTATCTAGTGTACTACCTGAGGTATCCTGATATGCTTATGATTTAGGCCAAAACACTTGATGATCTTCATGGGAGGTAGGGATTTCTGCCATCCTCATGAATGGAACCTGTAATCTTATCTATTATCTAATAGGTATGAGACTTGTGACTGAAAAGCTACTGAGCTGGAAGAACTGACCACAATGAATAGGATGTTAGTGTAGATGCATATTGATGTAGTGTGTATTGTGCAAGGGTGTGATGGATGTGTACACCTGGCCTGTTCTTTGCTGTTGCTGTGGGCGAGTGCCATTTGCTGTTGCTGTTGGCTGATTGCTATTGCTTGGCTGTGCTGTTTGTGGATTCCTGTGGGCGAGTGCCCTTGGCTGTGTGCTGTATCCTGAGGACGGCTGCCTGTTTGCAGTGTTTGTTTGTTGTTGACCCTTTGCTGATTCCTGATAGCCTGTTTGCAGTTGGTCCGTGGCTGGGTGCTGTGGATCTGTGTCTGTGTGCTGTGACTTTAGAGGTGCTGAAGGCCAAGTGGCTAGTGGCTGCTGAACCTTACTTAGCCCAAGTCCCGAGGCACCAGGAGGCATCATACATGTTCAGGTGAATGTATCTTACCACCTGGGTCAACACACTGACAACCAATACTACACCGACATACAGTGTTGCCATCTCCCTTTGATGAAAAAGCACCAAAATTGACCCAAAAAAGCACTAAAAAGCACCAAAATCTTTTAGGAAGCACCAAAAAAAAAAAAAAAGCACCAACTGTTTTTATTACAAATGTAACAAGGTAGCACAGTATAATTTATTATTATAACTTCATATTACAATGAAGTTTATTCCAGATCCGCCAAATCCCAATTAGAACTACTTTCGAGCCAAAAAAGCACCAAATTGCAATACTATGTTTTTGGGAAATCACTAAAACAAGCCCTGGCGGTATTCATTCAAAATGTTATAAAGTAGCACATTATAATTTATCATTGAATATTAGAATGAAGTTTATTCCAGAACTGCCAAATCCAATCAAACAACTCCTCTTCAGTTTCTGTAGCTATTTCCTGTTGTGTTTGCTCCTGCGATGATGAGGATGAGGAGGATGATTGAAAGAAACATGTATATGCCTCCTGTGATCCAATTTTTCGCAGAATATCCTTAGGTAGTTTATAATCATGACAGCATTTGCCATATCTTTTCATTCCATATTTAATAGTCAAAACAGCTGTCAAACTCCTTATGCCTATGAGTCTATTCCGCAATTTTGATTTTACAACTCCCATCTGACTGAAAATACGCTCCACGTCCGCATTAGAATGAGGTAAAATGAGCAGAGTTAAAGCTAAATCTGCTAAGATCTTGGAAAGGATTTTCACCGGTGGCATCCCTGTATGAGGCTATTTCTGCCCACAGTCCAAGTGTATCAGAGGTCTGTGTCCACTGCATATGATGAAGTTTTCTCCACTGGAAATCGATGCGGGTGAGAGTAGCTGCATCTTCTACAAACATTTTAGCAAGATCCAATATACAGGGCTTCATTGGCTGTAGACATCCACTTCCACTAAGACATGACATGGACTGTAACACTCAAACGTTATCGGGTGTACGTAAACGCAGCTGTGTCAATAGCTCTATTAAAAACTGGATGCGCCTCCCACGAATTTCTTTCTCATCGGGAAACTTGTAGTCTGCTATTAAAGGGAGTTAAATTATTTGAATATTGCGCGGTAACGTACTAAGACTGTTTTACTCCCTCGCTTCAGTTCAAATTCGGCTTTTTAGTGTTCCCAAAATGAATTTTAAAGTAATTTTTACCCACCCCAAAAAAGCACCAAAAAGCACCCCCAAAAAATTTGTGAAGCACTGAATTTACGCTGCCGCGCTAAAAGGAAAGTTTTCGCACTAACTGACTTGAAAAAGCACTAAATTTAGCGCGAAAAGTACTAAAATGGCAACACTGCCGACATACCTCGTGTGGGATGATGAGAATGTCAAGCAGACTACTCTCACCTAATTGACTTTTCATTTCTGTATGTTTGTCTGTCGGTTTGTCGGTTTGTGTGTTTGAGTCCGAATCTCTAATAAAGATTCTAGATTCACCTGTTATAAGATTGTTTGCTTATATTCAGGTAGGTGTCTTGGAATAGTGTCAGTCTTCATTTGGGCAGGGTCATCCGGGCACCGTCCTGGGGGCAATGGAGTTACAGGGTAGACAGAAGTACAATATATCGGCAACCACTGAGAACCAGGCCGGTGATGTGACAAGGTTAAACAGGACTGACTGACAGACATAATGAACAGACTCGACTGACAGCACAGACAGTCACACAGAACAGACAATCATACCAGGCACACAGTCAAACTCAGAGAGGAAGATAGAAAGAGAGAGAGAGAGAGAGAGAGAGAGAGAGAGAGAGAGAGAGAGAGAGAGAGAGAGAGAGAGAGAGAGATAGAGAGAAGCAGACACGGTGACAGACAGACAGGACATCCAGACATAGAGACTAAAATATAGATATATGGGACTACAGACATGCATAACTGAAATGCAGTTACGATTGTTCCGAGATAATTGTACCGATTCACTTGTTTAAGAATATTCCCATTTATTTGTATATTACATTGTGGTAGCTCCTTCTTCCTAGTGACAAAGATAATTTGTATCTTCTTACAATTTAATTCTAACCCCAGTTGTTCACTGTATGCAACAAACGCATTTATTAAATGTTGAAGATTCTGCTCATTTTCTACAATCGATACTGTATCATTCGCACATCTAATTATTACGTCATCTAATGATGACTCCTTTAATAACTTCTACATGTCAGAAAATATTTTCACTGTACAGGAAAAAACGATCTGGAGAAATTACACATCCCTGTCTCACACCTCTCTTAATAGGCTGATATTGATCTACTTCATTATCAATCCTTGTGGCAGCTTGTTGTTTCCAATATACGTTTTTTTACAAGTCTAAGGTCTTTCACATCGATTTGAAGTTCTGCAAGCATCTTTATCATATTGACATACATTACTTTATCGAAATCCTTTGGGCAGTCAATAAAGCATAGATGTGGGTTTTTGTTTATTTCTATAGAACGTTCAATGTTCTCAGCGTGTATACAGCATTTACTGAACCTTTGCCTTCTACAAACTCACATTGTTCTTCTTACATTTCTATATCTATTATAATTGCTACCTCTGGCAGTGTTTTTCTCTCCACCAGAATTGATTATGCTATATATTCCTCGGAAGTTATAATGCCCTCTGGTCTCACATATAGTAGTAGTAGGCCTCTTTCAGTCTTGTAGGACTATAGAGTTGTGCCGCTGGGGAGGCTCCTGACAGCGCCGCTGGTGACTGCAGAGTACAGTGCGAGAGTGACAATCTCTGTTACAGTTTCCGCATCTGTAAGACGAGGCAGGTAACGAAGTACGTGACTGCATATTATGCCTGTGCACTCTGTCCTGAGTTTGTTGGATCAGACTGCCCTCAAAGAGCGTCAGTCAGTTTCGTACTTCTCTTCTCCAGGAGCATCTGTCTTTTGCAACTCTCTCCCACGTGTCTGGATCTATGCCGAAGGTTTTCATATCTTGTTTACACACATCCTTGTATCGCATTTGGGGTCTTCCGGTCGGCCTCTTCCCTGTGGCTAGTTCTCCGTACAGGAGATCTTTGGGAATACGTTCATCCTCCATTCTAGATACGTGGTCCAGCCACCGGAGGCATCTCTGCTTGAGGAGGGAGTGCACTGTGGTAATATCCGCTCTTTCAAGCACGTGTTTATTTGTTATATGGTCTTTCCACGATATGCCCAGGATAACCTCATACATCTCATGTGGAAGCAATTCAACTTTCTTTCTTGTCGTGTGTACAAGGTCCAGGATTCAGACCAACTCAAGAGAGCTTGCTTGATGCCCTCGTACATTCCTCTTATATTTCCAATGTTTACACAAGTTTGAATTTGTGCAGAGAGCTGTAGCCAGTATTTGTTGGCACATTTTCTAGCGGTCTGTTGTACTCTATTTCTGGCCGTTCGCAGTGCCTGCGATGTTTTCTCTGACGGTGATGTTTTATGCACTGAGAATGAGTGTCTCTTCATCTCCAGGACTGGGAACATCTCTTCAGGGTGTGCTTCAAACCAGTCAGCTGACTTTGGTTGATACTTGCCAAATGTTGATAGTGCTGTGGTATAGATGGTGTCGCGCAAATGATTCCATCTCTCGGTGGCAGTTCCATTTGTGGGGCCAGGCAGAGCCTCCGCCATAGCCTGGGTGAATTTATTGACCACTTTGTTTCGGGTGCCGCTGGTGTCGATGCGTGGTTTTCTTTCTGTTCTGTAGATTCTCTTATGCTTTATCTTCACCTTGCTGGAAACGAGTGAATGATCGGTGTCGCTGTCAGCACTATGATAGCTGTGAGTCAGTCGTGCATTACGGAGATTGCTGCGTCCATCACTGCGACCATCGTTTTTGTGGTCGGCCTCTTCCTATGCTTCCCTCTGGTCTGTACATCATTGCTTCTTGTGGTACACTGTTAGTTGGTAACCTACTTGCATGGCCAAACCATTTGACTTGTTGCCTTCTAATAAAATCTAGCCCAACTTTAACCCCCACGTTAGTCCTGATTTCATTTCTTATCTTATCTCGTCTTGATACATTTAGTATTCTTGTCAGGAATCTCATTTCTGTTGTGATTTTCTTTTCTCTTTTTCTGTTATTGTCCAGGTTTGGCATGGTAACATAGACTTGGTGGGAAAATTGTGATGTAAAGTGCTTTCTTAGTAATTAGTGATACATGTTTGTTCTTAAGTATTGGTGCCATTTGTCCAATGAGTTGGTTTGCCTTATTGCATCTTTTTTTTTTCGATCTCGTCTTCTAATTTGCCATTTGATGATATAACACTTCCTAGGTACGCGAACCTCTTTACTTGTCTCAAGGGGTGTTCGTTTAGGTGAATTGTTGTTGTTGTTTGTTTTTTTTCTTCTTTAGTTATAGTCATTACCTCTAGTTTATTTATACTAATTTTCATGCTTGATTGATTGATTGATTGATTGATTTAGGAATCGACATCACAGCATTCGGGGCATTCCCATAAGCGCTCCGTCCCCATCCTCAGCAGCCAGCGAAGAGTTCCAACACTAATAGTACCAGTAGCAATCTGATTATATGTCCGTCTCGCCTTTCCTCTGAGCGTTGAGCGTCGGCTAGATCCCCTCGTCACTCCTCGCTGTCTCATTCTTGCCAGACCATGGTAATCCATTTGCTCCTCCGAGGTGTGCACGTGCTCCCACAAGGCCGCAACCACGTCTGCCTTGTCATGTATCAATACTCCACCAAGTTCTGCAGAGCCAGCCAATCTGTCCACCTGTTCATTTCCCAGCACACCGGCATGCCCCGGAGAAAAGATCCAGGCGATGCTTGTCACCCGTGACCTCCGAAGCGAAACAAGCCACTCCGCACGAAGCCTGCGCGTCTTCACCCTCGTCAGCATGCTTTCTGAGTCAGTTACAATCACGATGTGTGTATGTGTTGTATTCTCCATCCAGCGGAGAGCCGCAGTGACCGCCTCCATCTCCATTCTTAAGCTGGATGTTGTGGTATCATATGCCAGGCTCTCCTGCCCCAAACGTCGACCATTAGCTTTGGCTATGAACTCCTAGCCACTTTTCTCACCTCTTGACACCGAACCATCTGTGTAGATAATCACATCACCAGAGTGAGCATTGTCCTGAATTAGTTGCTGGATTTCCACTTCCGTGGCCCCTGCTGGCCACTCCCTGCACTCCCGGCTTAATGTGATTATAACTCTGCACAATTCTGACTGCTCCGTTGGCACTCTGACCCACTCCTCTCCACGCCTAATGTTCTCCAAGGGGCACACCTGTCTGATCGTATCCTCTGCTTGAGCCATCCATGATTTCCCTCTTATCAGTCGCTGACCCTTAACTGCGTCCAGCGCCTCATGCAGTGGGTGGTCTGTGTCTGCAGCTACTCTGAAGTATGCCTTCGCCTGCATCACCTTGAGCCTACCAGCAACACTCGGCAGACTAAGGATGTAACGCATACACACTATTGGGGTGTCTCTAGTGCATCCCAGAATGATCCGCATAGCTTCGTTCTGTATGCACTCTTACTTCACCAGCTGACTCTCTGAGATAGTGAGCAGACCTAATCCATAATCAATTACTGAGAGGATCAAGTGCTGGTATAGGGTCAAAAGCATTCTCTGCTCTGTGTCCATTGCAGCCATAGTTTTAAGTGCACTGAGTCCCCTTTGAGATCTTGTCACAACCGTCTCCACATGGTCCTTGAAGGATAGGCTCCTGTCAAATGTGATCCCCAGATACTTCAGTTTGTTCTCTCTGCTGACATTTCTACCATCTATCGTGAGGCTTGGGACATCCGCTCTCACAATCCTGTTGTCCAAAGAGCACCACAAAACAGCCGCCTTTTCCGGGTGGATGACAGCACTCATTTCAGTGCACCAGTCAATCACTTTGTCTACTGTCGCCTGTAGCTTTTGGGCTGTTTGCTCCCTATCTCTCCCCTGCCTATATGCAAGAATATCATCTGCAAATGTTAGTATTCTTCCAACCCCTGGTGCTTCTAGGTTTGCAATCTTGCTCGTATACACATTAAAGAGCACCGGTGAGAATGCAGATCCCTGTGACAGTCCCGGGGTTAACATATGTGGCTCTGAGGTCCATGCACCCAGACGGAGAGCAACCCGACGAGAGTGCAGGACGGCTGCTATCCAGTTCACCCACCAGGGATTGACCCCCTTCTCCGTCAGTGCGGTCATCAAAATATAATATCGAACTCTATTGTACGCATCCTCGAGATCAAGCGCTGCCGCCATCGTTTCTTGTCTACTCTGGAACCCCTCATAAACGTCAAAGGCAAAAGTGGCTGCATTTGACCAGGTATCTTTTCCTGGCCTGTAGCTCCCCAGGCCTCTTGGAAGAAGCTTCCCGCTTTCCAAAAACTCTTGCAGCTTGACAGCGACTATCTTCTCTAGAACCTTCCCAAATGTATTTTGAAGCGTGATGATTCTAAAGCCGCTAAGCTTTGACTGATCCTTGAATGGTTTTGGGAGAGGGATGAGATAGCTGTGCACCCAATCCTGCGGTACTGATGCTGTCCTAATGCTCTGGTTAAAGCAGTCGGTCATCTCCTCCAGGTCTGCATCGTTCAAACCCTTCATGTGGCCACACCTGACCCCATCGGGCCCTGGTGCCCTGTCTTTTGCCTTTTTCAAAATGTGTTTAACATCTTCCACCCGTATGATGTCTTCATACTGCATATTCTTCGTGGTGCCAGATAATTCCTCTCTAACTGCATCCCTGGTGTCCGCATCATTATGATTGGTCTGCTCTAAAAAATCTCTGGAGAAATGCCTCCCCTTTCTCTTTGTCTGTTGTCACGTGCACACCATCATCTCTATAAATTGTTCCCACTGTCATAGGCCGATCTTTTCTCTGCATTTGCCTGTGCAGTTTCCAGAATTTTCGCAGTGTTTTATCACCTCCAATCTCCTTCATGAAACATTCCCATTTTGCCTTTTTGACTTCTGCAGCACAGTGCTTGAAAACCTCCACCTTGTCTTTCTTGACATTTTCCGCTGTGTTCACTTCCTCTCGTGAGCTTTGAAGTGGCTGTCGCACTTTCTTTAGCTGCTTCACTGCAGCTCTCTTTGCTTTCCAAGCATGGTCTACTTCTGGGGTCCACCATGGGGGCTGCAAAAAGGTAGTTTTTTACAGTCCTGTTGCATGTTCTTGCCTGAGGCGTCCAAGAAGGCAATCGGTCCTCTCATACCGGAAGGTCTTGCGCGCTCTCCCAGCTTTAACTTTCCCGGGTTTAGAGATCAGGACTGAGTATGGCATGTGATCACTCCCATGGTCATTCAAAACAGTCCACTTTACATCAAGGACTGATGACTGGGAGACAAGTGCCAAGTCAATAGCTGTGTCTGCATAGCCAGGCCTCATTGCCATTCTAGTCGGCATACCATCATTTATGCAGACCACAACGGTGTCCACCATGGTATCCGCAATGGCAATTCCCTGTCGATTTTCTCCACTACTGTTCCAATCTCTGTACCTTGCATTGAAGTCTCCACATATGAGTAGCCTATCACCTGGTAATTCCTCCAGTTCCTTAAGCCAGTCTCAGTGTTCCTTTCTGACAAAACAGTCCACTGTGGCATATACATTTATGATGTTCCAACTTAAGCCACCAATCTCCATTTGTATACCCTGGACCTCTCTTGCATTGTGATTCCACTGGCTCAAGTCAAGTACCACATGCTTCACTCCTTCCTTCACCAGCAGACCTTGTCCATGTCTCTTCTGCCCAGTAGGGTTTATATAACTGGCGTACCCAGGGCAATGGTATTTGTCTGTATTTAGCTCCTGGAGCATGAGGACATCAAAATGATATATTAGTCTCTCCAATACAGAACCTCTCTGTCTGGCACTGCGACAGTTCCAGTATCCCACTCTTACATAGTTGAAACCTAGTCTCTCCACTTTTCGTCTTGTTCTCCTGGCGCCTCCTCTTTCTATGCCGTCTTCTCACACCATTTTCTTGTCTTCTCCTCCTCACTCTCTCTTTGCTAGCCTCTGAGGGATGTGTCAAGCGCAGAGCACGTGCTCCGTAGCTCCGGCGACGATTCCAGTGTTTAAATGAATCCATAGGCAAAGTTTTGATATTGCAGGAAATAAACGGTCACCCTAGCATTGCCTGCTTGCTAGGGAAGAGGCTGGGGATGTCCCGCAGGAGTCCATACGCCTGGTGCAGCCCCGCACGCCTGCCAGACGTCCAACGTTCACGACCAGTTAACCCATGGCCACCCAGTTCCTCAACACGCTGGTCCACCTTGAACTTGGGGGTTTATATTCGGAGTTTTCCGTCTCCTAGATAGACTGCTGTCCAAAACTAACGGGTTCCACCTACCCGGGAAAGGGGTTAGAGCGCCCCGACTCGCTTGGCAGGCACGTCTCGGAGCATATGAGGTATTTTCTAAGGAATTCAGATCCCACCCTGAGATCCCGCCTCGCCCTCTGTGCCCACCGCCAGTTGGTCCGCGGCTGCTTATTCGATATTCGCAGCTAACCTCTATATCTAGAGGCCGTTCCACGATCTGCCACCAGTGGACGCGCTGGGTCGGGGATCGTCGCCCCAGCTTTACCCAGATAACATCCCTGGCGGGATTCGAACCCGCGACCTCTGGATTAGAAGTCCAGCGCGCTATCCACTGCGCTACAGGGACAGACATTTCATGTTTCGTGTTCATGTTTTCATGTTAATGTTATGTTATGTTTTTATGTTATGTTCCCTATCCCAGTGCTTCCCAAAGTGGTGATCCGCGGACCGGTGCCGGTCCGCGAGCCCTTCTTTGCCGGTCCGCAACGTGAGTTGAAAAAAGTAAGATTTTGTATCGTTTTCCAAGATATATTTTAATTTTATTTTATATCGGTGTTCATTACTGTCGGTGTATACGAGTATATACACCTTTACAAGAAGACCTAAATGTAGTATTGACATTTGAAACATTTTTTTGATTTGTATATCTCTACAAATTTTTACTCATAAAATTGGGACCACTATTAAATAAATCACCGTCATCCAATAACATTATGGAACAGTATTTAGCTCACCGGGACTATACCCACAATTACGTTAAATCTTATATTTATATATTGAGCACAACCCACTACTGGCAACGCCGATCGCATTCCGGTATGAACCTAAGGCCTATCCACGTCAATATGGAAGCACTATACTCGAGTTTCGCCCTTGTTTGAGCTCGTCAGTAGTGCATATCCCTGACCGGATCCGGAAACAGTCCCGGATCACGCGTGTGAAGCGGGTGTGTAACCACGCGGCACACACTGGACACACCAAATTATCACAACAGAACACCACAACGCTACCCATCGTAGGCTATGCTCAAGATTGCCCAATCGCCGCGACCGACGTCCGTCAATCGATGGGACCCGAACGATCAGGACTTCTCACTGGCAAGGAACACCAGGCCTCCTAAATCCAGTGAGCAATAATAAATTGATTACCACATAATCAATCTTATATTTATATTAAAATGTATATTGAGGTCATATAAAATTCCAGAATACAAGGAGAACATTTTTTTTTAACGGATCGGGTCCCTGGTGCAAAAGGAAAATTGTATGTCGCGAAAGTGAAAAGTTTGGGAAGCACTGCAATATACATTTCGTTTAGACTATTCATGTGGTCTTGTAATTCAGCTTCTGATTTTACTAGGCGTGCTTGGTCATCCGTAAACAGGAGTTCTCTAATGATGTAATTTGCAGATGGTTCTTCTTCTGTGTTCTCGTCATACGGTGTTCTTGCGGTAACTGTTTGGCTTGACATTGATTTTGACATAAGTTGTCTATATGTGTTATGAACAAGAGAAGGGTGTGTGTGTGTGTGTGGTTAAATTCCTGTACACTTTATGTGGCCCTAGGAGGCCAGTAAAAAAATGTCTCCCCCCATAAAGGGGGACATTATATGTAGTGATTACTTCATCTAACATTGAAAGTATAAAAATTAAATTTAAGAAATAAATTTATAACGCTAATGTTGGTTCTAAAATGTAAGTATTTAAAAATTAGAAATACTTTTTATAAGAAATCTAAATGTATTCTACTTGGTATTAACATATTTTACTTCCATATTGATTGTTTAATTTATACTTTAAAAATCTTGACGTTCGAAGTTGATTTTTATAATTATCATTATAATAAATAAAAAAAAATTTCTAATTCAAGTAGTCTCCCTTGGAACAACAGTAGGTATTTATGTCCCTACTCAAATAGTAGGGGTCGTTTAAAAGTCGACAGGCTCGACTTCATTGCACTAGGTTTCTATCGCATATGGCTCGGTCTCTTTCCGCGGTGCGGAAAGCGTGGCACAAAGCACGATCTCCGTAGCTCCAGCGACGACCCACAGGATTCTCTTAAAACATTCACTCGTGAACCGAAGGTTCGCGGCCCGGAATCGAAAATACAACCTTCGGAGCCCGAGTCAAATGGCTTGACTACTTCGTCACGTAGACTCCCGAAATGCACCCTACTTTTTGCTTATCTAAGTGTCTTTCTTTCAGATATTTTGTAATTCCTCAGAATGCTTGAACATAATTATCAATCAAGGCATTACTATCATGTTATTATGATCTTTTAACTAATTAAACTATGCTCTAAGCAACTAGGCCGACTTCCTGGCCTAAAGGTTAGCGACTTTTCTCCGCAATCTCGTATACTCTCGTAAATAACGTGACTACGGTGAGACTCAGCAGTGGTTCGAATCGCGTCGGTAACTTACGGAGTATGTGAGCCGACCGCTCAGAAAGCAATGGCAAACTACTGAGCGTAATCTTGCCAAGAAATCAACAATCAGCTGAAAGATGCTGATGTTGATAGCGATGTCCTGTAAAGGATATGCAAACATATATCTAAGCAACTAGGGGAATGCATGCGCAATTGAATTGCATGATTTATTATTATATGTTGGAATATATCAACATTAATGGGAAAGATTTAAGTATAATAAAGAATATTTACTGGAACCAAGTAGCAGCAATTAAAATGGGAAATAAAGAGGGAAGTTAGGAACAGATAAAGCTAGGAGTACGACAGGGGTGTGTCTTGTCATCGGATCTCTTCTCCCTATATAGCGAAGTAATAATGAGAGAGATCAAAGAGACGCCAGGAATACTAATCAGAGGTTATAATATAATTAATATACACTATCCAGCTGATACAGTATTGGTGGCGGATAATTCAACAGACCTACAACAATTGTTATACAGTGTGATAACAGAGAGTGCAAAGAAAGGACTCTCCTTGAATATCAAGAAAACAATAATAATGGTGATATGATAGAAAATGTTGACAACAAATTGTGACATAGAAATAGAAGTGAAAATTCTTAACCAAGTGGATATTTTTAAATACTTAGGGGCATTTATAACATCAGATGAAAGATGTACAACAGAGATTAAGAGTGGAATAGGGCAAACAAAAGCCGCATTTCAGAAAATGAAGAGTACCTTATGCAAAAAGTCACTATCACTGAATAAAAGAAAGAGAGTGCTGAAATGCCGTATAGAACCAGTGTTGCTGTGTGGCAGTGAATCTTGGAATGTAAATGAACAAATTAAGAAGAAATTAGAAGCAACAGAGCTGTGGGTCCTGAGACGAATGTTGCAAATTCCTTGGACTGCCAAAGTAACTAACAACGACTGCCTGAAACAGGCTAAAGAAACTAGAATATTATATACAACGATAAGAAAGAGACAAACAGCTTTCTTCGGCAATGTGAGGGAAAGAGAGGCATTGGGGAACAATGTGATAACTGGAAAGATCGAGGGGAAGAGAGGCAGAGACAGACCAAGAGAAATTATGCTGGATGGATTGAGAAGGTGGCATGGAGGAATATCATCCGCAGAGTAGATCCAGAACACCAAAGGCCGATATTTGTGGAGAGCCATGAACGCCTACGCCAGCTGGCAGGGCACTTGATGCTGATTATTATTATCTGAGATATTTATGTTAAAGAAATAGGGGATGGAGCGGTTAGAAAGCAATTCACCATTTGGCAGACAGACAGACAGACAGACAGACAGACAGACAGACAGACAGACAGACAGACAAGCAGACAGACAAGCAGACAGACAGACAGGCAGGCAGGCAGGCGGGCGGGCAGGCAGGCAGGCAGAGGGATATAGGGTCGTGAGAGAACTATTTGTTCAAAATGAATGAAATTTTAAAGTCTTGTAATGACTGTACAGTGTTTGAAAATATTGCGGGTCCAAGTTTTGACTTAAGCTTGTATACATAAAGATCAACAAGCACTTGGAATCAGCGACTGGCAAGAGAAGGTCAACCAGGGAGACGAATGTAGAATGCCTGTATCTGCAGCAAAGAACCTCAATGGCTCGGAATGCTGAAGAAGAAGCAGAAGAAGAAGAAGAAGAAGAAGAAGAAGAAGAAGAAGAAGAAGAAGAAAAGAAGAAGTAGAAGAAGAAGAAGAAGAAGGAAGAAAAAGAAGAAGAGGAAGAAGAAGAAGAAACTGTTTGGTTTGACATGCGTTGTCTATATGTGTTATGAACAAGAGAAGGGTGTGTGTGTGGTTAAATTCATGTACACTTTATGTGGCCCTAGGAGGTCAGTAAAAAAATGTCGTCCCCGATATAGGGGGAGAACTTCCATTTTAATAAAGTCAATGAAAGTATAAAAATTTAAATTTAAGAAATAAATTTATAACGAAAGTGTAGGTTCTAAAATGTAATTATATAATAATTAAAAATATATTATTTCAGATTTCTAAATGTGTCATACTTGATGTTAACAAATTTTACTTACTTATTGACTTTATAATTTATTCTGCAAAAAATTTTGACGTTTGAATTTGATTTTTACTATTATTATTATAATAAAATGTATTTTTTCTCTAAGTTAAGTAGTCTCCCTTGGAACAATATTAGATGTTTATGTCCCTTACTCAAATAGTAGGTGTCGTTTAAAAGACGACAGGCTCGACTTCAATGCACTGGGTTTCTATCGCATATGGCTCGGTCTCTTTCCGCAGTGCGGATAGCTTGGCACAAAACACGATTTCCGTAGCTCCAGCGACGACCCACAGGATTCTCTTAAAACATTCACTCGTGAACGGAAGGTTCGCGGCCCGGAATCGAAAATACAACCTTCGGAGCCCGAGTCAAATGGCTTGACTACTTCGCCACGTAGACTCCCGAAATGTACCCTACTTTTTGCTTATCTAAGTGTCTTTCTTTCAGATATTTTGTAATTCATCAGAATGCTTGAACATAATTATCAATCAAGGCATTACTATCATTTTATTATGATCTTTTAACTAATTAAACTATGCTCTCTCCCCCGATGGTGTTTCCACCTTGTCGTGGTGGGGGAGCTTGAGTTTCTCAATGACCCTGAGAGCTATGCCGGCGGTAGCGTAGCTACCAGCAGGGCCTCCCAAGCCGGACAGGTCAAAGGGTAGAGAACAGACAAAGAGAAACACCCTGGTCCTCAAGGTTGGGGGTTGAAGCGTGGGGTTAACATCCCCACCTTTGTAAAAACCTTTCTTTGTTACGAAACAAATGAGCCTCGATATCGGACTGACTTATCTGGACAACGACCTTGGAACGTTAAAGGACTTTTGAGATTTGGAACATGGAATGTAGGCTACGGACACTATATCGAGCTGGAGCGGCCGAAGAACTACCCCGGGAGCTGGTTGAGTATAAAATGGATATAACAGCAATTCAAGAAATAAGGTGGCCAGGAGAGGGTACTTTAGAGCAAAATGGAATGATTATAATATATGGAGGAAACACCCAAAATAAACATGAATTAGGAGCAGGATTTGTCATCAAAAAAGAGTTATGGGGGAACGTTTTAAACTTTAAAGCTTTTAATGACAGGATTAGTAAATTACGAATAAAAGGTAAATGGAAAAATATAACGATGATTAATGTTAGTTAGTTAGTTAGTTAGTTAGTTAGTCGACAGATCATCCTCGCTGCACATCGAACCATTCAGTCCATAAGTGCTCGGATCCCCTCCTCAGCAAATCCCGCAGCGTGTAGCGGCTAACGACGCCAGTTCTGTGTTGGTTTATCAATCTTCTTTGGCTTCCTGCGTAGTGTTCTTGTTTGGCCACACCTCTTTTAATTTGATGCTCTAGCAGTCTGGCCATTGTTGTAGATTCACAGTCATCACTTGGTTCTCGCAAAAGTCTCACATCACGTAGAGCATTCAGAATGTCAGCCTGGTCCATGGCGCGTCCGCCCTCCACAGTAGCCTCACCTGCGAGCTTGTCAGCCCGCTCATTTCCTTGTACTCCCGCATGCCCTGGCACGAAGATGAAACTAATCTTTGCCAGCCGAGACCGCTTCAGAGGCAGCAACCATTCTCTTCGGATCGACCCCTCCTCTATCCTCTTGATCATGTTCATTGAGTCGCTAAGGAAACAAGCCCTGGTGAATGTCTGTGTCTCGAGCCATGTTATTGCTTTACTTACTGCCATGACTTCCATGGTCAGGCTACTTGTGGTTTCAGTGAAAGCACCAGAGTCCTCCTTCACAATTCTCCCTCCGGCCCGAGCTGTAAAGGCCCATGAGCTTCTCACATGTCGGACGACCGACCCATCTGTGTAGATGACCGCGTCACCGTCTAGCGAATTCTCGAAAATCAACGCTTGTACTTCAGCCTCAACGGCAGCCGGATTTTCTTGTCTGCATTTTCTATCTAGTTGGATGCAAACTGAAAAGGATGTGCAGAAGTCTGTTGGCACTTGCACCCACTCCTCGCCAGGTTCTAAGTCCTCAAGTGAACACACCTGTTGAAGAATGTCTTCGGCTTGACCCATCCACGACCGTCCTCTTTTTAACCTGCTGCCCTTCACCTTCCTAATTTCACTATGCAGTGGATGTTGTGTGTTTGCGTTAATTCTGAGGTAGGCGCGTGCCCTGCAAACTTGTATTCTCTCTTCAATGGTTGGAAAATCAAGAAGGTAGCGCATCGCCCTGCATGCTGTATCTCTTGTACATCCAAGAATAATGCGCATAGCTTCATTCTGTATCCTTTCCATCCTTTCTATCTGCTTATGGCTGAGAGTCAAGATTGCCATTGCATACTCCAAAACAGACATGACCAGCCCCTCGTACAGAAGACATAGATGGCGCTGCTCACAGTTTGCTGCCGCCATCACCCGCATCGCTGCCAAACCCCGCTTGGCCTTTGTTATCACCTGGTCTATGTGCACATTATAAGCAAGGCTTCGATCAAACCGTATCCCCAGGTAATTCATTGCCTGCGTTCTTTCCACCGTCTCTGAACACAGCATTACAGTTGGTGTTGGATTGTTGACAATATGATTATTCAACGAGAACCAAGTCACTGTTGCCTTTGTTGGGTTGACCATTGCCCCAGCTTCATGATGATTAATGTACATGCACCTACTGAAGAGAAAGAAGATGATATTAAAGAAGACTTTTATAATGATCTGGAAGATGTCATAGAAGAAACCCCCAAACAGGACATCCTGATTATGCTGGGAGACTTCAATGCAAAAATAGGTAGAGAGCAAACTAATAAAAAAAAGTGGCCGGTATGGAAAGCCTACATACAACTTCAAATGATAATGGATGGAGAGTCATCAACCTGGCAGAAGCCAAAGGACTGCAGATTAGCAGTACCAGACTACAAAGAAAGGATATACACAAAAAAACTTGGAAATCATGTGACAAGAGAACCTATAATCAAATAGATCACATTTTAATTAACAACAGAAATGCATCAAACTTACAGCAAGTCAGACGTTATAGAGGAGCTGAGTGCCACAGTGACCACTTCCTCGATGGAGCAAAATTTAAAATAAAACTTATATTTTCTATACTAAATTACAAAGATTACACCCAACATATAACAGAGAAAAACTACAAGACATTACAGTCAAATAGAAATTTACAGATGAAATAAAATGTAAACTTGAAACTCTGCAAAACTCTTCGGAGGAAAGCGTTGACCAAACTTGGTTGAACATCAAGAATACAATTCAATCTACCACAGAAGAATGTCTCGGTGTGTTAACCACGCATAGAAAGAACAGATGGTTCAATCAAAAATGTGAAGAAGCAGTCATTAGGAAGAAGAATGCCAGACATGTATGGTTAAATGACATCAATAACATCCAAAAGGAAGAGCATTATAGAAATGAATGTAAAGAGGCTACAAAAATAGTCAGACAGCAGAAGCGAGAATATATGAGTAATATAATCAAAGATATGGAAACTAATCACCAGAAAAATGAATCCAGAAACTTTTTTAAAGAACTGAAGTCAATGAAACGAGGGCACCAACAAAACACATATGGTTTAAAAGACAAAAATGGGAATATGATAAATACCAATGAGGAAATGTGCAACACATGGAAAGAATATTTTATTGAATTACTAAATTGTGAAGCTCCAAGTAACATTTTCCCACAGGAAGAGGTTCTAACATGCGAACCACACATTGAAGAACCTACATTTGAAGAAATCCTATATGTAATCACACGACGTAAAAACAATAAGGCAACTGGGACTGATGGAATTGCTGCTGAATTTATAAAGGTGGCCATGCATTACATCTAAAGCTATACGAACTAATAATAAAAATCAGGAGGACAGAAGAATTACCCCATGACTGGAAATAGTCATTATTGATACCTATCTTTAAGAAAGGAGACAAGTTCCAATGTGGAAATTATAGAGGAATATCACTGTCGCATAAATAAACTTGAGATTCGATCAATGACAAACAAGACCCAACATAAGTCTGAAAAAACTCTTTGATGTTGTCCAGACTGAGAAAAATACGTCGTTAAAACTGTCTACACAGTCGGCATTTCTAACTGGGAAACAAAATACATGGCGTCAAAATGTCTACCTCTGGTCGGCGAATCTGTATGATGTGGATTGTTCGGAACAAATACGTCACGTTACAATGTCTACACCGGTCGGCATTTTGTTAACAAAATTGTTGCTCGAGACGAACAACGGCGTCATTTGTCTGCGAGGCGGGAGACGGCATTTGAAGTGCCAGACGGAGAGTCTGGAAAACAGGCGGGATGGATTCTCTGATGTGGGGAATTCTCTGGTTCCCAGACAGACTGGAATTTCCCCAAATGAAAGCAAATTTGACCGCGGGTTGACTCCAGTTAGTCTAGAATAGGAGGAGAAACCCAGACTCTGGACTGGTAAGCGTCTGGACTTTTTGGTGACGTCAATCACAGCCCAATATAAAAAGCGTTGCAGTAAAGAAGTGGAGAGAGTTGACCAGATTTCTGAAGTTGGAAGGAGCGATGCAGTTTTCCGAGTTGTGGTTTATAAAAGAGTATAGGGTGTGAAATTGTTGATATTTATCGGCGGACATAGATCCAGTCTGTGATCGCCTAGTTTCGATTAGCAACTGGAATAGGCATATGGTGGGCTATTAATCATATCTAACTTAGAGTATGATTAGGAATAGAGTACAGTACTGTGCGGTGACATAATGTATTATAGGTGCGGTGATATAATGTATTATAGGTGCGGTGATATAATGTATTATAGGTGTGGTGATATAATGTATTATGATTAGTGATAGAATCTATATATATAAAACAGAGTGTATGTGGCTTTGTTTGTGTGTTTGTGGTCAGCTATGTATGTCTTGGATGCGTTCGATAACAGTACATCCGATTGAGATGAAATTTTCTACACGTCTTCCTTTCATTCCTGTGCAACCGACTATAATAGTTTCTTAGTGTAAAATCTTCTACTTATTTAATAACATTTACTTTTTCATTTTCATTATATAATGTCTATATAGCAGGGGGACTTCACTCTAGAAAAGTTATTTCAAGGGGCATAACTTTTAATAACATTTCTATATACTTTATAGTCATATTGTTGGACTTACTTGCACTATTGTTAAACTCTTTGTCTATAGTTATTTTCAGGCATATGAGTTATAATAAATAATGATATAATCTTTAAGGCATTTTCAAAGTTTGCATAAAAATAATGCATAATGCATAACATTGTAACCCATCTTTTTCTGCTTACAGAACTTATCAACTGTCATGTCGGTGATTAAAAACAGTTCTCATTAAAAATAATGAATGGTGTTAGTTAGTTAGTTAGTTAGTCGCAGTTCCAACTTCACAGCAACGGGTTGTCCCCATTATGCTCCGTTCCTGTGCCAGTGAATATCACACAAAACGCTCCCCACTGCCCAATGTGAAAAGTGGAAAAGACAGGAGTCTCGACAAACAACAGCCCACACAGATACACTGTGCATAATGCCACCACCAGAATGTCAACACACCAGTCCCCCACGAAACACCCTGTTCATCTCTGATGGAATCGGCAGTCATTTTCCTATCTGAATGTTTCCTAGATGTTCACCCACACAGTCCACGAAAATACAGTTCATCGCTGATGGCAGTGGCAGTCAACCAGAAGCCCAGCAGCCACGCATTTCTGCATAAGGCAAAAACCGGTCAACTCTGGGACATAGCCACCTGCCATCACTCCGAACACGCAGTCACGTTCCAAAAAACCTCAGGCAGATTCAAAAGCATTTCACACGAAACTCACAGCTCACAGTGTCGCGCCATGCACTCACTCAGTAGCAGGGCGACGGAACCATCAATGGTGTGTGGAAGGACATTCTTTTAAGTTACTGTTTACCGGCGAAACCACGCTGGGTCAGATAGATAGACAGACAGACAGATAGTCGAGAACGGAAGCTTATTTGACTACTTATATGAATTAAATTACATGCTCCCCACCAGGGACTGGGTGAAGCCGGGCCGGGTCAGACAGACAGACAGATAAACAGACAGTCGGGAACGGGAGAGCTTATATGACTACGTATATGAATTAAATGAGATGCTCCCCACCAGGGACTGGGTGAAGCCGTGCCGGGACAGACAGACAGACAGATAGACAGACAAACAGATAGTCGGGAACGGGAGAGGTTATATGACTACGTATATGAATTAAATGAGATGCTCCCCACCAGGTACTGGGTGAAGCCGGGTCAGACAGACAGACAGACAGATAGACAGACAGACAGATAGTCGGGAACGGGTGAGAGCTTATATGACTACTTATATGAATTAAATGAGATGCTCCCCACCAGGGACTGGGTGAAGCCGGGCCGGGTCAGCCAGACAGACAGACAAACAAGCAGACAGACAGACTGATAGATAGATAGATCACCTCCAGGGCCTGGGCGAAGCCGGGCCGGGTCAGCTAGTGTTCTATAAGTGTGGTGGTAGAAAGTATCACGGGAGCGTCGTCACTAATATTCTAGTGTGTGGCTTCAACAAGCTTGTGTGATATATCATTTTACTCAGGGAGTTGAGGACAATGTAGGGGAATAATAATTAGAGAGATTAAGGATGGTGGAGATGGAGGAGAGGAATGTGAAATTGTAGGATCTTCCAGTAGGGCATCTGCTGGGTTTCTACCCGTTCCTTTATTCTTTCCTGGTGTTGCCATGTCTCAGATCATATGATGAGTTATTTGGCCGTATGACAGAGATCGGATCTCTGTTATAGATCTGAGTGCTGCTATTGGCCTACACTCTCCTAATTCCGGCCAGGATTGAGTTGCCCTCACCATGGTATTCTCTATTCTACAGGTTCCATTTACAGGTCCACGTATGTGTGCTATGATTTTGACCAGTGAAGCTAAAACATTTTAGAAGATGATGGCTCAGAATTTGAAGACAGAAGTTGCTGAGAGGCCGCTACATTGGGCTTATACTTAAGTTGGTTTGTGGGAACCTGACTTCTGCTGAGCAGGATATGCTGATGATACTTATGTTTTAGCAAGTGATAGGTGTATCACTGAATAGTCAGAACATTATATATATTCTACATATACAACACTGATACCAGAAACAGTCATATAAATATTATACTGATACCGGAAACTTCAGATTGTGTTGTTAATATGGGGAATCTTTAAAACCAGTGACACTAGATCAAGTAAGATTTCCCCAGTAATAGTGACAATAGTGTTAGAATTTTCTAATTAACATTCGGTTAAATACCAGAGGAAATTCATAGTGTAAAACAAATTGAAGACTCTCATTAGACAGTGTTTGTCATGGGTGTCCAAGCATTCTAGTGGTTCAAGAGACAACGGAGGAAGTCTTCACGTGACCGGAGGAGCATCACCTTGGCGAGGTTGCTTGTCTGGACTGAATGGTGCTAGTGTGTTCTCAGCACAGTGATGTGAATGACTATACTCCTGAACACTGATCTGAGTCTACAGACACTTTAGAGTACACGTCACACATTCTACACTTTATATATACACACACACACTTCTCCTACATATACTCTTTGCTTTAATAAATTTCTTGTTTTTATTTGTTGAAGCAAGAGTTGTCAAGTATGTTATGTTGGGGAAGAATGAGAGGGGGCATGATCCAGGGGTGAGTAAGAGTGAGAAGAAGGCGTCTTCAGATTGAGGGAGTGTTGTGGACGGAGTCTGCTGGATATCTCCAGGATAGTGATATTGAATTAAAAGAAATGTGGGTGTTGATTCCCCTCACTCCAGGGACGACACTAAAGTGGTAAAGAAGAGCACATAACTACTACATTCATTCTTTACACACACGACATTTATTGGGGGCTCGTAAACGTGATCTTTGGACAGCGGGATCTTTCGTAGAAGGGATCTTTAGACAACGGGATCTTTCATAAACGGGGTCTTTTAACACGGGATCTTTTGACACGGGATCTTTAGTTAGAGGATGGAGATATCCTATTAGTGAGAATCCAGCTAGAGTGAATGTGGATAGGGGTTAGGACTTATCTTACCTGTTCACACTTCACACGTCTGCATAGGTCTGTGGTCCTGATTCTACTCTTGTCACTGAGTGATTGTGTTGTGTTGTGTGGTGTCTTATAAAATATATAGATTAATTGTATTTGATCATTATCTATATATGTGTTTAGAGATAATCTATACTCTATCTGCTGAGTTACCTCTCTGAAAAATGGCCACTCCTAAACTGACTACGGCAGAACTAAGGGCAAATGGGGAAGAAATGGGATTTTCGGGTTCTGCCCTAACAGATTACGTACAGGAGGTGGAGAGGGAGTATCGTCAAGCAGAAAGGGAAAATCGAAAGGCTGAGTTGGAATTGAGAAGGATGGAGTTAGAGCAAGCAGCTAAGAAATTAGAAGCAGAACAAGCTGCTAGGCAATTTGAAGCTGAGCAAGCAGCTAAGAAATTGGAAGCAGAACAAGCTGCTAGGCAATTTGAAGCTGAGCAAACTGCTAAGAAATTGGAAGCAGAACAAGCTGCTAAGAAATGGGAAGCAGAGCAAGCCATGAGAAAGCTGGAAATTGAAGCTGAGCAGGCAGCTAAAAAACTGGAATCTGAGCAGGCAGTTAAAAAACTGGAAGCAGAGCAAGCTGCTAAGAAACTTGAGGTTGAGCAAGCTGCTAAGCAACGGGAAGCTGAACAAGAAGCTCAGAAAAGGGAGCACGAGTACCGGATGCGGGAACTTGAGCTCAAGAGGCAATCTAGTGGGGAAACTGAGGGAGCAGTGGGAGGTTCATCTCTCCCTGGCTCAACACCAGTAGGTGGACATAGCTATCATGCTATGAAGTTCCCTCTAGCGATCTACGAAGAGGACAAAGAGAAGATTGACCAGTACCTTCAACGCTTCGAGGCTATGTCGGTTGCAATGGGTCTGGAGCGTGACAAATGGAATCTCAAGCTATCCCAGGGTTTACGCGGGACCGGTTATGAGGTTTATTCTCGCCTGCCACCAGGACATGAGAACAATTATGACGAGTTGAAGACGGCTCTGCTGAAACGATTCGAAGTTACGTCACATACCTACCGGAAAAAATGTCGAGGAGCGAAACGAGAACAATGGGAGTTGTTCGCCGCCTATAGTCTGCGTCTGAAAGCCTATCTCCATAAGTGGGTGGATTTGGCTGGGTTCGCGCATGACTATGAGAGTCTGGAAGAGCTCATGGTAGTCGACCAGATGCGGAAGCAAATGTCGAAACCTCTCAGGACATTCTTGGGAGAACAAGGGGCGGAACGAATCGACATGGTGACGAAATTGGCAGAACGATTCGTCGAGGTCCATGGGGAGGCAGCAGAAAACCTTTCTACTAACACCAAAAGTCAGGAAAAACATAACCTGAAGAAAGCCAAGAGCACAGGAACTAAGAAGGTGGAACCATATGTCAAAACTTCAGAGGAGAGTTTGGAGAAGACGAAGGGGGAAAGCAAGAGCACTTCGAGCTCTACACAAAAACGACCATGGTCGGAAAAGTGGTGTGCGATTTGTAAGTCACCTTCTCACAACACGAAGGATTGCAAATCAAAGGCTAAGAACCCTCACTTCGCGGCATGTCAAGTGACTTCAAAGCAGGTGGACACTGACAATGCCAAGGTCGACAAGGAAGCTCACCAGCAGGAGAGCTCAATAAAGTCCGGCACTAGAAAATCTAGGACAGGGAAATGGTGCAAACACTGCAGGTCGAATACGCACAATGCTATTGACTGCAGGGGAAAGTCAGGTGACACTCAATTCGTCGTGTGCCCCGGGAAACCTAAGGTGGAGCCCACCGAACAGGTCGAGGCCGAGAGAGAGACTCCAGACCAGGAAAAACCACCTGTAGTGGAATTGGTAGAGGTTAACGGTCGTCAAGTGGAGTGTTTATACGACACAGGACTGGACGGGGAGGCCGTGATTTCTGCGGATCTGGTACATCCAGAACAATTCACAGGTGAAACCATGGAGATACAGCCTGCACAGAAGAGTGCTGTAGCCATGAAATTGCCCATTGCCAGAGTGGAGATTCGGTCAAGATATGTCACCGGCACCATCAAGGCCGCGGTGTTGACCGATCCCATTTTTCCCGTAATCCTCGGTTGCCGGTATGTCTTTCTGGGAATGCCATGGGAGCCAATCCATATTGGAGCAATTTAGACTCGCTCTCAGACGAAAACGGATGAGGCAGAAGCAAATGTGACTAACCCACTGCCAGGGGAGTTGCGAACTGCCCAGAGTGAGGATGCTACTCTACGTCCTTGCTACAAAAAGCTGCAGAAAAGTGCTGATCCACCCAAACGGGGGCAGTGCTACATGAAGAATAGGATACTCTACAGGAGATCAGGAAGGGGAGACAACCTACATGGTCAGTTGGTGGTCCCAAAGGTCCACCGTTCCCAGATTCTTCATATGGGGCATACCATCTCATTCAGTGGGCATATGGGTATTGCCGCCACGATGCAACGAATTTCCTGCCATTACTATTGGCCGGGAATTACAGGTGATGTGCGTCGGTATGTGAAGTCATGCCCTGAGTGCCAGAGGGTGGCACCGAAACACTGGACAGCACCGGTGGTCTTGGGTGAAATGCCCATCATGAACTCTCCTTTCGAGAGGGTAGCCATCGATATTGTGGGTCCACTTCCTAGGACTAGGAAGAGGAACATGTACATACTCACCATGGTGGATTGCTGTACAATGTGGGGTGAGGCCATACCATTGACCACGATTGACTCGAAACGAGTGGCGGACGCACTGATGGAGGCCTTTACCAGATTGGGCTTTCCTGATCAAATACTGACGGAAAATGGGTCCCAGTTTTGTGGAAAACTTATGGAGGAGGTATTTAGGGTGTTCCACTCTAACCATATCCATACCAGCCCTTACCACCCTCAAGCCAATGGACAAGTAGAGCGTTTCAACGGCACGCTGATGACAATGCTCAGGAAACTGGCGCAGGAAAAACCTGATAGGTGGGATGAATATATCCCAGCAGCACTTTTTGCATATCGGGAAGTTCCTCATGGCTCAACAGGACTACCACCCGCTACGTTGCTGTTTGGTCGTCCAATCAAAGGACCGTTGGAAGCCATGTTGAGGAGTTGGACTGAAGAGGGGACGTCAGAAGAAGTGATCTCTTCTTACAAATATGTGGAGGAACTGAAAGAAAAACTTCACAAGGGATGGACTCTGGCAAATCAAAACTTGAAAAAGGCCAGAAAAAGACATGCGGCTTACTACAACCGTTGGTCTAAAGACAGATCTCTAGAGGTGGGAGACAAAGTATTGTTGCTACTCCCAACGGGAAACAACAAACTGGAGATAGGCTGGCAAGGACCATTTCCCGTGGAAAGGGTGATATCTAGAACCAACTATCAAATCAGGATCCGGGGAAAGTGGAAGATTTTCCATATCAATCTCTTGCAGAAATACGAAGAGAAACCCGGAGAAAAAACGGCTCACCTCATGGCAATGGCAGTTGTAGTGGAGACAGAAGTGGGAACCAACGAGGGCAGGGAATATCCCCTGGCGCACCAGGAAACCTACAAAGATGTGCAGGTGAACTCTGATCTGACTTCCCAGGAGAGGGAAAAGATAACCCAGGTTCTCGAGTCTCATAAGGAGATACTGACTGATAAACCAGGACGAACGAGGTTGGTGGAGTTCGAGATGACTTTGACCACTCAAGAGCCTGTTCGCCAAAAGGCTTACCCAGTGCCATTCCCTAAAGAAAAGGCCCTGGAGGAGGAAATACAGAAACTGTTGGAGGATGACGTCATTGCGCCATCCACATCCCCATACAATGCGGGGGTAGTTTTGTTGCGAAAACCAAGTGGAGAACACCGGTTGTGTATAGACTACCGACTGCTGAGCAGTCATACACAATTTCAGGTGGAACCTTTGCCGAATCCAACTCAGTTATTCGCGAGGCTCCATAAGGCAAGGTATTTCTCAAAGGTGGATCTGAGTCGAGGGTATTATCAGATTCCAGTCAAACCAGAGATTCGACCACTGCTGGCTTTCAGTACCCCCAGTGGACATTACGAATTCAAGGTCATGCCCTTTGGACTCAGTAATGCACCTAGTGTGTTTACTCGCATGGTGAGGACTTTACTTGATCCTTTACAGGATCCGTCCATCATCTCATTCATGGATGATATTCTGATTTCCAGTGACAGCTTGGATGACCATTTGCAATCCTTGAAAAGAGTTTTCAATAGGCTCAAGGAAGCAGGGCTTACTGCTCGCCCAACCAAGTGTATGATTGGTTACCAGACTCTGGAATTTCTAGGTCACACCATCACTCCAGGACACATTGTCCCAGAAGAAAAGAACCTAGAGAAAATCAGATGTGCTCCAAGGCCAAAAACGAAGAAGGATGTGCGATCTTTTCTCTCGTTGTGTGGATTCTACCACAAATTTATACCACATTTTACTGAACTGGGAGCTCCATTAACGGAAACATTGAAAAAGGGATTCCCGGACCAAATCGTTTGGACACCAGAATGTGAGAGTGCCTACAGTCAGTTGAAGGAGGCCTTGGTCAGCAAACCTGTGTTTCAGCTCCCGGACCTTTCCAAACCATTTGTGTTGAGAACGGATGAAAGTGGGATTGGGATTGGGGCAGCTTTGTTACAGGAAGGAAAAGACGATGCTTCGGTTTTGAAACCAGTGGCATATGCAAGCAAGAATCTTCTCCCGGCTGAGAGGAATTATTCGACCGTCGAGAGAGAGGGTGTTTATCTC
The DNA here is from genome assembly GCA_963921405.1 of Cepaea hortensis. Lineage (NCBI taxonomy): Eukaryota > Metazoa > Mollusca > Gastropoda > Stylommatophora > Helicidae > Cepaea > Cepaea hortensis. The sequence continues at coordinate 29,587,568 of OY992893.1, forward strand.
TCGTATGGGCCGTGCAAAAATTCCAGCCATATTTGTATGGAGTTCAGTTTCGAGTTCAGTCGGATCATCAACCCTTGATGTTCCTGGCCACTTCTCAGAAGCTCAACGCCCGTTTGATGCGGTGGTCGTTGCTACTTCAGCCATACCACTTTACAGTGGAGTATATACCTGGGAAGCAAAATGTTGGAGCTGATTTCCTGTCGAGACATCCAGCTCCGGAAGAAGAGGAATAGATCATCTGGACCGAACCTCCAAGAAGAAAGAGTTGTTGCGGACTACTATCTTAGGAGGGGGCCTATGTCGCATAAATAAACTTGAGATTCGATCAATGACAAACAAGACCCAACATAAGTCTGAAAAAACAACCGACTCTTTGATGTTGTCCAGACTGAGAAAAATACGTCGTTAAAACTGTCTACACAGTCGGCATTTCTAACTGGGAAACAAAATACATGGCGCCAAAATGTCTACCTCTGGTCGGCGAATCTGTATGATGTGGATTGTTCGGAACAAATACGTCACGTTACAATGTCTACACCGGTCGGCATTTTGTTAACATAATTGTTGCTCGAGACGAACAACGGCGTCATTTGTCTGCGAGGCGGGAGACGGCATTTGAAGTGCCAGACGGAGAGTCTGGAAAACAGGCGGGATGGATTCTCTGATGTGGGGAATTCTCTGGTTCCCAGACAAACTGGAATTTCCCCAAATGAAAGCAAATTTGACCGCGGGTTGACTCCAGTTAGTCTAGAATAGGAGGAGAAACCCAGACTCTGGACTGGTAAGCGTCTGGACTTTTTGGTGACGTCACTCACAGCCCAATATAAAAAACGTTGCAGTAAAGAAGTGGAGAGAGTTTACCAGATTTCTGAAGTTGGAAGGAGCGATGCAGTTTTCCGAGTTGTGGTTTATAAAAGAAACTAGGGTGTCAAATTGTTGATAGTTATCGGCGGACATAGATCCAGTCTGTGATCGCCTAGTTTCGATTAGCAACTGGAATAGGCATATGGTGGGCTATTAATCATATCTAACAGAGTATGATTAGGAATAGAGTACAGTACTGTGCGGTGATATAATGTATTATAGGTGCGGTGATATAATGTATTATAGGTGCGGTGATATAATGTATTATAGGTGTGGTGATATAATGTATTATGATTAGTGATAGAATGTTCTATAAGTGCGGTGCTAGAAAGTATCACGGGAGCGTCGTCACTAATATTCTATTGTGTGGCTTCAACTAGCTTGTGTGATATATCATTTTACTCAGGGAGTTGAGGACAATGTAGTGGAATAATAATTAGAGAGATTAAGGATGGTGGAGAGGGAGGAGAGGAATGTGAAACGGTAAGATCTTCCAGTAGGGCATCTGCTGGGTTTCTACCCGTTCCTTTATTCTTTCCTGGTGTTGCCATGTCTCAGATCATATGATGAGTTATTTGGCCGTATGACAGATATCGGATCTCTGTTATAGATCTGAGTGCTGCTATTGGCCTACACTCTCCTAATTCCGGCCAGGATTGAGTTGCCCTCACCATGGTATTCTCTATTCTACAGGTTCCATTTACAGGTCCACGTATGTGTGCTATGATTTTGACCAGTGAAGCTAACACATTTTAGAAGATGATGGCTCAGAATTTGAAGACAGAAGTTGCTGAGAGGCCGCTACATTGGGCTTATACCCAAGTTGGTTTGCGGGAACCTGACTTCTGCTGAGCAGGATATGCTGATGATACTTATGTTTTAGCAAGTGATAGGTGTATCACTGAACAGTCAGAACATTATATATATTCTACATATACAACACTGATACCAGAAACAGTCATATAAATATTATACTGATACCGGAAACTTCAGATTGTGTTGTTAATATGGGGAATCTTTAAAACCAGTGACACTAGATCAAGTAAGATTTCCCCAGTAACAGTGACAATAGTGTTAGAATTTTCTAATTAACATTCGGTTAAATACCAGAGGAAATTCATAGTGTAAAACAGATTGAAGACTCTCATTAGACAGTGTTTGTCATGGGTGTCCAAGCATCCTAGTGGTTCAAGAGACAACGGAGGAAGTCTTCACGTGACCGGAGGAG
>OY992893.1:29597159-29614659 GCA_963921405.1 Cepaea hortensis
GTAGGCCACACTTTATCAAAGTGCTCAAACAGCAGTTTCTTCTTTGTTTATATTAAACTAGCTAAACTATTAAACAACCACATAATCAATTGATTGTTGCTCACTGGAATTAGGAGGCCTGGTGTTCCTTGCCAGTGAGAAGTCCTGATCGTTCGGGTCCCATCGATTGACGGACGTCGGTCGCGGCGATTGGGCAATCTTGAGCATAGCCTACGATGGGTAGCGTTGTGATGTTCTGTTGTGATAATTTGGTGTGTCCAGTGTGTGCCGCGTGGTTACACACCCGCTTCACACGCGTGATCCGGGACTGTTTCCGGATCCGGTCAGGGATATGCACTACTGACGAGCTCAAATGAGGGCGAAACTCGAGTATAGTGCTTCCATATTGACGTGGATAGGCCTTAGGTTCATACCAGAATGCGATCGGCGTTGCCAGTAGTGGGTTGTGCTCAATATTTAAATTTCAAATCCCGAAAAAACCACATAATCAATTGATTGTTGCTCACTGGATTTAGGAGGCCTGGTGTTCCTTGCCAGTGAGAAGTCCTGATCGTTCGGGTCCCATCGATTGACGGACGTCGGTCGCGGCGATTGGGCAATCTTGAGCATAGCCTACGATGGGTAGCGTTGTGATGTTCTGTTGTGATAATTTGGTGTGTCCAGTGTGTGCCGCGTGGTTACACACCCGCTTCACACGCGTGATCCGGGACTGTTTCCGGATCCGGTCAGGGATATGCACTACTGACGAGCTCAAATGAGGGCGAAACTCGAGTATAATGCTTCCATATTGACGTGGATAGGCCTTAGGTTCATACCAGAATGCGATCGGCGTTGCCAGTAGTGGGTTGTGCTCAATATTTAAATTTCAAATCCCGAAACAACCACATAATCAATTGATTGTTGCTCACTGGATTTAGGAGGCCTGGTGTTCCTTGCCAGTGAGAAGTCCTGATCGTTCGGGTCCCATCGATTGACGGACGTCGGTCGCGGCGATTGGGCAATCTTGAGCATAGCCTACGATGGGTAGCGTTGTGATGTTCTGTTGTGATAATTTGGTGTGTCCAGTGTGTGCCGCGTGGTTACACACCCGCTTCACACGCGTGATCCGGGACTGTTTCCGGATCCGGTCAGGGATATGCACTACTGACGAGCTCAAATGAGGGCGAAACTCGAGTATAATGCTTCCATATTGACGTGGATAGGCCTTAGGTTCATACCAGAATGCGATCGGCGTTGCCAGTAGTGGGTTGTGCTCAATATTTAAATTTCAAATCCCGAAACAACCACATAATCAATTGATTGTTGCTCACTGGATTTAGGAGGCCTGGTGTTCCTTGCCAGTGAGAAGTCCTGATCGTTCGGGTTCCATCGATTGACGGACGTCGGTCGCGGCGATTGGGCAATCTTGAGCATAGCCTACGATGGGTAGCGTTGTGATGTTCTGTTGTGATAATTTGGTGTGTCCAGTGTGTGCCGCGTGGTTACACACCCGCTTCACACGCGTGATCCGGGACTGTTTCCGGTCAGGGATATGTACTACTGACGAGCTCAAATGAGGGCGAAACTCGAGTATAGTGCTTCCATATTGACGTGGATAGGCCTTAGGTTCATACCAGAATGCGATCGGCGTTGCCAGTAGTGGGTTGTGCTCAATATTTAAATTTCAAATCCCGAAACAACCACATAATCAATTGATTGTTGCTCACTGGAATTAGGAGGCCTGGTGTTCCTTGCCAGTGAGAAGTCCTGATCGTTCGGGTCCCATCGATTGACGGACGTCGGTCGCGGCGATTGGGCAATCTTGAGCATAGCCTACGATGGGTAGCGTTGTGATGTTCTGTTGTGATAATTTGGTGTGTCCAGTGTGTGCCGCGTGGATACACACCCGCTTCACACGCGTGATCCGGGACTGTTTCCGGATCCGGTCAGGGATATGCACTACTGACGAGCTCAAATGAGGGCGAAACTCGAGTATAGTGCTTCCATATTGACGTGGATAGGCCTTAGGTTCATACCAGAATGCGATCGGCGTTGCCAGTAGTGGGTTGTGCTCAATATTTAAATTTCAAATCCCGAAACAACCACATAATCAATTGATTGTTGCTCACTGGATTTAGGAGGCCTGGTGTTCCTTGCCAGTGAGAAGTCCTGATCGTTCGGGTCCCATCGATTGACGGACGTCGGTCGCGGCGATTGGGCAATCTTGAGCATAGCCTACGATGGGTAGCGTTGTGATGTTCTGTTGTGATAATTTGGTGTGTCCAGTGTGTGCCGCGTGGTTACACACCCGCTTCACACGCGTGATCCGGGACTGTTTCCGGATCCGGTCAGGGATATGTACTACTGACGAGCTCAAATGAGGGCGAAACTCGAGTATAGTGCTTCCATATTGACGTGGATAGGCCAGTAGTGGGTTGTGCTCAATATTTAAATTTCAAATCCCGAAACAACCACATAATCAATTGATTGTTGCTCACTGGATTTAGGAGGCCTGGTGTTCCTTGCCAGTGAGAAGTCCTGATCGTTCGGGTCCCATCGATTGACGGACGTCGGTTGCGGCGATTGGGCAATCTTTAGCATAGCCTACGATGTAGAAATGTTAAAATGTATAAAATATTTGTATTTTTGCACATATGTCACCTACACGTCCACATGCAACGCTCTGTAAGAACACAAACAATACACTTTGCAACGATTTTAACACTCAATAAAAGTTTAACCAAAAAAAAAAAAAAAAAGAAGATTTCCGTGGAGAGGAGCAATTTAAAAAAAATATATTGGTTTATTTGAAAGGCAGATTCTGTCTGAAACACAATTGTAAACACCTTCATCATTTAACGAAAATGCTTTTTACTTTTGTTTAAGTGATCTCGATTGTTTTCACCACATGTAGCTTTGGATTAAGGATTTCCTCTGTCACGGATTATTCAAGCATGTCAGTGGTTTTAATTTTGTGGAAGTGTTTTCGATTGTTTTCACCACGTGTAGATCTGTATTGAAGATTTCCTCTGTCACGGATTATATAAGATGGAAAACCAAATTGTAAAATGTGGAAAGTAAACACGAGTGAAGGTTTCGAGGGAGGAGCGTTCCAGCAAGCAAATACACCTGTGTTTTCTGTATCATGACCTCATGTATGTCGGATCAACTACTCGCTGATGGCTAGCGTCTTGAGGGTGCCTTGCGGGATCGGTAGGCAAGGGAGAAAATCCATCCATAGGTTTGAGGACCCTAAAAGATGGTACGCAACACTGACACCGGAAGCAAAGGCGGCCCATTATGAGCGGCTTCACGGGATGAAGCATGAACTGCATGATCCTATATTAACCATTGTAATAGAAAACATAGAGAAGGAAACGACAAAGGCTATGATTCACTGGGTGCCTACAACCGCAAAGGTTGAGACAGTGAAGCAAATAGCCGCAGATATTTCGGGAGATATAAATGCGGAAGTGCATAAACTTAAAAACAGCACGGACAAGTGGTTGCTTCTGTGCAACCCGATAGAACCTCTACCACATTACGTGGACATGGAGTTGGACGCGGTAGAAGATAAGTTACACCATCTCTTCATCACAGTTCCGGGGCGCCGTACGGTGTGTACAGTCTGTGGGGAGGACTCCCACTGGAGTAATAAATGTCCGGCCAAAGTACAAACCCAGACGGGACCTGGACTGGCGCAAAGAGTCACATCGAACCCCCAGACAGATCAACATAGTAAGGAGGATGAAGGCAGTTTCCAGCTGGTCACTAGGATAAGGGGACGCTCAACCAAGAGCCTGTCTGACGGTGAAAGCTCGACACCTCCAGCCCCCTCCCCCCAACACCTGTTACCACGCTGCTGCCCCTCAACAACCACGACTACCGTACACCGTTTGAAGTGCAGGGGACAAACAAAAAGAAATGTGTAAGTAATTATAATAAAAAGATAACGACCAGCGCCATGACCTGAAGAGACATTGATATGATCAAGTTAACACACCACCAAGACGAAGAAGCCTGTCAGATTCTTCTCCACGCCCCGTTATTGACTTACATATTTCAAGCCCGGCGAAGGAATCTACTAAATATTTCCAGAAATGACAACATGAATACAGACAGTTTAAACATAATTATACTCAACCGTTTCTTATATTACAACAACAATGACAGCAGAGATTAAAATAATGAGTATTAACATTCGAGGTATAAAGATTCAATATTAATCCTCTTATACTACTCATACACAAATATAAACCTGATTTTATACTCATACAGGAAACTAACGTTAACACCGACGAACACACATCATATATCACAACATGCTTAGGTATAAGACACTCATGTTTTAGTCTTAGTACTCAACATATCGGGCTGGGTACAACAATAATACAGACATCTGACAGGTGGCAGATTATAGAGAAGGACAGGGACTGTCAGTGTAGGATAGCTATAGTACAGGTGGGGAATAATATACATAAATACACAATTGTCAACATACACGCACTGCCTGACTACTTAAATCAGCCGCTCTTCTTTCAAACACTGGAAAACTTACTATCACGTTCATATCGGGGTCACAACATCCTTTTAAGGGGTGATTTTAATTGCGTGCTTTCTGTGCATGACGTAATAAATGGAGATGTAAGAATGAAAATTAGAAACACAACAGGGCAGTATGAACATCAATTAGACACATTGCAAACAAGGTTAGATATCCATGGGCTAAGAGATACATACAGGCAGACACATCTCCATATTCGTAGGTCATGAGTCGGAACAGATACCAACAGCTTCACAGAAATCTTCATTTTAACAATAATGATGTCATAATTGAAAGAGAACAGCCTGGGTATGGCACCTTGTTCAAGCTCAGACCCCTACTAGACATCATATTGCCTACATACAGGAAACACTACACACAGGGACGGGAGTTAACAATAGATGAATCAATGACGAGGTTTAAAGGTAGGATATATTTCAATAAATACCAGCCAGCAAAGCCCACAAAGTGGGGATTCAAATTATTTTTTCATACTATTGCCAAAACCTAGCACTGCCTGAAGCTAGAGATTTGCACTGGTAAGGCAAATAATGAAGATAGTGTTGGGACAACTTCCGAAGTTGTGAAATATCTTATTGATGGCTATGCCTACAAAGGATATATTCTCTATTGTGACAGCTTTTATTCATGCTCAGCTTTATTTCAAGAGCTGAAAGAAATGTAGTTTGGTGTATGTGGAACAGTATGTGAAAATGGAAAGCATTTTCCTGATGTGCTGAAGAAAAACCAACTGAAAATGGAAAATGCAGAGCATCCTGTTTTTTTTCCCCTTGTGTTAGAGAAGATTATTGCATGTTGGCAGTTACCTGGAATGACACTAAGAGAGTTAACCTTATATCCACGGTTCACTCTAATGATGTTATGGACAAGACAGTTAGGAAAAGGAGAATTCCTGAAGGCAGAATAATAAACAAGCCAGTGCTTGCAGAAAAATACATCAAAATTATGGGCGGTGTCGACCACTTCGGCCAACTGAGTGAAATCTACCCCTACTAATATATATATATATATATATATATATATATATATATATATATATATATATATATATATATATATATATATATATATATATATATATATAAAGAATGTTTGTGTCTTTGTTTGTGTGTCCTTTATGCGTTCCCGAACGGTCCATCCGATTGAGATGAAATTTTGTATATATGTTCCTCTCATTCTCGCGGAGCCAACTGACATAGTTATTTAGTTTAAAAACAGTCATTTACGTAATAAATTAACATTAATTAAAATATTGCAAAGGGACTTAACTTAAGAAAAGTTATATCAAGGGACATTACTTTTAGTAGCATTGCTATATTATGTAATTTAAATAAGTGTTGTATTTTTCTTACGTTTTATAAAATGTTTGAAGAAGTTATCTACAGTCACATAAGTTATAAACAAAGTGATAAAAACTTTAAGGCATCTTCAAAGTTTTCATAAAAATAAACCATCTATTTTAGATACGTAAAAATTTTCTAACTCATCTTTTTATTTCTCTTCAACATCACATTATATGTTTTACTCTTCATTATTTCTTTTCGACATCAAATTAAATGTTTCTTTTTCCTTCTATGTAATGCAATTTTTTGTGAGAGAAAGTTAGTTGCATATCCTTTGCAGTTCTCCGCAGTCAACCCACCATTTATTGGCTGTTCGTGATATCTTGGTAAGTTTACTTTCAGTGCTTTCGCGTTGGCCTTGTTAGTTATCTTCCAATCATATCTTCTACTATCAATCTAACTATCTATTCTTCTATTCTATCTATATTTTTAATTTTCTATTTTTATTTACACAACAAGTCATATGCGCTATAAATAAAGTGATAAAAACTTTAAGGCATCTTCAAAGTTTTCATAAAAATAATGCATCTTTTTTAGATAGGAGTTGGACGGACGGACGGACGGACGGACGGACGGGCGGGCGGACGGACGGACGGACGGACGGACGGACGGACGGACGGACGGACGGACGGACAGACAGACAGACAGACAGACAGATAGATAGATAGATAGATAGATAGATAGATAGATAGATAGATAGATAGATAGATAGATAGATAGATAGATAGATAGATAGATAGATAGATGGATGGATGGATGGATGGATGGATGGATGGATGGATGGATAGATAGATAGATAGAGTTCGGCATCAATCACAGCTGTTTTTCTCACATCGTCAATATTGGTCAAGTCAGTGGAAAATCCTGGACACATGGTTCTCACGTTCCAGGTCGCAAGCCGCAGCTTGAGGTTTCTACTTTTCTTTTTATTTGTACCTGGTGCATTGGTTTTACCGCCTGCGATTCAGATTTTGTCCTAGCCCCAAGCACCCATTGAAGCAGGCAGGCAGTGGCGGATCAGCACCCAATTGGCCGGGGGATGCCCAGCTTGAGGCGGGCGGTAGCTGATCAGTGACATCTGTAGGTGTCTCCCACCGTCAGAGGCAACGCGTGGCTCCCCATGTCTACGCCAATTGACAGGGGCTTATAACCCGTAACAGTTGCCTCTCGCTTTGATTCCGAGACCAGTTAAAATCAGGGATGGAGTTATTGCCTCTCCATAGCACAAAGCCTGGGCTAAAATATAGAGATCATGTGTTGCCCATGCAGCTTGATCCATCTCTCGGCCTGTCTAGTTCACTCCAAGGGAAAGGTAACACCAACATCTGGAACAAGACAAGCTGCAGAAGCTGCCGGATCAGCAAAGCAATGCTCTAACTGTCCGCCTGTCGGAGCTTCGATCCTAGACCAGCCGCCAACCAAGGCTTAGGGCCTGGTCTGCCCTGCCATGACATTTTGACTTTTCCTTGCACCAGGGTAAGGCTTGTACCCTCCCAATTGCGCTCTTCCGCCCGAAGTTGTTGGCACAATGTGGGGTGTCGGGTTTGGTAAGCGCCGCCCAACGTTCGGCGCTAACAGAAACCAGGTAGTACCGTCTACTGTTATACGGTCGCGCAGTCATATCTGACTAAGACCTGACACACGATTTTATCACATCACAATTTACTGAGCGCCATTTTAGTGAAAAATATGAAAAGCCAAGGTACAAACCAGACTGTAAAGTGTGTAAGGCTGCAGGTAAAAGAAGCCAGACTTGCATGTATCGCCCAAATTGCAATACACCAGCCTCTATTCCCGACACCATGTTTCAAGCTGTACCACACGGTTGAGCATTATCAACGTTCCAGACAAAGACTCTTGCAGAGGTTTTCAGCTACAACTTCAACCCCAGTTAATGAAGGAAGTAGCTCAGACTTCAATTAGATGTACTTTTATAACCAAGCATTCACAAATACTCATTGTAACATGTCACATAAACACAATACACTGAAGAAATAAACACAATTCTCTGTAGACATTTAAAAAAAATTCATGTTATTCAAATTTATTGGTACTTTTTAATGTTGAAATATTTGGTCAATCGTTAAATAAGTGCTCCTATTGTGATTATCTTATTCATCGCCAACCATGCCCCTAACCTTTTATAGCTTTGACATTGAACAAATTCATTAAAAACTAGGAAAAGATGATGGTTTTAAAACATCTTCTGAAAATTCTTTAAATAGCCAAACAAATTCAAGATGGCCACCACGATCATATGACACATTTGCATAAAATATTTTTTGTTCATGTGTAGCAACCATTCATAATAAGGCTCCAAAAATTGCAAAACTCTACGTTCGTTTTTAATTGTATTATGAATTTAATTAAACAAACCAGTCATGTTTAAATAAATAGGCAAACACCCTTGGTAATGGAAGACGTGAAATATAAGAATCTAATGGCAGAATATGTTTTAAAACCATCATCTTTCCCTAGTTTTTAGTGAATCAGCAATCTTCATCTTCGGTGACAACTATCGTGCAGACAAACAGTCAAGTACAATAAAAACAAACACTAAAAACAGATGCGGTCTAGATCAAACACTACAATGGAGAGTGACTACCAAATAATCAGAATTTGCCCTCAATCTAGCGCCTAGTCTGTTGTGGTGAAATTACTTGGAACGCCACACCTTTCCTAGTGAAAAAGAAGCAACCATTAGCATAATTGTAAATGTTTCAAACCTAAATTCTATTTATTATAAGTAAGATGTTTGTGAACTAAAGCATAGAGAAGTAATCGTAAAAACTCCACCCCAAAGCACACACGGCAAGGGCTCAGAGTGTGCCCCTGCCGTGTGTGCTCCGCGGCGGAGTTTTTACGATTACTTAAGTAAACATGCCGGCTCTCTGGCCGAGGGGTTACAACACTTTCTCCGTAATCCCGTTTATCACGCAGAGTCTCGTAGCAGGGCGAGAGCTGGGAGCGGTTCGACCCCCCCCCCCCCCTGGTGACTTGCGGGATAACTGAGCCGGCCGCTCAGAAAGCAATGGCAAACTACTGAGCGTAATCTTGCCAAGAAATCAACATACAGCTGAAACATGCTGATGTTGACAGCGATGTCCTGTAAAGGATATGCAAAACATTTTTAAGTAAACATATATTAAAACCACCGTGAATGTGACTCGGAAAAGGTCACCCAATCACCCTAACGCTAGAAATCACATGGGGAGAAACAGCAGTGTTTGCTGGGAAAAACTTACGGTCTCAGTCATTAAGTTCACACACTCTTGTGCGAGCGCAACTGGGATAAAACTGACTAATAATCGACTGTTAATTGTTGGAAATAAATTCATTTTTCTATACGATTGCTTCAAACCAAAAGTTTGACAGTATCTTTTAATTATATTATAATGTATAGTAGAATTAATTATCCACGAGGTGGATTTAATTCAGTTTTCAATACGATTACTTCAAGACTAAATGTTTGGTATGATTAATTGTCCACGAGGTGGAATTAATTCCTCTTTCAATACCATTGCTTTCAGGACACAATGTTTAACAAGTATCGTTTAGTTACGGTAAAATGTATTCTAGGTTTTATAATGTATGGATACACTTTCGTGTAGATTCACGTGTAAAGTAGTATATAATTATTTTATTTGAATTCCTTGATTGTAGCGATTTCAAGATCACATTGTTCGCTGCACATTGAGTGATCAGAGAGATCGCATTCATCGATAAGATTCTACTAGAAGAAATTATTCCTGATTCAACGGGCAAGACGGCGTTTACCTGCAAAGCGTTGTGGAACGTAATGAGCACGACAAGGCACGTAGAGCGCCCTGGTCATCCACTGCACCTGTATTCGTCTCCAGTCGTCTCGACTTGTCTTGCCACTGGACACAGATGGACTCAGGCGAGAGAGTGAGGTCGACGAATTGCGCAACTCTTCCTCACTTTAATCCAAGTCATCGCGCAAGTCATTCTTCTCACTGATTTTTAGGATTCCAGTACTCGTTATGATTGATTACGATTCACATTAATTGTCAGAAATCAGACTGTTTCACATTTATGATTTATTTCAAACTTCACATCTATGAATTACAGGTTATTATTTCTTGGTAGGATCTGTATCCAATTTACTTTCCGATTGATTGTCAACAACTCAACTGACAGGCCTCAACGGGTACTTCTCACACACCCATACAAGACAACTTGCAAGTCGTGTGGGAGGCAAAATGCATGGTCCATTTTATTGCCGTTGGCTCGCTTACAAGCGGTAAACAGTCGCTAATGCAATACACAATATACAGCCACAGAATTATCTAACACAAACTGCTAACCCTATGCTAGTTCTATCTATTAGTGAACACAAAACTCCTAACGCTATTCTAAACGATGTGAACGCCTCAAGTCCAGTCTCCCGTCTGCCTAACCTCTCTCCCGTGGTTACCCACCACGCGGGGTGACCTTCACCTTCGTGCGTGTTACCTCACATCGCACTCTGCTGGCAAACGTGGCCTGTTGAGTGTCTACTCAACTGTGCTATGGCTTCACGAGGTGTGGTACTATCGTGATTAGAGTGCTAACTCTCTGAACACCGCCTGCGTGTCTCATGAGGGAGTGGCTAACCTTCTCCTATTACCTCATCTCCCCTGCCCTTGCCTCGGGCACCGTATCTCCTCCTGGTCTCTTCAGGGTTGACCGCTCTCCCTGGCGGAGGGGATGCGGTCGAGTCTTTGACACACACCCACCCCTCTTGTGTTGCGTCATCAACTTTCACTCATTGGTTGTGACGCAAGAGGTTCCTAAACAAAAAATTAGTGTCTCTAATTTTTGTCAAAGACTCTAGATAACCTGGCTTTGGGCATTCCAATAGACTATTAATAACTATTGTCACAATGTAGCAAAGCCTTACTTGGCTACTGGCAATCGCCACAAACTTGACTGGTTGGCGTGAGCCCCTTCTCACATGCTATATTATATTTATCAGAGGTATGTCTGAACCGGACCGTTGTCTTATAAGACCTGCCCTCACATAGTAAATTAACTTACTACCCATACAAAGTTGACTTTCTTAGGGTCAACACATGAATTATTTCATGTCCCCCATATAATATTTAACAACCATTCTACAAGAGTGTGTGCGACAGGCTTTACCTCCTTCGCTTCCGCGCGTAAGACTTTATTTCACTGTTAATTTAGTTCTTCGTTGTCTATTATGTCCCCTGGCCCCATAGTTATCTGTCTTTGATTTACAAATAGTGTATGCAATTTATATGATTGTTTTTCTGTTTGTTTGTGTGTTTGGATGTAATAAATCTACTAATCTAATTTCTATCCTCTATTTATAAATTCTATGTGTATGTATGTTAGTTTTTTGAGTGTCATAATTTGGTTCAATGTGGCCACAAACAGGTGTATAACACTAATTCGTGACTACATTCACTTGTTATGAAACCCAAAATACTGTAATCTAAGTTCTAAACTATATTACAGACAACACATTCACACTAACACAATTTCACTAACGAAAACTTTACATTCTAACATACCATTCTAATTCTATAACTAAGTATTTAATGTGTTACCTAAATTTATTAAATTTGTTATGTTAATTATATGATATGATTATATTACTTCTTATTTTTTCCTAATCTAAGTGATGTAATCTAACTATTTAAATGCAATTGTTGTGATGTGAGTTATGTACCTTAATTAAATGGATTATGTGACCACAATTTATGTACTTTTCTAAATACTATGCTAAATAATGTTTTTAAATGCACAAAGGAATTATATGAGTGATGTTCTTAATTTAACTGGTGTAAATGCTGTATGTTACCTTATTTACTCTTTTTAATCTATTATGATGTCAAATGATGATACTAATAAATGGTAATATTTGAAAGATGGTATGGTTTCATTAAGATGGAATAGACTAACTACAATGAAACTAAGTGAAATATAACAATCTAAATGGTACTATTCATATCATAAATTTAATTTAACTTGTAATAAACTATTCTTATGTCTAAACTAATATTCTAATCTAATTTTAATGGGTTAATTACTGTACTAACTACATTATTAAAATAAATGAGAACTGTTATAGTTCCTGACCTACATCTAATTTATCACTATCTTAAAATATTATATTACATATCACAATAAGTTTATATACATAGTATTTGGTTTCCACAGGTTAGTAGTTGCCTTCATGTATGTGCAATGGTTGTATAGGCATAATATAACCACACATTTTGCCTGGGTATCTGAAATACATTACACAGTCATCTTAATGTTTTCTCGGTAGTGCACGTGTAGAGTTCGCTGGTGTTGTAGCTCTGTCTTTTCGTGTCTGTAATTAAGCACTGTTCTGACACTGTTTTCTGCGGTTCATATATATGATACACCGGAATGGAGCTTAGTTGGAAATGAGCTGTCCTAGTTCACACGGTGGTATCTAAGTATAGCAGCACAGTTCTTAATCTGATGTCCACGGACACATGATAGTTCATTGTTTTGGTACATGACTACACCAACAATGTGGATATGTATGTAAGCTATTTTACATCTTATATTATCAGATATTCATGTACCAACCATCACTCTACATTTAACTGTTGGATTTCAGGTATTTTTACCCCAGATGGTAAAACTAGTGACCACCTGAATATCCGGTCATTTTGATGCACACCACTATGTATGACCGTGATCAGGGAGTTGTCGGTCTGGACAATGCAGTGAACATCCGTCAGAACTCGATGGAGCCTTCTCACCGTATAGATGACGCCTAGGGTTGCAACTGTGATATGGAATCTTTGGACTCAGCATGTGTGATCTTACTGATCACGTAGCAAAGCGGATGGAAGATGCCCTAAAAAAAAAATTGGCCTAGTACTGCAGTGATGGAGATTCTGCTGGCATATGACCTAAGATAATAAATGAGCCTAGGATTAGGCAAGCGGAGGGATTGGAATATTTACAAAAAAGGATCTTCAATTTTGACAATGCAGGAATTAACAATGCATCTTTCACATTTCATTTCCAGAAGATTTTAAGACATTGGAAAATATATTTGTAATTTCTGAGTAATTTACTAATCCCAAAAGGTTTCTGACCTGTTTCTTTCTGTTAGACATGGTCAGATTCATAATTTTGGTACTACTTTTCAGGTCAGTCTACAGTTGGACTTGAGAAATGACATGACCCAAAAATGAATTTATTTTAGGCATAATTTGACTTTGCTGGTTTGACAGTGAGACCGAAGCGTCGCACTCTGTCAAAGGCATGTCTCAGTTTCAGTAGGTGTATTGTCCAGTCATCAGTATTCTGATTTATTCATGTGTATTCTATAAGTTCACTACATGTATGCCCCTCGTCGGATTTGCCAGTCTCACTAACTAGTGTAGTTGCGTTGTGTATGTCTGTCGTCTGATCACTTGGTGTTGGTGCAATCTGTTCGTCTGTCACTACTTCTGTCTCTTGTCTTGAAAAGTGAGGTTTCCGCATGTTGACATGGAATATCTCTAAGTGTCTGTTTATCGATATTTCATAGTCAACATGTACCATGGTTATGTGCTACTTTGAATGGTCCTTGCCATTTCGTTTGTATGGAAGTAGCCTAAATCTGTCTTGATCAAGTTCCAGATTACTTGTTTTCGCACATTTGTTTGTGTGCTTGTGGTAGAACTGACCCTTCCTCTATCAAATGGCTTGGGTGCCAGTGTAGAGGGTTGTATTTCAGCTGTAGGATGTTTACCCTTCAACTTTTGTATCAATTGATGACAGCCATTACCAGCAAATAGATCATGACAAAATAATTTGTTATTGAAAAAACTTGGCCTGGCATTGCTGTATGCACGATGACCCGCACATGGTGTTTTGTGTGCATTGTTTAGCACACCTAACTGATGTTGTTCAAGTAACACCTGTTCATGGTTACTAGTAATATGACATGTAGTTGAAATGCCATTATTACGTCTAACGAACCAAGATGCATTCTTGGTCATTTTGGCTTTGCCTCTTGACAATTTTAAGTATGGAGACACATTAAAATCAGATTTCTGCTGGTGTATAAGTTTTTGTGTGTTTTTGTCATCTGTGCTGGTTGGAAAAAGCATTAGTAGTGTCTCATTTTGCAATGGGTCATGATGTTTTGAAGTGTCAACTCTGGTTGTTGCCTTAGCTGCATTTAATTTCTCCCATGCAACTATTTCTTCACTAGTACATTGTTTCAGTTGAGGTAAGCACCCCAAAATTAAATCTGTACAAGGGTTGTTAAGTATTGCACAAGTAAAGGTACCGGAAAGAAAAGGAGAATCAATACGGGCTTTTGCCAAAGGGTAAATTTCAACGTTACCCGAAAAGGTTCGGCATTTCACAGTGTCACCTGTGTAATCACCCGGACTCACTAGTTCTTTTCGAAGACCAATAAGGGTGCTGCCGCTATCCAGCAAACATTGGCATGGTACATCATTGACCATTGCATTGTGGAACACTAACTTGCCTCTGGAGGCTAATGCTGCATTCACACTCTCAGATGAGCATGGTACTGTATGTCCACATTCTAGTCTTCCGTCTGCATGGAATTGGTGACATCGTTCACAGCTGTCAAAGCTTAATATATCGCTAGCAGCACACACATCCTCTGCTTGGTTAGTTGGTAAGTCACTTTCAATCTCACACTCATTCTCACTACCACCATCTGAAGAGGTCTCAATCAACATAGCGTTGTTAGCTTTCAAACGTTGGCGGCCAAGGCACTTATTAGAATAATGGCCATAAGAGGAACAAAAAAAACATTTGATTGCACGCCTGTATGCAGACCGTTTGCTTTGCTGCTTCTTGATCACATTTTCAAGATGCGCCGGATAATTCGGCGATTTGTCGCACATAGCATAAGTGTCGTGCATTAGTTGACAGTACATGCATTTGGAAACTTTTCTGTCTTTCTTATCATACTTCTGAAAAGGTTTTCTGTTACCCTGATAGTTTTTTGATTGGTCTTTGACAAAGGAAACTATCTCAGAGTCACTTGAGGTCTTAAAAATCTCTCTGTTAGAAGAAAAATATGCTGAGCCTTTTTTTTTTTCGAACTGCTCGATGTTCTCAATGTCCGACTGCTGCAAAAACTTAGCAAAAGGAGAAGGTATAGTAGATATACACTTGTCCATAGCTATTAGGTTTTTTAATCTATCAAAGTCTTTTCCTATGTTAGCTGCTTTAAGCCACCTGTTTAGTACACTCTGCACATTTGAAAAATAATCTATAAAAGTTTCACTAGGTTTAGGTTTTAAATTTGAGAACTGAACCTGATACCCATGGGCATCAAGTAAAAAGTGCTGCATAATCCTATCATGGATGTATTGATAGCTAGATCTAAGTTCAATAGGAATAGACTCTATTACTTTAAGGGGCTCACCACTTAGATTCTTCATGTAAATCGGAGCCCACATATCTAAAGGAACTTGGTGATATTTAAATTGATACTCTACATTCTCTGTCCAGGCAGATATGGAGTCCTCTTTACAATATGGTTTGATAATATTTTTGTATTTGTTGAACTTATTTTCCTCTTGTTGACTTCTTAGTTTAGTGGCAGAGATCTCTGCGTGTGAGTCTATATCCATGCTTTTCATCTTTAATTGTGTCTCTGATTCTACCTGAATTTGTTTTTCTTTAACTCGTGCCATTTCATCTATCTCTTTTTGCTTTAGATCTAATTCCTTTTGTTTTAATTCTTTCTCTTGATCTAATTGTTTTTGTTTCATCTCCTTATCATGTTCTCTTTCTCGTGCGCGTTCGTCCCTTTCCGCATTCTCTTTTCGTGTTTGTTCCTCTTTTGTTTCTTTAAATTTCTGATCAGCATATTGTTGTAGTTCTTTTCCTGTTAATTCCAGTTCTTTGCCTGCTTTTATGAAATCTGATAAAGTTGCCATCTTACTTTAGTACTTGGCTAACAGTGATAGGCAATGATGACTTTAATCAGTTATTTATCTTTGATATGTTATGTTTGTTCTTATCTGATCACTATCAGTTGTGCTTTCTGTTTATACCCTGCCCAGATTTATCTTGCAGAAAAACAGAGTATACAAATATGTCAACGCGTTACAAGCTGAAAAAGAGATGCACTATTAATCAAATTGCATGACAAAATATATAAGTGTACTCAGCTTAATGTGGGACACAGGTCACCTTGTTTGGTACACTGGGGTGGCGACACGTTTCGTACGTAGCACACGGTATTTGGCCCACAGGTGTATGTGCACAGCTGTTGTTTGCCCTCTGATATATAGGGCAGCAGTAAACACGCCTACTAAACGATATGATTTACTCGACAACTAAGGACAATGACTTAGACAATGACAGACTTACGAACACCTAGAATATGTATTAATTAATTTTAATGTCAATGTCCTGTCTTTGTTTTAAACAATAATTGCCTTTCGTTACTAACCTAGTTAATTTCTGTAAACGTTGTGCAGCTAAGTATCAGATGCTTAGCCCGAAAATAGTTCCATCGTGACGATAAGCAAAGAGAAAATAGACCCAAAAATGAATAAATGCTTGTAAAGAAATCAAAATAACATAATAATGTGTCAACAAATAAATATATTCATTTAGTAACTTAAATAAGTAAATAATAAACAATATACAGCACAGATTCAGGCGGGCCGCCGCTAAGCGATCTTGTAAACACTCGACTGCTTTATGCTAATGACGCAGAACAACTGTCTGTCAATCACTCTACGTCATCGCGCAGCGCTATTTTTAGATCTCAAAAATCAATATTGTCGGCTGCCTGTGTATTCCTGCGCCGTGAATCATGTTTGGTGCTTATTCAAAAATAAATTGGTAAATATATGAATAAATATAAGAAAATAAGAATATTAATACTTACAGCTTCGAAGAATACATGATTTCATTCAATAAATATATCATAAACACAATTAAACACTATTTTGTCACGATAGGCATATTTCTAGCTCGCAAATTCTCCTGTCTGCACAAATTATCGTTACTACAAAAATTAAACCCTGTTCTGGAGCCCGTGGATGAGTGGATTAGCTTGAACTTTTCGTTCAAGCTTCACTTCTTGACACCACAATTACCCTTTTACTGTGGGTATTAGCTTGGCGCTTTCGTCCAAGCACCACTTTCTGACACCACAATTACCCTGGCCTGTCAACAACTCAACTGACAGGCCTCAACGGGTACTTCTCACACACCCATACAAGACAACTTGCAAGTCGTGTGGGAGGCAAAATGCATGGTCCATTTTATTGCCGTTGGCTCGCTTACAAGCGGTAAACAGTCGCTAATGCAATACACAATATACAGCCACAGAATTATCTAACACAAACTGCTAACCCTATGCTAGTTCTATCTATTAGTGAACACAAAACTCCTAACGCTATTCTAAACGATGTGAACGCCTCAAGTCCAGTCTCCCGTCTGCCTAACCTCTCTCCCGTGGTTACCCACCACGCGGGGTGACCTTCACCTTCGTGCGTGTTACCTCACATCGCACTCTGCTGGCAAACGTGGCCTGTTGAGTGTCTACTCAACTGTGCTATGGCTTCACGAGGTGTGGTACTATCGTGATTAGAGTGCTAACTCTCTG
>OY992893.1:29619659-29636962 GCA_963921405.1 Cepaea hortensis
CCCAGTCAATATAAATTAGAGGAAATGAATAATATTCAGATTGGATGCAATCATCTTTGCAGATGATATAACGACCTGACCTTAGGTATGAGTAAAAGATTAAAGGGCAGACGATGCATAGACTTGCTGTGCGAGAATAACGCCCTTATCCGAGAAGGAAACAGGGTTTGGGGTGGAGAATAAACAAACTTTTGTCTTGGTCATATTTTCCACTTCCCAGCCGACAAACATTTCTGACCTATGAGGTACAGCCTATATTTGTGCAGGTTGGTTTAATAAACCTTGGACACTGAATGTGATAATATTTCCCAATCTCTGTAACAAAGAAGAAACGTTTGGTTAAGATTATAGAGTAGTCGTCTGCACCTTCATCTAGTCTTGACTACCAACCGAGTGACACACTTTTCGCTGTTTTTTATTTTTTATTTTTTATTTTTATTTTTGTTTAAAGTCAAATAATTGCTTTATTCTCCTGGAGTTTCAATTTATCTTCTCAATCACAGTATGAGGAGTCATCCTGTCAATTGTGCAGCCAATAGACTGCGCTATGACTTCTTTCACAGTTCCAACGAGAGCTTCTGACACACTGCGAGCGCATATCAGTCTGGCGATCTTGATGTCATCAGTGGTGATGTTACCACTGTGCTTCACGTGTTTGATCTTCTTGCTGTCACGAGGTGGCTCCTTCAGTGCTCGGATAATCATTGCTGCTGCGCTGGGGACTACTTCAGTTTTAGCCTGTCTGTTCTGTACCACCAATTGTACTGTCATCGTCAGTCGCTTCCAGTTAGCTTTACCTTTCTGGATGTCATGATCAACGTTTTCACAGAGACAAACACAATGGGCCGATCTTTGGGGCCAGGTATGAGGTTGCTGGGACATTCTCCTCCAAGTGATCTGCAGTAAACTATGAATACTTGATTTGGATCGAAGTTAGGAGGCATGATGTAATATTGAAGCGACGGTTTTAGTGTTTGATGAGTTCACTGTTTAGGTTTGTTTAGCCTGTCAAAAAATGTATGTGGTTTTTTTTTCTTTCTTTTTTTTTCATGGGTACAGAAATTTATTAAACAAAAGATTTCATAACTAAAATGTTCCTCGCTTTCTTAGTGGGGACTCAATGTTGGCGTCAGTGGACGAAGAGGAGCTGTCCCACTTCCTCTGCTCGGAGTTCCAGATCCAGTAGAAGTAATCCACAACTGTGGGTGGTTTTGAGAAAGAGCTTACAGTGCAATGTCCAGAGTAAAAATTTTGAAATGAATGTCATACTCGGGGATTTCAATGCTAAAGTAGGCAACAAAAAGGTGTGGAGCCTGACTGGTGACTATGGCCTAGGTGAAAGGAATGAGAGAGATGACAGATTAATAGCATGGACAAAATACCATGAAATGGTGAAAGGTAACAACTGGTTCAAACAACATCCTTGACGATTATATACGTGGAAAAGATCTGGAGATAATATTCGAAATCAAATTGACTCAAAAGAGACCCAGAAGCAGTTTAGTAGGAGCAACAACTAGACCAGGAGCAGATAGGCATAGTGACCATGTACCAGTTATAGGAAGAAGAGGTTAAGACTTAACAACATAAAGAAAACCTCCAAAGAACATGACGCTAGATCTAGCACTACTTAAAACAGACAACAAAATCAGAGAAAAGTACAATGTTACTGTAAAGAACATATATAATGAGATAATACAGACTATTGATGTACAATGGAGCATGTTGCGAGAATCAATACAACAGACATCAAATGAAATAATTCCACCTAATCACTGAATTGCAAAAAAGAAATGGATGACAGGTGAAATTTTGCAGATCATGGACTGTCAAGAACCTGAATTCACAAAGGCATGCTGGCCACTTCATTCGTACCTTACGATCACAAACACGAGTGTACAAATGGTATCCATGTTAATATTTATTTCCAGTAATTCTCTCACACAGTTTTCAACCAGGCGATAATGCCTACACAGATATATATATCATTGGCACCTTGCCGTCTTGACAGACGATAGTTTGTGCTTTAAAAAGGCATACTAACTTTTAACTATGGCGGTAGCGAGTGTGACTGATAAGGCCAATTTGCGCTGTAAATGTCCGTTCACAGTGGGTGCATGTGAACACGTGGTCATTTCCACCATCATGCACCATCTTACGTCTCAAACGCTTGGTGTGTGACTTTTCTGCAATAATTTTCTCCTTTGACTTTATTCCATTTCTGATATTCGCCCTCCATGCAACACGTTCAGCGGCGACTTGCTCCCAATGTGCATTATCAATGCCTGTATCAATCATGTCCCGCTTACACACATCTTTGTAACGTAGTAGGGGCCGACCCTGAGATCTCTTACCCATCTGTAATTCACCAAAAAAGATATCCTTTGGTATTCTACCATCATCCATCCTCCTAAGATGTCCTATCCATCTAAGTCTACGAAGACTGAGCATGGAATAAACTGTCACACAACCTGATCTTTCCAATACTTCAGTATTTGTGATTGTGTCTTGCCACTTAATACCAAGAATTCTTCGCAGACACCGCATATGAAAGCTGTTTAAATTGTTCTCTTGGTGTGAGTAAGTTGTCCAGGTTTCACTGCCATAGAGAAGAGTACTAAGGACACAGGCTTGATAGACAAGGACTTTTGTTTTGGCAGTAAGCTTCCTGTTCTCCCATACTCTTTTTCTTAATCTGTTCATTGTTGTTGCTGCCTTACCAATCCGGATGTTGATTTCCTGATCTAGGGATAATTTGCTATTTACCACTGATCCTAGATATGTAAAATGGTCTACTATCTCTAATTCAGCGTCGTCAATAAAGATTGATGGTACCCCATGTGCACCTTGTGACATAATCTGTGTCTTCTTTTTGCTAATTGTTAAACCAAATTCAGAACAAGCATTGGAGAATGCAGATAGTAGACATTGCAATTCTTCCTCAGAGTGGGTCGTAACTGCAGCATCATCTGCAAAAAGCAACTCTCTGATCAGTACCCTCCTAATTTTGGTCTTAGCCTTCAATCTCTGAGCATTGTAGAGGCCGCCATCTGAGTGTGAGTGAATGTATATACCACCATCCTGATCCCGAAATGCATATTTCAGTAGAAGTGAAAAGTATATTCCAAAGAGGGCGGGAGCTAGTACACAACCTTGCTTAACTCCACTCTTGATTTCAAATTCTTCAGAAGTTGCACCATCAAACTTGATTATACCCCTCATGCCTGTGTGGAACGATTCCACAATGGACAGAAGAGTCGGTGGGCAGCCAATCTTCTTTAGTGCCTTGAACAGACCCTCACGACTGACCAAATCAAATGCCTTTGTGAGGTCGATGAAGGCAATAAACAGTGGTTGATTCTGTTCACGACATTTTTCTTGCATTTGTCGCAATGAGAATATTATATCAGTGGTAGACCGGTTCTGTCGAAAGCCACACTGTGATTCGGGGTAGACTTGATCTCCTAGGACTTGAAGTCTGCGCAGAACAATTCTGGCAAATACTTTTCCAACAATACACAGAAGTGAGATACCCCTATAGTTGTTGCAGTCGCTCCGATCGCCCTTGTTCTTGTACAGTGTTATGATGCTTGAATCTTTGAAATCCTGTGGGACTTGTCCTTCTCGCCAGCATAGCTCTATTAGCTGGTGAATCTGTAGAGTAAGTGTGTCTTGCCCACTCCTGATAACCTCTATTGGAACCCCATCCTTACCTGGAGCCTTGCCAGATGCAAGTTCATTTATAGCACACTTAACTTCTGTTATGGTAGGAAGTGTGTCCAGGTGGTCAAGAGTTGGTAGAGCCTCTATGGCGTTGAGGGCATCATCCGCTAGTTTGGTCTCACTTGAGTAAAGCTCCAAATAGTGCTCTACCCATCTGTCCATCTGCTGTTTCTTATCAGTGATGATTTTTCCAGTCAAGGTTTTCAATGGTGCACTTCTTTTGATCACTGGACCACAGGCTTTCTTTATTCCTTCATACATGCTTCTTATGTCTCCCTTATCACTTGCGATTTGAATGGACTCACATAACTTGATCCAATAATCATTTGCACACTGCCTGGCAGCCTTTTGCACATCCTTCCTAGCTTGCCTTAGCTCACTCAGTGTTACGCGTTGGTCTTTCCTTGTTTCTTAAGAGAGCTTTCTTCTTCTTATCAATCAAGGGCTGCAGAGTCTCGCTGTTGGCCGCAAACCAGTCCTGCCTCTTATGATCCACAGTGCCGTAATTTTATAAAGAGTTTCCTTAATTTGACCCCACTTTTCATTTACTGTACAATTTTCTGGTGTATCAGTGAAAGCGTGTTAAAGTTGCTGTTGAAACTGAAAGCACTTTTCAGGATCATGAGTGTTAATAATATTAATCCTGGGGCTAGATTTGTGTTTAGCTGTGTAGATTCTCTTTGGTCTCAGTCTAACCATTGCAACAACCAAAGAATGATCCGTATCACAGTCAGCACTGTGGTAACTACGAGTCAATGATATATGGTTCAGATGTTGTCTCCGTGTGATGATGAAGTCCAGCTGGTGCCAATGGCCGGATCTTGGATGTTTCCATGTGACCTTATGCATCTCTTTTGTTTTAAAAAAAGAGTTTGTAATACATAGGTCATTACTGGTGCAATGCTCCAGCAGCCTTTGCCCATTTTCATTCATGCGACCGATGTTGTATTTTCCAAGGCACACTGGCCATGAACTCGAGTCCTTGCCCACACGAGCATTGAAATCACCGAGCATATAAATGTAGTCAGATTTTGGAACTGCCTTGATCACGGAGTCTAACTCCTCATAGAACGAATCCTTCACATCATCAGAGGAATCGAGTGTCGGTGCATATGCAGTAATAATGGTGGCAAACCCACAAGAGGTTGCCAAGCGCAGGGATAATAGTCTTTCATTTCCTCCTGCTGGAATTTCAATCATTCCCAGTAGCGAATTCTTCACTGCAAAGCCCACACCGTGTTGCCTTTTTTCTGCCTGCCCTCTACCCTTCCAGAAAAAGGTGTAGTTGTTTTGCCTGAGTGACCCTTCCTCGGCGAGGCGAGTCTCCTGCAGGCCAGCAATATCAATGTTAAGACGATTGAGTTCGGCATCAATCACAGCCGTTTTTCTCACATCGTCAATATTGGTCAAGTCAGTGGAAAATCCTGGACACATGGTTCTCACGTTCCAGGTTGCAAGCCGTAGCTTGAGGTTTCTATTTTTATTTTTGTTTGTACCTGGTGCATTGGTTTTACAGCCTGCGATTCAGATTTTGTCCTAGCCCCAAGCACCCATTGAAGCAGGCAGGCTGTGGCGGATCAGCACCCAATTGGCTGGGGGCTGCCCAGCTTGAGGCGGGCGGTAGCTGATCAGTGACACCTATAGGTGTCTCCCACCGTCAGAGGCAACGCGTGGCGCCCCATGTCTACGCCAACTGACAAGGACTTATAACCCGTAACAGTTGCCTCTCGCTTTGATTCCGAGACCAGTTAAGACCAGGGATGGAGTTATTGCCTCTCCATAGCACAAAGCCTGGGCTAAAATATAGAGATCATGTGTTGCCCATGCAGCATGATCCCTCTCTCGGCCTGCCTAGTTCACTCCAGAAGAAAGGTAACACCCCTACATCTGGAACAAGACAAGCTGCAGAAGCTGCCGGATCAGCAAAGCAATGCTCTAACTGTCCGCCTGTCGGAGCTTCGATCCTAGACCAGACGCCAACCAAGGCTTAGGGCCTGGTCTGCCCTGCCATGACAATTTTGTCTTTAGCTTGCATTTCCTCGCACCAGGGTAAGGCTTGTACCCTCCAAATTGCGCTCTTCCGCCCGAAGCCGTTGGCACAATGTGGGTGTCGGATTTGGTAAGCGCCGCCCAACGTTCGGCGCTAACAGAAACCAGGTAGTACCGTCTACTGTTATACGGTAGCTCAGTCATATCTGACTAAGACCTGACTGGATATATATATCCAGTATATATACCTGACAGATATATATATATATATATATATATATATATATATATATATATATATATATATATATATATATATATATATATATATATATCACTTGCTTCAATCGCTCTCACAACTCAAATACATTCGCTCGCTATGTCTAACTATGTCCTTCCTAATCTACACAGTCGCTAGGGAAAATCACACATCTGAACGCTCCAACAGTCAAGTCCGGTCTGCCTGAATTTACAGGTCTCGTTACTCCTAGCCTCTCAAGTCCCCCGTGCGGTCAGCCGCATTGCATGCTGGTCACTTGTCACATAGTCTAGAGTCTAGTACTCGATAACATACAGTTGTACTATCGTTCAGTCTGTTTACGGGTAGTTCCCCGTGGTTAACGTCCCTTGTCCTATATTGGTAGTAGATTCGCGTTATGTCCTGGTTATGACACGTTTGTGTCCTAACTGTGTCCTGTCTTATAGCTGGTTGAAGGTCTACGTCCTTCTACTGTCTCTATCTGTTTATTATCTAATACCAGTCCTTATCTATGTCCTGTCTCTATATATTCTCTTATACAGGTCCTTATCTATGTCCTGTCTCTGTCCTTTCCTTACTTCTGTCCTTGTCCTACTTATATCATTTACCCAACACTTTGACATGGACGAAAGAAGAAAGAAAAAGCCAGATAAGAATAGAATAGAATATATAAAGAAAAAACATACAAATGCAAAGTGGTTAAAGAAGAATGGCCGAATCAACAGTGCATGGGGGACGCAGAAGTTTTTCCAAGCCACCAGGGCCAGGTTCTATACTGGCCAAGACCTACTAACACGTCCTAGTCGTGCATCCTGGGCAACAGGTCCCTTCGGGGTCCTGGCTAACGTAGTAGGATCGCTGATTCTTCCGAAGTCAGAGAGTATGTGCCTGCACGGAGAGGGACCATCTGCCAATGTCCTAAAGACCTAGGGAAATGAAACTCGGGTTCAGACAGGCAACAAACTCCATTCTGATACTTTCTGATATAATTTATTCACAGTAATCTGGCGAAGAATGGGTTTCGCAGCCAGTTACGATATTTACATTATCACAGGAGTTCATAACAAAGCAATCATACACATAACCATCACAGCAAAACTCTATCAACTATCTTATAATCAACAATCCTTAAATACACTTGGTTTCTATCTATCAAGTCCCCATTAAGCTAAACCCTCCTTCGTGGTCGGAGTCCAGTCGCCGTCTGCCCTTCGACGTGTGTCCGGCGGACACGGGGTGTAACTCTCTTCGAGCTTCCCGTGGAGCAGGTCCTGGCACGCTGTAGGCGGGCTCCACCTGTGTCCACGGAGCTGTAGGCAAACTGACCCATCATTCTCGAAGTCTCGAGATTGTTCGGGCGTTCGAGTGGTTCCGTTTACTTCCCTTATATTGTGGTTATATCCCTTCTATAAATCCCTTCTAACTTTATGTCCATACCTACTCCTTGTGAGACTTTGACACCATCAGTCTGCACACCAATAAGCCAGACTTGGGACAACAGATACTCACGAAAACCTCAGGTCCTGTATGACATCACACTGATGTTGGACAACATATGTCTTTATCCGACGTACATGACTTTGCGCTGGAGTTCACAGCCAGCGAACGCAAGTAATAAACAGTGCATGAAATTTGGGACACACTGTGGAAAAGACTCACATTCCACGTATTATTACATGGCCCTAAAAACCCTGCTCAAGATTCTTGGAGAAAATTGAAGGAAAAGTGCTAGCCGGAACTTTAATCACCCTTCCCCATGACGTCTAAAGGCATAAGTGGAAGAAAGCAAACAATCAAACACAAAGAAATACATAGAATAACAGGTAGGAAAACACACAATATCACTGGAGTCTAAAATCTAGGAAGGTGCAATATTGATGGGGCAATATGATATAGTCAAAGGAAGTGGCGTGGGGGGGGGGGGGGATACTGACGTATAGACAGCTGGAACTTACAGACAGATAGAACTGACGTGCAGGCATGTCAGACATATATACAGGATAGACAGACATATAAAACAGATAGAACTGTATAGACATTATGTCACTTACTTGTTAAGTCATTTAAATCATCATCAAGTGCCGTGCCGGCTGGCGTAGGCGTTCATGGCTCTCCACAGATCTCGGTCTTTGGTGTTCTGGATCAACTCTGCTGATGATATTCCTCCATGCCACCGTCTCAATCCGTCCAGCATCATTTCTCTTGGTCTGCCTCTGCCTCTCTTCCCCTCGATCTTTCCAGTTGTCACGATGTTCTCCAATGCCTCTCTTCTCATCACATGACCAAAGAAAGCTGTTTGTCTCTTTCTTATTGTTGTATATAGTGTTCTAGTTTCATTAGCCTCTTTCAGTCATTTAAATAGGTCGCTTAAAAGTGACAGGGTCGACTTAATTGCACCGGGTTTTATCCTAAATGGCTCAGTCTCTTTCCGCAGCGCGGATTGCCGAAAGCGTCACACAAAGCAGCAACTCCGTAGCTCCAGCAACGACCCCCAGGAGTGTCCGAAAAATGCACTCGTGAACCGAAGGACGCGGCCAGGAATCGAACCCACAACCTTTGGAGCCCGAGTCAGATGGCCTGACCACTTGGCGACGAGATGCAGCGAAATATGCCAGGCAATAGATCGTGCAATCAATTGTTTTGAGCCGAAGGTTGTGGGTTCGATTCCGGGCCGTGCCCTTCGGTTTACGAGTTAAATGTTTCGGAGACTCCCATGGGTCGTCGCTAAAAGCTACGGAGTTCGTGCTTTGTGCGACGCTTTCCGTGCTGCGGAAAGAGACCGAGCCATATGGGATAAAAACCCGGAGCAATGAAGTCGACCCTGTCGACTCTTAAGCGACTTTTTATTTAAAAATTCTGCGGCAACATAACTTTTATGTTCAGTTTATTAGCCCGTACACAATTAACACATGATTTGCTCAATTATTAATTAATATATCAGGGATTAATGATTTGAAACATTAATTGGGTTGGTGGCCATTTTGAACCTTTTAATCAGGACTGAACATTTAAAATTACAGTGGTAATATGACCTTTACCTTCGGTCTGGCAGGGGCATTATAGTTTTTTGTTAGGTTGTTTTTAAATGAACATC
The DNA here is from genome assembly GCA_963921405.1 of Cepaea hortensis. Lineage (NCBI taxonomy): Eukaryota > Metazoa > Mollusca > Gastropoda > Stylommatophora > Helicidae > Cepaea > Cepaea hortensis. The sequence continues at coordinate 29,628,725 of OY992893.1, forward strand.
ATACAACATTATTTGGTTCTTTTTATATTAATGGGTAGCCAGTTGTTAATTTAATGCGATTGAATGACAATATATTAAAAAAATTATCGTTTACTCATTTAGGTCTCATTATCACGAACAAAATGATATATTTTTGCTTGGGTCGTTGTTCACAAATTCAAAAAACAAATTACATTATGTGTAAAACTATGTGTAAAAAAAAAAAAAAAATAGTGATTTAAGTGTTTAGGCCACACTTTATCTTAGTCCTAAAACAGTATTTTCGTCTTTGTTCATATTAAAAATAATTGACACACAAACATTAGTTAGGCCTGCATGTACTTTTTATTTCGCGATGGTGAAAGGCCGTGCAAATTTTACGGGATTTATGTAGACAAATTTTAGGTTTAGAGGAAACATTCATTCATATTGTTCGTAAATTTCATTCATTTTGAACAAATAGTTCTGTCCCTACCCCACTGTCTGTCTGTCTGTCTGTCTTTCTGACTGTCTGTCTGTCTGTCTCTCTCTCTCTCTCTCTCTCTCTCTCTCTCTCTCTCTCTCTCTCTCTCTCTCTCTGCCAAATGGTGCGTTACTTTCTGACCATCCCTCCCATTTCTTTATAATAAATATCTCCTACAATAATAAATCATACAATTCAACTGCGCATGCGTTTCTCTCGTTGCTTAGAGCATATTTAAAATATGATAATAACATGATAGTAATGCCTTGATTGATCACTACACTTATGAATAATTCTGTTCAAACATTCTGCGGAAGTGCCAGATATCTAAAAGAAAAACAACTAGATATGAGTAAAGTAGGGGACATAAACATCTAGTATTTTTATAAGGGACATTACTCTAAAAAGAAAAAAATAAATGATATATCTAGATATTTTATATAAAATGACTCAAAAAAATATTAAATTTTGTTATTTAAAAAGGAAGGTCAATATCAAAGTCAAAATTTATATATCTAAAATAAAATTTTAAATGCACGTAAAGAAAACTATTATTAATCTGCGCTAAATTATATTTTATAATCAACTTGTTTGTTTTATATTTAATGTTAATTTGTAATAGTGTGCTCTAACAATGCATATCCGGCTAGAAATAGCGACGGTTAAGCTTCTAGTTCGGCTTCAAATTTCTTTTAATGGTTTTTTTGAAGGCAGATTCGATTCTGTCTGAAACAAAATTGTAAACACCTTCATCATCATCATCTTCCACTTCTGCCGTCAAGTGTCGTGGGAGGAATAATTTGCTTTCCAGCGCCCGGTGGGCAACATTGGATAGTGTCATTCCGTGTGGTTGTACAATATCTTTGATGTCGTCAATCCCTTTTCTTCTTGGACGTCCTCTTGGTCTCGTCGCAGATGATCTTTGAGGTAAGGCCAGTATGGTAGTTGCTAGTGTTGCATTCTAACGACATGGCCAAACCACTTGATCTTCTGTCTTTCAATAAATGTGGCACAAGGTGTTGATCCCACAGTCTGTCTGATAATAGCATTTCTTACTCGGTCTCGGATTGTTAAGTTGGCAGCTCTCCTCAGGCATCTCATTTCGCAGGTGTTGATTTTTGCGAAGGTACAATTTGGATAAAGTCCTGGTCTGAGATTGGTAGCAAAGGATTTGTGTGAATATGCTGTTTATTATCTGACGTTTAGCAGGCATGTGTACATTTGGATGTTTCAGTAAGAGTGATAGTTGATATGTAAGTGCACTAGCTTTTTAACATCTGATTTCAATTTCTGTGTCTAATCTGCCATCTTCTGTGATCATCCTTCCAATATATTTGAATTCTTTAACTTGTTTCAGAGGTGTGTTATTTATCTGTATACTTAGTGGTCCCGGGGATCTGCTAACTTGCATTACTTCGGTTTTGGCTGTGTTTATACTCATATTGTATCTCCTGCATGTTGAACTCAGTCTGCCCTCGTCGTTGTAAAACAGGCACTGATCGTCTGCAAATAGAAGTTCATTTATTTCTTGTGGATGAGTTGTTTCATCTGGAATAAAGAGTTCTAAATTTTCTGAATCTGTTCTGTCGAGACTTGCTTTTTTGGAAATTCTGTCTATGTAGATATTAAATAGCAGGGGAGAGAGCACACATCCCTGCCTCACTCCTGTATTGACTGTTAACAGATCTGATGTACCTCTTGTGTTCTTACTGCACTTCGGCTCGAGTGGTACATGGCTATAATGTTTTCTAGCAGTTGCCCTTATATCCCATAGTCTTCAAGGATGGTCCATAATGTGTATCTGTCTACTCTATCGAAAGCCTTTTTCCTGATCTACAAACACAATATTCTGCTGGTCACTATTTTCGATACTTTTTTTCACATATTTGTCTAAGTGTAAATAGTGCATCAGTGCAACTTTTACCTTTCCGAAAACCGAATTGTGCTTTGCTTAATTGTTGTTCAACTATGGGTCTAGCTCTTTGTTCCAATAGTTTTGCATACATTTTCCCTATTTGGCTCAGGAGTGATATACCTCTGTATGTTTCGCACTCTCTCATATTGCCTTTCTTTTTCCATATTGGTACTATTATTGCCTGTTGCCAATTATCTGGGACTTTTCTTTCTTTCCATGCTATGTTAAAAAGTCTTGTTAGCCATTTAACTCCCGTTTCCCCACAGGCCTGAATAGCTTCTGTGGTTATTCCATCTGGACCTGGTGATTTCTTTTTAGGACTTTTCTGTATAACTGCTTTGACTTCTGCAGGTATGAAAATTGGTTCTTGCTGTCCCTCTCTTTTAGGCACAAAAGTTAGGTTTTCTATGTTATGTGTAAGGTTAAGTAGTTCTTGAAAGTATTCTGCCCACCTTGCTAGTCTTTGCTGTGAGTTAAATTTCGGTATACCTCTTTTGCTGTTTATAATGGTGGTTGGGTTGCATCTCTTTTTCTCATTGTGTTGACAAGTTTATAAAATTCTCTCGGGCAGTCTTTGCTAAGGGTCGCCATCTGTTCACCATATATTCTCCAAGATTCATCTTTAGATGCTCTAATTGTTCGTTTGGCATTATGTCGTGCTATTCTATAAGTAACATAGTCTTGTTCAGATTTAGTTGTGATCCACTTTTTGAACGCTACCTTCTTTTTGAATACGCTATCTTTAACTTTGTTGTTCCACCAGGGTGTTCTTAATCTTTTGTCCTGCCCTACTTTCTTTGTTCCACATTTATTTTCCAGTGTGTCGAGCATGGCAGCCTTGAAAATTGTCCATTCCTTATCTACGCTTGAGTGGTCATCATGGATGTTCTTATGTAGGTTTTTGATTTCTCGATTGAATTCCTCTTTAACCGTATTTTCCTGAAGCCACCTATAATTGATGTCATGTGTTGTTACCTTTTTGTTTCTTATTTTCCTGTATGTTGAAATATTTTTTTTATTATGACTGGTTTGTGATAAGTATCAACATCTGTATTTGGGAGTGCTCTTGAATCTAATATTAGTCTTCTGTCTGATTTCGTAATTAGAATAAAGTCAATTTGAGATGCTTGGTCTATGTCATTCCGTTTATACCAGGTTTTGGTGTGGCTACGACGATGTTGAGAATAAACAATTTGCTATTATTAGTCCGTGTTCGGAGTATATGTTGAGTAGATGCTGACCATTGCTGTTACATTCAGTCTCTGTGTCGCTGAATGGCCCCATGCAATCATCCCACGGTGTTCTTCGTGTGCCTATTCGTCCGTTAAAATCACATATCACAATAAGTGCATCCGTCTCCCTGACATTATTTAACGTGTCTGCAAGTTTATCAAAATACTCGTCTTTGTCTTCGACGCTGTAAGTGTCGTTATATGAGGCGTACGTTTGTATAAAAGTTGTTGTTCTATTTCCTTCCTTGATCTGTACTAGTATTATCCTTTCCGATATACATTTAGTGTTGATAATGGCTTTCGCTTTGTCTGGATATAACAAACAAATCCACTCCATGTTTATCTGTAACTCGCTGGTCGACGCCACTCCATATAAGAACGTAACCTTCATGTTTTCGTCTCGTGTTCTGCCACTTGCTCCTAGTATCTGCGAGTCCAAATATTTCAATATTTGATTTTTTAACAAACTCTACGAGAGCTGGTTCCTTATATCCAAGACCAGTAACATCCCAAATGGCGAAAATCTCCTTTCTATTAGAAGTATTTCGAAGTTTAGCAGTCGTTAGTCGCTTGTTGTTGTTGTTCGGCTTCGATGGAGTCCTTCATCATTCAACGAAAATGCTTTTTAATTTTGTGTAAGTGATCTCGATTGTTTCACCACGTATAGCTTTGGATTAAAGATTTCCTCTGTCACGGATTATTTAAGCATGTCAGTGGTTTTAATTTTGTGGAAGTGGTTACGATTGTTTTCACGACGTGTAGATCTGTATTGAAGATTTCCTCTGTCACGGATATATAAGATGGAAAACCAAATTGTAAAACGTGTCAAAGTCAACACGAGTGAAGGTTTCGAGTGAGGAGAGTTCCACCAAGCAAACACACTTGTGTTTTCTGTATCAGGACCTCATGTATGTCGGTTCAACTACTCGCTGATGGCGAGCGGGATCGGTAGGCAAGGGATAAAATCCATCTCTACCGATTTGAGGACCCTAAAAGATGGTACGCTACGCTGACACCGGAAGCAAAGGCGGCTCATTATGAACGGCTTCAAGGGATGAAGCATATACTTCAGGATCCTAAATTAACTATTGTAATAGAAAACATAGGGAAGGAAAAGACCAAGGCTATGATTCACTAGATGCCTACAACCGGAAAGTTTGAGACAGTGAAGCAAATAGCCGCAGATATTTCGGGAGATATAAATGAGGAAATGCATAAACTTAAAAACAGCACTGACAAGTGCTTACTGATGTGCAATCCGAAAGAACCTCTACCACATTACGTGGACATGGAGTTGGACGGGGTAAAAGATAAGCTGCGCCGTCTCTTCATCACAGTTTTGGGGCGCCGTACGGCGTGTACAGTCTGTGGGGAGGACTCCCACTGGAGTAATAAATGCCCGGCCAAAGTACAAACCCAGAAGGGACCTAGACTGGCGCAAAGACGGATCAACAAAGTAAGGAGGATGAAGACGGTTTCCAGCTGGTCACTAGGAAAAGGGGACGCTCAACCAAGAGGCTGTCCGACGGTGAGATCTCGACACTTCCAGCCCCCCCCCCCCCCAAACAGCTGCTACCCCTCAACAAACGCGATTACCCTACACCGTCTGAAGCTCAGCGGACAAACAAAACGAAATGTGTAAGTAATTATAATAAACAGATAACGACCAGCGCCATGACCGGAAGAGACAGCGATATGATAAAGTTAACACACCACCAAGACGAAGAAGCCTGTCAGATTCTTCTCCACGCCTCGTTATTAACTTACATATTTCAAGCCCGGCGAAGGAATCTACTAAATATTTCCAGAAATGACAACATGAATACAAACAGTTTAAACCTAATTATACTCAGCCGTTTCTTATATTACAACAACAATGGCAGCGGAGATTAAAATTATGAGTATTAACATTAGAGTTATATAGATCCAAAATTAATCATCTTATACTTCTCATACACAAATATAAACCTGATTTTATACTCATATAGGAAACTAACGTTAACACCGACGAACACGCATCATATATCACAACATGCTTAAGTATAAGACACTCATGTGTTAGTCTTAGTACTCAACAAATCGGGCTGGGTACCGCAATAATACAGACATCTGACAGGTGGCAGATTATAGAGAAGGACAGGGAATGCCAGTGTAGGATAGCTATAGTACAGATGGGAAATAATATACATAAATACACAATTGTCAACACACACGCACTGCCAGACTACAGAAATCAGTCGCTTCTTCCAAACACTGGAAAACTTACTATCACGTTCATATCGGGGTCACAACATCATTTTAAGGGGTGATTTTAATTGCGTGCTTTCTGTGGACGACGTAATAAATGGAGATGTAAGAATGCAAATTAGAAACACAACAGGGCAGGATGAACATCACTTAGACACATTGGAAACAAGTTTAGATATCCATGGGCTAAGAGATACATACAGGCAGACGCATCTCTATGGAACAGATACAACACACACACACACACACACACACACACACACACACACACACACACAGACACACACACACACACAAACTAAAAAACAAACACACACACACACACAATGCACATAACAAAGCAGCGCGATTAGATTAAATTTACGGGTCCATAGCACATCATATAACACAAGTCAAGCATTTACAGGAGACACTGAACTACATCAACCATAAGGCTGTAGATGCAACAATAAACATAGTACAAACAACACCACATTTTAGAAGATCTCCAAACTGGAAATTCAACAGCACACTCATACAAAATCAGGACTATGTAGATTGCATAACACAACTGATCCTCACATACACAAGCGGTATACCAGAGGGTAATGCGCGAGAACTCCAGGAAACACTTAAACAAACTATACGAGAGAGAACTCAAACACTCAAAACAGTAATACACAAGCGAAAACTACAACAAGAAAAAGTATTGTAAAATGCAATTAAGCTTCTATTACAGACAGACAAAAATTCACCACAGATCATAGCATTACAGGAAGAAATAGATCTCCACAGACATCACCGATTTCAGGGGGCTTTACTGCGAACAAAGTTACAAACTATAACACAAGAGATACTGAGTAAACAATACCTAGCTATAGAACTCAAATCAAATCAAATCAAATCAACTTTATTAGGGTCACAAATTGGGCGCGAAGGCCCGTCTTACATTCGGCCTTTCCAATCACTCATCTTTCATTCATCAAGAGCATTATACATTTACATAGGAAGAAAAATAAACATTGTGAAATGAATGATGTAAACATAAACAAGGCAAATTACCATGTTATGAGGCCCATCTCCCACCTACCCATACATCACCCCACCCACACACACACCCCCACCTACCCACACACACGCACACCACGGGACACATACATATCCCACCAACCAACCCATCCCCCTCCCGCATATCCCCTACCCACCTACACTGCCCTCACCTGTTCCCCCAACCAAAACCCAGTCGCCACCTACAAACATTCCCCCACCAACCCACACCCACCCACATCCTAACCCATACATCCTCCCCCACCCAAACCTCAAACCACCCATCCCCCAGCCACATCTCCACCGACCACATATTCCCAACCCATGCACACAATCCCCCACCAACCCACACATCTCACATCCACTCACACATCCCTAAACCATACACGCACATCCCCACCAACTGACATCTCCTTACCCCTCCCCACACACACAAACACACATCTCCCTAACCACCCATACATCCCCAATCCACTCACACACACCCCAGCACCCACACATACATCCTCCACCCACCCACACATGCCTTAACCCAATTCCCCACCATACACTCCCCCACCCGCACATCACATACATCCCCTACCACGCAATATTCCCAACCCACGCACCGCGCATACACATATCCCTCACCAACACATCCCACACCCACATCCCCACCTACACACCACACACATATCCCCCACCCACACCCACACAGATGCCCTTACAAATCCACCTCACATACCCCCACCCACACACCACAAAAATCCCCCACCCACACACACATACCTCACCCACACAATATCCCCAACCAACACACGACACGCGTCTCCCCATCCACACACGCATTCCCTACCCGTCCACCAACACACACTCACTCACGCACACATCCTCCACTACGCACCCACACACCCCCACCCACCCACCCCCAACCAAACCTCTCTCGATCACAATACACCTACCCACACACATCCTCCACCCACTCATGCATCCCACCCCGACACATACACATCCCTCACCCACCTGCACATCCCTAAGCCACTCACACACCCCCACCCACACATTCCCCATCCACGCACACATCTCCCACCCACACACCACCACCACCCACAAATACTTCCCCCAACAACCACACATCCCCTACTCACCCACACATAAACCCACCCATACACACATTCCCCGCACCCATCACGCACATCCCCCACACCACACACTATCCCCCACCCACACACATATCCTCACCCATACCACCACAAACATACCCTCCACCCACACACCATGCACACATACCCCACCAACACACCGCACACATATCTCAAACCCACACACCATACACTTCTCCCCACCCGCCCTTGCATCCCCAATCCACCCAACACAATCCCCTACCCACACAACCC
>OY992893.1:29637162-29827162 GCA_963921405.1 Cepaea hortensis
GTGTTACCGTTGAATTCTATGTTTTTCTTTCCTCTTCTAGGTCCCCTTTTACTAACAGTATTCTCTGAATCTTTCCACAAACAAGAACTCCCATCCAGTTTCAACACATCTTACATCACTCTTATTCCGAAGGAGAACACCGACAAGACACTTTTAAAGAGTTACAGACCGATCTCGCTTTTAAAAGTAGACTACAAGATTTTAACAAAGGCTTTGACGAATAAATTGAAACCAGTAATGGCATCTCTCATTCATGAAGACCAGCAATGTAGTGCACAACACCGGAATATCCAGCAACACACACACTTCATAAGGGACATCATCAACTACACACATCTGAAAAACTGTCAGTCCTCAATTCTCTCTTTAGATCAAGAAAAAGCATTCGACAGAATATCTCACTCATACCTCCACAAAACTCTCTGACACAGCAACCTGGGAAGTTATTTGATTGATTGATTGATTGATTTAGGAACCGACATCACAGCATTTGGGAAGTTATTTTCGGACATGGATCCAAATTTTATATTTAAAACCAGAAAGTCGGATTCTGTTAAACCATACCCTCACCAGTTCTTTCAGGTTGACTAGGTCAGTGAGACAGGGATGTCCCTTGTCCCCTTTACTGTACGTTGTCGCCCTAGAGCCACTTCTACAAAAGATACGACAGGACGACAATGTCAGGGGTACGTTCATACCAGGAAAGGGTGAGCAGAAGCTGCGTCCTTATGCGGACGATACCATTTTCATTCCGACAACTGAAAAATCTGTACGGATCATTTTGTAAACGATCTCGTTTTTCGGCAAAGAGAGTGGGGCAAAATTAAACGTCCAATAATCTACCATTATGTGTCGAGGCAAATGGAAAAAAAATTAAGGCAAGTTTTAAATGTGACTTGGGACGCAGAGGTGTTTCCAAGGCACCAGGGCCGGGTTATATACTGGCCAAGACCTATTGACGCGTCCTCGTTGAGCGTCCTGGGCAACAGGTCCCTTCGGGGTCCTGGCTAAAGTCAATAGGATCGCCGATTCCTCCGAAGTCGGAGAGTGTCTGCCTGTATGGCGAGGAACCACCAGTCTGCACACCAATAAGCCAGACATGGGACAACGGATACTCACGCAAAACTCAGGTCCTGTATGACATCACACTGATGTTGGACAACAGGATGTCTTCATCCGACATACAGGACTTCGCGTTGGAGCTCAAGCCAACGAACACAAGCAAGCAAGCAGCAAATGTGACTTAAAAATCAGACAATCTTATAAAATTGTGCGGAATAGTCTTCCCATGTCAACCAAATCACCCACACAACGATACATGGCGGAATCTAGAGACGAAAATAACAGATATGTTACAGAAGTACAAATATAAAACAACCACCATATTTGGTAGAAGTACCATTATTAACAAACACATAATTCCAAAAATACTATATTTGGGAACAGTCCTAGACCCCCCCCCCCCCACCCCACCCCAACCCCCTCGCCAGACTGTCACAAACATAAACAAAGATATCAGACTCTTTGTGTTTGGCAGCACCATCTACAGTATCAAATATACTACACTCATGCAAGACAAAAAAAGACAGAAGTATCGCCCTCCAAGACATAACAACCAAAATACAAGCACTTGGGATCAAACATGTAGGCAAAATCCTAAAACACCCAGAAAAAGATGCTTTAGCACACTATTACATTGGAATTAGGCTATCTTATTTAAAACCTATTAGGAATACATCCTCACATTACTTTAGCACTCTCTCTGTATTTCAGCCATTAAAGGACACGAAAAATTACTGCACAAGAAAACACACACAATCTACAAGCATTTAGTTAAACTACAAGCAATTCCAGCACATCTCAGAATTAAAAGAGGACACAGATATTTCATAAAAGATTATACTAAAACTTTCTCTAATATTCACAACAAGCAGATTACCCCCAAAGGAAATTACATATAGGCGTGTTTACAGCATGACCCCAACAACATAGAGAACAGCAAAAATAATTAAACAAATACTACAGTGTCAGCTTTGTAGACGGAACGCTCAAGAAACAGAAGAGCACATCTATTACGAATGCAACACAATCATGCCAACATGACATCTCCTACAAAGCATCCTAAACACTCATACGAAACAAAGAACAGATGTTTAGTAAGCAATCATGATAAATTCCATTCCTTAAGGGTTACATAATTCATTCAGTAGCATGTCCTTTCCAGAACCTCGCTCCCATAACAACCTTCCGGAAAACCTCTCGATCACCAGCAAGATGTCCCGCATCTGATACACCCATCTGGAGATCATCCGCCATATCCTGCACCCATCTTCTCTTTGGCCTTCCTCTCCCTCTCTTCCCAGGCATATGCCCTTCCATTATTGTTCTCTCCAAACTTTCGTGACGTTTTAAGTGACCGAAATATTTCAATTTTCTTTGTTTTATCGTCCTTAATAGACAATCTTCTTCAATATTCAGCTCTTGAAGTATGGATGCATTTGTTCTTTTCTTTACCCAAGATATTCTTAGAACTCGTCTATAACATGCATGCTCTTAAAAATCTAACTTTTGTAGTTCTGTCTGTCCCACTCCATAATTTATTCAGCTGTTTTAGTCTTTGAAGAGCAATTGATAGTCGCCGATTAATTTCTTTCATTGTGTCGCCGTTGTTGGTAATTAATGACCCAAGATATAAAAAAATTTCCACCACTTCCAATTTTTACCCATTAATGTATATTTCTTTCTCCATAGTAGTTTTATCTGTATGCATTATTTTTGTTTTTGCTATGTTAAGATATAAGTTGTGATTTTCACTATTCAGTTGGATTGAGGCTATTAGATTTTCTATGCCATCCTGTGTTGTGGAGAGTAATACTGTATCATCAGCATATCGGATCTCTGGTTTGTCCTGACCGCCGATATTTAGGGCATCATATAGCTCCCTGTTTATATCATCTCTTACATTTCTCATTATATTTTCGGCGTACAGGTTAAACAAATAAGGTGACAGCACGCAGCCCTGACGGACTCCTTGCTTGATGTCAAACCAATCTGATGCCTCGCCATCTATTCTAACTGCTGCTTGTTGGTCTAGATAGAGCATTTTTATGAGTTGCACTACATGTGATGGAAAGCCCATATTCCTCATGATTTCCCAAAGTTTCTGATGTTGTACACAGTCAAATGCCTTTGAATAATCCACAAAACATGAAAATAGGTTTACATTAAATTCTCTGCACTTCTCTATTATTAAACGCATGTTGAGAATGTGATCTATTGTTCCTCTTCCTTGTCTAAATCCAACTTGAACTACGTTAATCTCTTCTTCCATTTTCTTACGAAGTCTTCCCATTATGACTTTTAGTAGAATTTTACTTGCATGACTGATCAAGGCAACAGTTCTATAGTTGGTGCATAATTTCAGGTTGCCCTTTTTTGGTATTGGAATGAAGATAGTTCTCTTCCAATATTTTGGCCAAATACCATGTTTCCAAATCTTTGTACATAATGCATGATATATGTGAATGCTTTCTTCTCCTCCCGCTTTAATTAGTTCAGCTGGTATCTCATCACATCCAGGTGATTTACCATTCTTCAGGTTCTTTATAGCCCAAGAAATTTCATCAAATGAGGGTTCAGGTTCTGTCTCTGTTGTCACTGGCTCATGTATCTCATTCATATCCTCACTGTCACTCACATCATATGTAACAGTACTGATGGAGCAGAGACAAAGTCCTCACTGTATTTCATATGTTTATTCAATCGAATACATCATAGAATATCAAACAGCTTGCAATGACATTCTGGACTGATGTATCAAAAATAGGTGTTGCTAGTCTAAGGTACAGATGGTAACTGCCTAATCTCTACCCCCCGCGTCACGGCTTGAGCGTCCCTAGTTACATCCTAATGGGATGCTCAGTCGTGCCCTTGCACTAGTCTATTTTCCCCTTTGCACACCACTCCTTAACTCTTTAATTCCTTAACATAGATGGTGTTCTGTTACATTCCTCTCTATGCTCAACAAGACTTTTCCCGAAAAGTCTTACTCCAAATTCTATGACTTTCTAAAACACTTAAGTAAAGGCTCTCACAAAATTACTTCTTCCTCAAACCAGTAGCAATCCGCTTACAGGTATTTTATACTGAACAATTTAATGCTGTCTCAACTAAAATCTAAATCAGAACTCTTATTTAAAACACTTCTCTCTATCTCCCTATCATCCCACAATTTATCTCATAAGCATCCACGTAAGTATATTTTTCCAAAAGCTATGCGCTTTATATAAAAAATATCGATCTAAATTATGATTAACAAAAATTGAAGATTTTCAACTTATCATACTCTCAGTAACTACACAGGATAGACAGGAAAGTAGTTGGTGCGCACCGAGAGAAAGTAGTAAGAAGTAGTCACAATTATCCCATTTATCCTCTCATGCACTCTCAAAACTTTACAACGTAAAGTTTTCAAAAACCTAAATCATATAATCCGCCAATCTTCAATTATCTTCATTTTTTGTTAATACGAAATGTTCTTGTCAAAAGTTATATTGATCTAAAACTCCCCTTCCACTGTCAGTATTATATATCAGCCAGCAATAATTGCCCTTTTTCTCTCTCTCTGTTTATCACATATTAGTATAATATGCTTTCGAAAGCTCTCAAAAATTATGATTTATGCTGTTACCACAGCGTCCCTTCATAACTATTAATCACGTTTGTTTACTCTAACCACACAACAGGTGTCAATAATTTAAACCACTCTTCTCCCGTAATATAACATGGCATCCAATCCATGTATTTTCAATTAATGCTGACTTAATGCAGCTCCTATTTCATCCCCCCAGAACCATATATTTCTACCACTTTTGTGTAGGATCCATTATAAAACCCGTCACCCAAGCATGGCATTTAACTTATGTGTTTCTAAACTACATGTACCTTTTTAGCCACCCTGTAACTAACCCCTCATATTCCAAACGCAGCAGCCTTCTTGCAAATACAAGGCAGAAGTTTATAGTACTTCTTACTCACAAGGGGAATATGTCTCTCTTCTAGTCCGCAGTCGTTTGTTTACTATTTTCTGAACAAAATCTAGTCTTATTGATCTAGACCAACTCTTTACTCTAAGTAAAACAATAACAACTTATTTTTAAACAAGGTTAATTACTATTCAATAAATAAAGTAATTTAAATAAAATCACAATTCATGTGCAAACCAAAACGAAGTCAAAACAGGATATCATCCCCCCCCCCCCCCCCCCCCAATATTTTAAAGACAATTTATCCCCACATTTTAAATAAATCAACCAAGTCAAAGGAAAACATTATTCAAAATAATATGACATACATGATGAAACACAGAAAATCATATTTAAATACAAGCTATCTAACGTTAGTCGCATTTTTGGACTAACAACCAATTTTTTACCTACTAAGAAAACTCAACAAGTCAAATTTCAAAACTAAATGACAATAAAGAATACATCTTCAAGACTACACAAAAATTGACATCCATATTACCCAACTCATTACCAAAAATATACAACATCATGTCTACTCATCAAGACAACTCACCACAACTATTAACCAGGCTATTTGTTAACCTGTTTATATAATTCATCTGTAATTCACAGCTACCGTATTTCATCACTAACAAATTTCCTCTATAAAGCAAATAAAAAATTTCCATCCTCCTATCTGCAGCATATTCTATCAATCTATTTGCAAGTCAAACCATTGATTATCTCCCTTCATAATATTCTATCTCTTACAAAACTAACTTATAACGACACCACTGTATTTGAAATATGAAGGAAACAATTACTGTTAACCACAGCTGAAATTGCTCCATTTACTAACTAGTGTGGCTATTTCAGCGTACAACAACTCATCTATCTACTAAGGGAAATTGTAGCTCGGCACACTTGTTTTCTAATCTAGTTGTTTCCCTTGTATTTAATTTGTATCCACCACTAACTCTACTTTCATAAGGACATTCTCATCATACGCAGAACAATATTTATTCCCCCAACAAAAGTCAATAATCGAAAATGACCATACTTTTTCTGGAAGTCGTCCATCACCTCTCCTCCAGCAAGTATAAGCGCAAAGCAAGCCATTTATTATCTCACATCATTCTACCAATTAGTGTCAGTCTTACTTCTAATTGCACAGTCGCCGTCTCAAGCTCTACATTCTTCCGTAACATTAGTCTCTCATTCATAATGTTTACTAACACCTGACGTAAGAACCGCTACATTCTCCCGTATTATTAATTCCTCAAGCTCTTAATAAGCCTCCCTTCTAACATGCTTCTAACGATTCACATGTTTCTTCGCATAACACTTTCTCAGAATTACTCACTTCTGCCTCTCTCAGCTTACTCCTCAATTTTCGTTATTATCTTCACCAATCACCATTAACTTGCAAACTCTTCTCTTCACAATTTAATTCAGACAAGCAATTTTTTACATATTCGCACGACACTCGTATTTTATGCTTCTCATATGCATTTTGTCTTTATTCCCGACGTGCATATACTGTTACTTCCAAGAAAACAATTTAGACACCCATTCGACATTCTACCAATTACTCAACGCACTCTAAACATATCGATCACTTTTTCTTCCAGCGCCCGTATGTATTTTATTCTTCCACAGACAGTGACACAATCTCTCTTCACATCAGAGTCTAAGACATACAAACCAGCTTGTATATCCATGCGCTGCTACCAATCATCACCCGACATCGTTCTATCCATGTATTCCAACCAGATGGCGTTTCGAAACTTCACTTTTCACTTCATTCTCTAATCAGCACGACGAACACAAGTTTGTCTACACATTTACACACGCAAAGACAACGTATAACTAAACACATCACTCTGACACTCAACTGCTCACTCACTTCTCCTCATCCTACACTATTAACGCGTCGGATTCTCTCACCTCTGCTAATGCTACTATATTTGCTTCTCAAACCAACTAGCGAAACTTAAATTCTATCTCAGACATCACGTCATATCATATTTATACTCCAGTTACTCTTCTAAAAGCTCTGAGTCAAGCCATCTCAAACAACACGTCAGTCTAGTACAAGCATTCATAATTAGTTTATCTCTCTCCGTGCAGTTCTGTGCTGTATCTAGCCTACCTCAATCACACCAGTTATACATCACTCAACTTGATCAACCCACTCCATCCGGCCATTCCGGAAAAGGGACGTTTCAATTTCCACATTGTCTATTCTCCTCGCACCACTACCAAACACAAGATATTCTTTATAGCTTACCCACGTAGAATATTCCAGTACTCACCAGCTTTAGCTTTATCTATTACTTGCTGTGACTCTCTATCCAAAATAACACTATTGCCTGCACCATATATTGTGATGCTACACCAAAAAAAATTCATCTGCCTATTTTAGACAGAACATATGTATATGCTCAAACCGCAATTCATCTCGTAAGCCAAAACAATGCCATACGCTATTTCTCACCCTCAGAATTATCAAAGCTATAGAGCGTATCCAACCCAAATATTTCATTGTCTCTTACTGCTGTATGTCTCTCTTCAACTATCTCATCTTCAGTATCCACAACCGTTAGACTGTCATTAAAGTACTCAGGTCTTAAGGTCATATATTCTCTAATTTTTCTTATGTCATCTTCCGTAGTTGAGTAAATTTCTGCTATCTGTCTTTTACTATTCTTCTTCTTAAGTGCTTTCTTTCTGTTCCCTTTATTTGTTACTCCTGTCTTTACTGCGTCGGTCTGCTCACTGTTTTCTGTATAAGTCACATACCTCTTATACCTTCCCATCTCGACTTCAGAAAATTCACTGATGATATTTCTCTCATCAGGCTTATTATAGTTGACTGCAGACATGGCGATAATATCCCTATGGTTGTCACTAAAACGTTTAACCTTCTTCTTATCTACACCTCTATCCCTCACGCTCCGGTTCGGGACAACTTCAATATCTTTACCTGAGGAAACTGACATATCAGTCGTACCCCTATTGACTATCAGACTATTTATATTCCTCTCCCTAGTACTTTTCCTCAGCTGTCTTTTGACGTCTTTGGTTTTCGTCTGTCTGTCTTCCTTAAATTTAACGGTGTCTCTCTTTTCTACTTTCACCCGCGGTGATTCTGTAACTTCTTCTACCGTCTTGATAGTCTGTGTCTCCTTTTCTATTTTCTTAATTGGCTGTACCTGAGTTGTTCTATCCACAGTATCAATTTGTGTCTGCGTACTATCATTGATCATTTTACTTGCCTGCGTCTGTGTCTCTCGGTCCATTTTCTTTACTAATACCGTCATCTTCTTTTTCTGTCTCTCAGTCACATTCGCAACCACCTTAGGAGCAATTGAATTTCTATTTATGTGTTCTATCCTGTCCTTTGACCCTGACTTAAGATACTGTCTCCGTCTTTGTTCAAATCACTCGTCACGTCTGTTTCTAGCAGTCATACTATTGGATGGCCAATTCCGTTGGTTCCTGGAAAGGTTTCTATATCTTTGTTCATTTTAACTGCTTCTGGACTTAGTCCTATCTGGTTCAACATAACTGTCTCTATATACCACGTTATGTTGTCTTCTGTTTTCATTAGATACTTCCTCCGAAGTCGGAGAGTGTCTGCCTGTACGGCGAGGAACCACCAGTCTGCACACCAATAAGCCAGACATGGGACAACGGATACTCACGCAAACCTCAGGTCCTGTACGACATCACAATGATGTTGGACAACAGGATGCCTTCATCCGACATACAGGACTTCGCGTTGGAACTCAAGCCAACGAACACAAGCAAGCAAGCAAGCATTAGATACTGTCTGTCTCCTGTTATTCTTTACTATTCCATTGCACTCTACCTTAAATCTATAAGTCTCTTGTCCAGTCATTCTTCCCCGTAACGTTTCCACAAAATTCGCTACTTCACTAACCGCCACTTTTAACTCTCCCAACCATGCACTCACGCGTCTTAATTCTGTATGTAGGTAGTTCATACTTATTTCTCTGTAATTTATCTCAAGCCAAAACGATATGCCTGTTTCTTCTTCTATATATTTCTTGGTATCTATAATGGAACCTCGCCTTGCTGTTTCAAAATTGTGTCCAACTTGGATATGGCTCTACCTACTCTACCAAGCACCTGTCCTAAAGAAAGGTCAAATTTGTACAAAACAATTCAATATAATAATAATATGTTAATATAATATGTTACTTAAACTTATCAGGTCCTATAATCTTCTAATACTACAATATTAAATTTATACTTTACAAGTGTTGGCTGTCAACGATTAGGGTCCCTGCCTGTGGTTAGACACTCGTCGAAAACTGCATATTAATGGTTCTCAGATTTCACTCTTGTATGCTGAGAGGCACGGTTAAATGTATCTGGCACACAAGGACTCGAATAAGGATTGACAAGGCGGGCTTCACAACCGCATAAAGATATTGAAACTGATTCAGCAAAGCGGGCTTCACAACCGCATAAAGATATTGAAACTGATGTAGCAACGCGGGCTTCACAACCGCATAAAGATATTTAAGGTTGATCTGTTTCACTGCCAGTTAAGGTCGGCATTTTGGAAACTTCTTCACTGACAATTCGCCCCTGGTCGGGTTCTTGACTGCCACCTTGAATGGCCCTGATAGAAACCTCACTGAGAGCTCGCATCGATAATGTGTACTTGACGAACGCAGAGCTAACGATCAACTTGACAATATGGGCTTCAGCTTTGATTATATTAGGCCGCGCTGGAATGAGAATGCGAACGGCAATCTGATTAATCAGCCTCTTGATGCAGTTGAACAGGGCAAGATCAGAAACCTACAAACAGCCACCCCTGGACGGGCTTTTGGCTGTTGCAAGTCTTAGCTTGAAGGTTGTATCAACTAAAACAGCCATCTTCCATGCGTGTTCAACATCATCATCATCATCAAGTGCCGTGCCGGCTGGCGTAGGCGTTCATGGCTCTCCATAGATCTCGGTCTTTGGTATTCTGGATCAACTCTGGTGCTGATATTCCTCCATGCCACCGTCTCAATCCATCCAGCATCACTTCTCTTGGTCTACCTCTGCCTCTCTTCCCCTCGATCTTTCCAGTTGTTACGATGTTCTCCAATGCCTCTCTTCTCATCACGTGACCAAAGAAAGATGTTTGTCTCTGTCTTATTGTTGTATATAATGTTCTAGTTTCATTAGCCTGTTTCAGGCAGTCGTCGTTAGTTACTCTGGCAGTCCAAGGAATTCGCAACATTCGTCTCAGGAAACACATCTCTGTTGCTTCTAATTTCTTCTTAATTTGTTCATTTACGTTCCAAGATTCACTGCCATACAGCAAAACTGGTTCTACATAGCATTTCAGCACTCTCTTTCTTACATTCAGTGATAGTGACGTATTGCATAAGATACTCTTCATTTTCTGAAAAGCGGCTTTTTCCTGCCCTATTCTACTCCTAATCTCTGTTGTACATCTTCCATCTGATGTTATAAATGCCCCTAGGTATCTAAAATTATCAACTTGGTTAAGGATTTTCCCTTCTATTTCTATGTCACATTTTGGTGTCACCATTTTCTTTGATATTACCATTGTTACTGTTTTCTTGATATTCAAGGAGAGTCCTTTCCTTGCACTCTCTGTTACTACAACGTCTAATAATTGTTGTAGGGCTGTTGAATTATCCGCCACCAATACTGTGTCATCTGCATAGCGTATATTATTTATATTATAACCTCCAACTAGTATTCCTGGCATCTCTTTGATCTCTCTCATTATTACTTCGCTATACAGGGAGAAAAGATCTGGTGACAAGACACACCCTTGTCGTACTCCTAGCTTTATCCGTTCGTAACTACCCTCTTTATTTCCCATTTTAATTGCTGCTACTTGGTTCCAGTAAACATTCTTTATTATTCTTAAATCTTTTCCATCAATGTTGATATCTTCCAACATTTTAATCAGTTCATCATGTTTTACTTTATCAAATGCCTTAGTATAATCTATGAAGCACAAATATATGTCTCTCTGTTTCTCTATTGACCTTTCTATTAGTGTCCGTAATGTATAAATTGCATTGTTTGTGCCCTTTCCTTCCACAAATCCATACTGTTCTTCACTAATTTCCATTTTTATTTTCTTTTTGATTCTTCTCATTATGATTCTGAGTAGAAGCTTAGTGATATGGTTTATAAGGTTAATTGTACGAAAATCTTCACAATCAATTGCTCCTGGTCTTTTTGGTATAGCTATTCGAAACACGGCGGTGCTGGTTTTTTCGAAAAAGGTATAGAGGCCGGTCGTTCAGAAAGCAATGGCAAACTACTGAACGTAACACTTGCCTAGTACATCAACAGCAGCTGAAAATGCTGGAGTTGACTGCAACGTCCCGTAAGGGATACGCAACGTGTTCAACAGATGTTTCAAAACGTGCCACAATCGATGCTTCAGTTCATCACCGCAACAAGTGAAGTTTTTTGACGAGCGTTTCAAAATATGCCGTGGCTAGTACTTCGGTAGATCCAGACAATTCGTATCCTGGTCAAGCGGCAACAATTCTGTATTCTGTAACAGTATTGATGGAGCAGAGACAAGTCCTCGCTGTATTTCATATGTTTATTCAATCAAATACATCGTAGAATATTAAACAGCATGCAATGACATTCTGGACTGATGTTATCAAAAATAGGTGTTGCTAGTTTAAGGTACAGATGGTAACTGCCTAATCTCTACCCCCCCCCCCCCCCGCGTCACGGCTTGAGCGTCCCTAGTTACATCCTAATGGGATGCTCAGCCGTGCCCTTGCACTAGTCTTTTTTCCCCTTTGCACACCACTCCTTAACTCTTTAATTCCTTAACAGAGATGGTGTTCTGTTACACATACATTCCACTGCAGTACTCCTGCCATCTTTCTAGAATTTGTCTAGATTCTGTTAAGGTATTTCCCATCTTGTCACAGATAGATAACATTCAATTGAGGTTGAACATTTCTTGTCAATAACTTCATTTCTTTGAACATTTCATAATCTCTTCCAGTCTTATGATATTGCTCTATTCTGGTACAGCAATCTTGTATATGTTGATTTGTGTCCTTTCTTGTGTTATTTCTTATTTCTCGAGTTAAAGATTTATACTTCATCCTGCTGTTATCGGATTCATCTCCTTTCTGTTTTAGCTCCCTTCGTTGTTTTATTAATTCTAACGTGTTTGATGTAATCCATGGCTTAAGTTGCTTTTTCTTGGTCGGAATTAGATCTTTGGCTGCAGTTATACACAAAATTACGTGTTCTATTGGCAGAGTATAGAAATCTTATATGGACATTAAGAAACAAAGCATTTTACAATTACAGAACAATCAACAACAAAATTTTCCAACAACTTTATCAACAAAAAGTCTCAAATATTCTAATCTTACACGCTCAAATCCCGTAAAAGATTTGCCTGAAGACAGCACATATTACAAAAGAAGCAAATAACTTGCTTTACACAAAAGATACCACAAATGTAAATATGTTTATTAACGGTATTAATAATCTTACAATTATATTATTACTAGCTGACCCGGCCTGGCATCGCCCAGGCCCTGGCGGGGATCTATCTATCTATCTATCTATCTATCTATCTATCTATCTATCTATCTATCTATCTATCTATCTATCTATCTATCTATCTATCTATCTATCTATCTATCTATCTATCTATCTATCTATCTAACTATCTATCTATCTATCTATCTATATATCTGTCTGTCTGTCTATCTATCTATCTATCTATCTATCTATCTATCTATCTATCTATCTATCTATCTATCTATCTATCTATCTATCTATCTATCTATCTATCTATCTATCTATCTATCTATCTATCTATCGGTCTGTCTGTCTGTCTGTCTGTCTGTCTGTCTGTCTGTCTGTCTGTCTGTCTGTCTGTCTATCTATCTATCTGTCTATCTGTCTGTCTATCTGTCTGTCTGTAGGTCTGTCTGTCTGTCTGACCCGGCCCGGCTTCTCCCAGCCTCTGGTTTGGAGCATCTCATTTAATTCATATAAGTAGTCATATAAGCTCCTATTCCCGACTATCTGTCTGTCTGTCTATCTATCTGACCCGGCGCGGCTTCGCCCAGCCCCTGGCGGGGAGCATCTAATTTAATTCATATAAGTAGTCATATAAGCTCCCATCCAGTTTCAACACATCTTACATCACTCTTATTCCGAAGGAGAACACCGACAAGGCACTTTTAAAGAGTTACAGAACGATCTCGCTTTTAAAAGTAGACTACAAGATTTTAACAAAGGCACTGACGAATAAATTGAAACCAGCAATGGCATCTCTCATTCATGAAGACCAGCAATGTAGTGCACAACACCGGAATATCCAGCCACACACACACACACTTCATAAGGACATCATCAACTACACACATCTGAAAAACTGTCAGTCCTCAATTCTCTCTTTAGATCAAGAAAAAGCATTCGACAGAATATCTCACTCATACCTCCACAAAACTCTCTGACACAGGATCCTGGGAAGTTATTTGATTGATTGATTGATTGATTTAGGAACCGACATCACAGCATTTGGGAAGTTATTTTCGGACATGGATCCAAATTTTATATTTAAAACCAGAAAGTCGTATTCTGTTAAACCATACCCTCACCAGTTCTTTCAGGTTGACTAGGTCAGTGAGACAGGGATGTCCCTTGTCCCCATTACTGTACGTTGTCGCCCTAGAGCCACTTCTACAAAAGATACGACAGGACGACAATGTCAGGGGTACGTTCATACCAGGAAAGGGTGAGCAGAAGCTGCGTCTTTATGCGGACGATACCATTTTCATTCCGACAACTGAAAAATCTGTACGGATCATTTTGTAAACGATCTCGTTTTTCGGCAAAGAGAGTGGGGCAAAATTAAACGTCCAAAAATCTACCATTATGTGTCGAGGCAAATGGAAAAAAAATTAAGGCAGGTTTTAAATTTGACTTAAAAATCAGACAATCTTATAAAATTGTGTGGAATAGTCTTCCCATGTCAACCAAATCAGCCACAAAACGATACATGGCGGAATCTAGAGACGAAAATAACAGATATGTTACAGAGGTACAAATATAAAACAACCACCATATTTGGTAGAAGTACCATTATTAACAAACACATAATTCCAAAAATACTATATCTGGGAACAGTCCTAGACCCCCCACCCCCACCCCACCCCAACCCCCTCGCCAGACTGTCACAAACATAAACAAAGATATCAGACTCTTTGTGTTTGGCAGCACCATCTACAGTATCAAATATACTACACTCATGCAAGACAAAAAAAGACAGAAGTATCGCCCTCCAAGACATAACAACCAAAATACAAGCACGTGGGATCAAACACGTAGGCAAAATCCTAAAACACCCAGAAAAAGATGCTTTAGCACACTATTACATTGGAACTAGGCTACCTTATTTAAAACCTATTAGGAATACATCCTCACATTACTTTAGCACTCTCTCTGTATTTCAGCCATTAAAGGACACGAAAAATTACTGCACAAGAAAACACACACAATCTACAAGCATTTAGTTAAACTACAAGCAACTCCAGCACATCTCAGAATTAAAAGAGGACACAGATATTTCATAAAAGATTACACTAAAACTTTCTCTAATATTCACAACAAGCAGATTACCCCAAAAGCAAAGGAAATTACATATAGGCGTGTTTACAGCATGACCCCAACAACATAGAGAACAGCAAAAATAACTAAACAAATACTACAGTGTCAGCTTTGTAGACGGAACGCTCAAGAAACAGAAGAGCACATCTATTACGAATGCAACACAATCATGCCAACATGACATCTCCTACAAAGCATCCTAAACACTCATACGAAACAAAGAACAGATGTTTAGTAAGCAATCATGATAAATTCCATTCCTTAATGATTCATTCAGTAGCATGTCCTTTCCAGAACCTCGCTCCCATAACAACCTTCCGGAAAACCTCTCGATCACAAGCAAGATGTCCCGCATCTGATACACCCATCTGGAGATCATCCGCCATATCCTGCACCCATCTTCTCTTTGGCCTTCCTCTTCCTCTCTTCCCAGGCATATACCCTTCCATTATTGTTCTCTCCAAACTTTCGTGACGCTTTAAGTGACCGAAATATTTCAATTTTCTTTGTTTTATCGTCCTTAATAACCAATATTCTTCAATATTCAACTCTTGAAGTATGGATGCATTTGTTCTTTTCTTTACCCAAGATATTCTTAGAACTCGTCTATAACATTTATATTCAAACGCGTTTATACTCTGTTCAGCTTGTTTAGTAAGTGTCCATGTCTCATAGGCGTATGTTGCAATGGGAAAGATGCATGCTCTTAAAAATCTAACTTTTGTAATTCTTTCTGTCCCACTCAATAATTTATTCAGCTGTTTTAGTCTTTGAAGAGCAATTGATAGTCGCCGATTAATTTCTTTCATTGTGTCGCCGTTGTTGGTAGTTAATGACCCAAGATATTCAAAATTTTCCACCACTTCCAATTTTTACCCATTAATGTATATTTCTTTCTCCGTAGTAGTTTTATTTGTATGCATTATTTTTGTTTTTGCTATGTTAAGATATAAGTTGTGATTTTCAATATTCAGTTGGCTTGAGGCTGTTAGATTTGCTATGCCATCCTGTGTTGTGGAGAGTAATACTGTATCATCAGCATATCGGATCTCTGGTATGTCCTGACCGCCGATATTTAGGGCATCATATAGCTCCCTGTTTATATCATCTCTTACATTTCTCATTATATTTTCGGCGTACAGGTTAAACAAATAGGGTGACAGCATGCAGCCCTGACGGACTCCTTGCTTGATGTCAAACCAATCTGATGCCTCGCCATCTATTCTAACTGCTGCTTGTTGGTCTAGATAGAGCATTTTTATGAGTTGCACTACATGTGATGGAAAGCCCATATTCCTCATGATTTCCCAAAGTTTCTGATGTTGTACACAGTCAAATGCCTTTGAATAATCCACAAAACATGAGTATAGGTTTACATTAAATTCTCTGCACTTCTCTATTATTAAAACGCATGTTGAATATGTGATCTCTTGTTCCTCTTCCTTGTCTAAATCCAGCTTGAACTACGTTAATCTCTTCTTCCATTTTCTTACGAAGTCTTCCCATTATGACTTTTAGTAGAATTTTACTTGCATGACTGATCAGGGCAACAGTTCTATAGTTGGTGCATAATTTCAGGTTGCCATTTTTTGGTATTGGAATGAAGATAGTTCTCTTCCAATCTTTTGGTCAAATACCATGTTTCCAAATCTTTGTATACAATGCATGATATATGTGAATGCTTTCTTCTCCTCCCGCTTTAATTAGTTCAGCTGGTATCTCATCACATCCAGGTGATTTACCATTCTTCAGGTTCTTTATAGCCCAAACAATTTCATCTAATGAGGGTTCAGGTTCTGTCTCTGCTGTCACTGGCTCATGTATCTCATTCATATGCTCACTGTCACTCACATCATACATTCCACTGCACAGGCCATGGACTCTAATTGCTAGTTATAAATCCCCGATTCTTGTCCCCCAAACAAAATGTGTCATGGACATTCATCGGGCACTCGAGCTTCACGATGTAATTTGACATCAGGCCAACAACACCAACAATGTGAAGCTTCACCTCGGTTGCTATGTGGCCCAGAAATTGTAAAGAAGCCACATTTTAATGGGAATGATAATTTAAAGTTTCTTGAGCAAGCTTATGGCATTCAATGTACAGCTGTCTCCAGAAAGCATGAGATAGATCAAGATAAAAAGGGAGAGAGAGAGAGAGAGAGAGAGAGAGAGAGAGAGAGAGAGAGAGAGAGAGAGAGAGATGCACAGGTGTAAAATGTATTCCGCTTGTGGAGATGGAAATGAAGCAATGCAGGGAATGTGTGTTTAAATGCACTATGCCATAAATGTCATATTGACATAAATGCATATGTATGTATTTGTTTTATTCACACATGTGACATTTAACACTAACAAACGGCAACACCCTTTGATATACACAAACAAAATAAACACACATTACACCTTGTAAATATGCATTGCTGTGTATGAAATAAACATTTGGGGGGGGGGGGGGGCGGGGGAACTGCCAGGTCGTAGCGCAGAGTCCATGACGCAAAAGAAAGAGGGAGCAAAACTCTCGAACTAAAAATATACATGGATCTAAGAATGGAGATCACGTCAGCTTTGTTTGTAAATAGATACGGCATTCAGATCATTGAGCTTGACTAGAGAAGCAACACGTTTATGTCGTCTCTGATTCATGAAGCTAATTACTGACAGAACAACTTTGTTCATAGCTAATATATAATTGAAAGGATACCCAGAATCATGGCAGCACTGGCTTATATATAAAGATCAAGATTCATGGGACAGATGCAGAATCTGGAAAGGAGATTGATAATGTTTCACCAGAAGGACACTTCGGTGACATTGGATGGACAGAAGGAATGAGGGACTGTAATCCAGTGTTGATAATTCGCTAGTAGCAAATAAGATCGTCTGTGTTATATTCATTATTAATATTTGGTACTTTTGCTTTTATTCACCCCAAACAAAAGGGAATCCCAGGGTATGACGTCACATCCAGGGCTTCCCTGTGTTGCGCCGAACATCCAGGGGGTTTCCGTGTGTTGCGCCGTAGCTCGGTGCGCAATTCTATGCTGCCGTGTGCGCTATTCTTTCACTTTCCGGTTAGGGTTAGGGTTAGGGGTAGGGTTAGGGTTAGGGGTAGGGTTAGGGATAGGGTACACACAACCCTAACCCTAACCGGAAAGTGATTTGCAGGACCGATGCAAATGAAGATCGAAGGGAGACAGACACTCACACAGAAACGGGTTGCCACAGCCCCAAAGAAACAACACTGTGGTGTGGGGCAATTGAAACGCACTGACACGCACTTCAGCCGAACACAGGGAGATCACCGTCGGCGTTAAATATAGCTCGTGACGCTAAATATAACTCACGAAGTTTGTTTGGGGTGAATTAAAGCAAAAGTACCTAATATTTTCTTACGATCGTCCTGTCTGACGTTTACAGACCCGATCGAAATTTGAAAATTCATAAATTTGTTGGTTTAATCTCTGCTCAAGAATGGCTAATAAACTTAGCCAAATCAACTCGACTACCAGCCTTCGAGTGAGTCCTTTTTATTGAATGTTCATCCATGCTTTTTGCTGGATCATTTCTGTCACCCTTTGGACTTTGCTTTATTGGAGC
This sequence comes from Cepaea hortensis, assembly GCA_963921405.1. Lineage (NCBI taxonomy): Eukaryota > Metazoa > Mollusca > Gastropoda > Stylommatophora > Helicidae > Cepaea > Cepaea hortensis. The sequence continues at coordinate 29,655,444 of OY992893.1, forward strand.
CTATTGTTATTGACCTTTATGCCAGAAGGATTACAGCAGAAACTAGATCAATTCTAGGGAAACAACATTCCTTTTACTGGCCTTTTTACTGAGAGAGAGACGGGAGAGAGATAGATGGACAGGTGTAACATACATTCCGCTTGTGGAAGTGGAAATAAAGAATATGCAAGGAATGTCTCTTAACATGCACTATGCCATTAATGTGATATTATCATAAATGTATATGCATGTATCCATGGGCCGCACAATATTCAAAGCAAATTAACCACACCTATCCCAAACTCTCATAACATTAAGAAAGAAAAGAGAAGACTGAATATTAAACATGTTAGGATTATGTGAGAAATATGTAATTCTGTATTATTGCAATCCCGAAGAAACCAGGAACCCTGGAATGTCGAACAATTAGTATAGAGTCACATCATGAAGATGTTGCAAAGAATTATAATGCAAAGAATTAGGAAGAAAATACAACCTGAAATAGGGGAAGAACAATGTGGGTTTATAGAAGGCAAGGGCACAGTAAATGCTGTGTAAATACTGAGAACAGTAATTGAACTGCGTGTACTTTTTATTTAAGATCTACATCTTTGCTTTATTGACTACACAAAGGCTTTTTATAAAGTAAAACATGTCAACATGATAAAGATCAACATGACAGTCGACAAATTTATGGGATAGATCTTAGACTTGTAAAATACATATATTGGAAGCAACAAGCTGCCATAAGGACTGATAATGAAGTAGGTCGATATCAGCCTTATAAGAGAGGTGTCAGAAAGGGATGTGTAATGTCTCCATATATTTTTTCCCTTTACAGTGAAAGTATTTTCAGAAATGTAAAAGATATGAAAGGAGTCATCATTGGGGGACTAAACATCAATAACATTAGATATACAGTAATGTATAATAATAATAATATTAATAATAATAATAATAATAATAATAATAATAATAATAATAATAATAAAAATAATAATAATAATAATAATAATAATAATACAGTATTGATTGCAGACAGTGAATAAGAACTGCAACATTTAGTACATGCGGTTGTTGCACACTGTGAACAATTGGGGTTAGAATTAAATTCTAAGAAGATACAAATTATCGTCGTCACTAGGAAGAAGGAAGTACTACAATGTTATATACAAGTAATTTGGGAATATTCTTAAACAAGTGAATCGGTACAATTATCTCGGAACAGTCATAAAATCTGAATAGATTAGAACAAGAATAGCCATGGCGAAGTTAGCATTTTGCAATATGAAAAACATACTGACCAATAGAAAGATGTCGATTGCAACGAGAAAAAGTGTGTTGAGGTGCTACATAAAACCTGAACTTTTATATGGATGTGAAGCATTGAAAATAAGCAGACAAGCTGAAAAACAAATGATGGCTGTGTAAATGCGGTTTCTAAGAAAATGCAAAGAATACCATGGACAGACAGAAAAGCCAATGACCAAGTCCTACAAGAAACAAATGAAAATCGTAAACTGGTTAAAGAAATTCGACGTAGACAGTCACATGTTTTGGTCACGTTATGAGAAGAACAGAATTTCAGAACTTGATGACAATTGACAAGATCGAGGGGAAGAGAATAGGTGGAAGGCAGAGAAGTAAATACCTGGATGGCTTGGTCACGTGGCATGGTCGAGACAAGAACACTGAATTTATCCACGACTCTGGTGGTCCAGTGCGGTGGCGAATCATGACCGCCCAAGTTTCTCTGAACGGCACATGATAATGATGATAGAGAGATCAAAATCAATCAAAGGATCTTGGACTGTGTCAGAAAGAAAATTACTAGTAAAGTTGAGAGGCAAACCTTTTTATCTCAACATCATACAAATTTATCCACCAAAAACAGACAGATGTGATGATAGCATTGATGAATTCTATAATGATTTGGAGAATGTCTTCAAGAAATGCACGCATTCAGAATTAAATATAGTAATGGGTGACTTTAATGCTAAAGCTGAAAATCAACAGGATAGATGCATAGTAGGCAAGTATGGACTGTTTCGGGATGACGCCTAGATCACTATGCGAAACTCAGGCTAACTACCTTAGCTGGGGCACCAAGCACATTCCCAAACAAGTATAGCGTCATAATGATGTTATACTTCTCCATGGGAGATACCTTCGGTAAAAATACCCGGCGGCACTATGGCCAGCATTTAATTCCTTGTCATCTTTTTAAATTACGTCGTATTTTATCTTCCTTGTCTTCGACTCTATATTTTTCCATACCAAATCAATTTGACTAGGAGTGTTATTTTAGCTTCACCTCTAAGCCATATAGGGAAAAGGCGATAGGCACTCATTACGATAGTAAGGGAAACCAAATAGGAACTTCCGCCCGTTTCATAACACGGACACCACGCAAATGAACAAAAACCGTTTCCCGATACTCGCACCTCATCCCTGTTAGATAAACCCAAAAAAGAGCTTACATTTTACGAAAAGGTTGATGTTAGTGAAATAAATAGTAGATAAGTTTTATATATGTTATATTCCTATAACCCCTCTGATGTGTCTCCACCTTGACGTGGTAGAGGGCCTTGCGTATCCCAATGACCTCAAGAGCCCTGCCTACAGAAGCACAACTACATGTCGGACGGCCTTGAGATTGGGACCAGACCAAGAGAAACACAACCTGCTGCTCTGCAGGTGGACTGAGGATAGCAGTCAAAATTTCAAACCAGGCGCACGATGCCACTAATCCTTGATTCAGATCAGACACATACTCTAGGGCTCTCAGCTGAGGGATATGGCTGAACGCCTGTAAGCCATTAACCCTCGGATGTGAGAGCCGGGCCGATACTCGTCTACCTCAACATGGAGGTGAGATGCAGAGCGCACTACGTGCTTAGTCCAGATACCTGATCGAAGGTTCTTCTTCTTTTTCTTTGCGTTCATCCGGAGTGTTTTATCAGATGTGATTGCGGTGTGTCTGTTATGCGCCCTTGGGCCGAAACCCGTAGGCCAACACATCCGGCTTTAGCGTGCTTTTTTGACCAGGTAGCATTCCTGGGAGACTCACACTTTCACGGTACCATTCACAACCCAGCTGGCCAAGTTGGAACTGTCGAAGACAACGGTCATCCCTCCAAGGAAGGTAGGGACAGTCCATAGCATTTTCCACCATCCAAGGTGCCTTCAATAGTTGCAGGGCCGACACATAGCGCCCTGGTGCTGGGCTCACCGAGGGAATCGAGGGCTGCTTTAAATCCTCACTTCAATATATTGGACATTTCGTTTACCACGGGCCGTTCCCGCACAAACCAGACCGGTCTGCAGACGGTGTCCACTCAGCAAGTTTTCGGTTCAGACATGTGCTTGTCTTTTGTGCCCATCAGAGCTGTTCCAGGCACGAAAGACATTCGGAAAACTACCTAGTCAGAGCTGTTCCGAACAAGAGCGGCATTCGGAAACTAGGTAGGTTTTCCTAGCACAAGGGAAGAATAGTTAGAGCTTTTCCGGTCACGAAAGATATTTCACTCGGACGTAATTGCGTAGTGCCATTTTTATCTTGCCGCCTGTAGGCTGGCACTTCCGACTTCAGCGGGCATTTTTAATGAGATTAGCCTTCACCAGGTTTCGAGACAAGTTTGACTCTTATTTCGACTTCCACACAGCAAGCTTTTGCTTTGGCTGCCACGTAATGGATTCGCAAGCCAGGCTTTCCATTTCGTGTCATCGAGACAATTTTCCAGCTTTGACTACACTCACTCCATGAGTACGGTTACAGACTTTCATCGGAACGTGCGACCGAGGTGTTTTCCCACCTTTAGTACTCGCTCACGAGTTAGGCTACATGTGCTGCCGGTTCAGCACCTTACCTCCGTACAGCAGTGAGCGAGAAACGGCCAGGCCCTCTCATCCGGGGATCCCTCATATCCCCCAGCTGAGATCCTTCAGACAAGTATCTGAACTGGGCATGTAGCGTGTTCAGTATCTCACCTCCATTTATCGGAAGGTGAGTGTCGCATATTGCGCACTCAGTTCGGTTCACATCTGCACTCCTGTGGTATACAAAAACGTCTCTACTAACATCTGCCTATAGATGCCCGTTAAAAAAAATTACTAATCCCAAATAATTACTGTTAAGTACCTTACTTTCGGGAAAAGTAAACAGAGAAAAACTAACCCGTAGGGTTGCTTAATTTATTTGGCTTTATTTTGGTTCACGTACCTGGCCAAGACCGGCTAGATTTCGAACAAAGGCACTACAGTGTCCATTTTGGTCAGTTTAGACAAAGGAGAAAGACGTCGGGTTTTTCCCCCGTGTGGGGAAGGCATTTTTGCCTTAAAAATACATCATTCTCTGCAAGCCAATGCTACGTTAAATCTACATTATGAATACGTATTTATGTATTACATATACCATTGTGTTTAATTAAGAATTAGTTAGAATGATAATTCAACAGTTCTTGTAAACTAGAGTCTGATTTGATTTTTAGTACTGAAGTACATGTGGGTGCCACGCTGTAATTTTTCCTATGTGTTACAATTTCTAATCCCTATGATTAAAACCTTTTATATGCATTATGAACTTATAACTAACTAATAGTGCTTATAACCTATAAATATTATGTGTACTGTAGAGTATCAACTCTCATGTCAGAAACTCTTCTCAATTTAGGAACAGACTCCTGATCCATACTTCAAAGAAGAAAACTCTTTTCTGTCAATTTCATATTCCTATGAATAATAACTTCTATGCATGGTGAACTATATCTCACTATCAAGGCTTAGAAATCTGCAAATAATCTATGTACTGTAGAGATTGAACTCTAAAGAACATTTTCAAAGAAATAATTTCTCAATGTGGGAACAGACTTTTGATTACATACTTCATAGTAGAGAACTGGTGTCGGCCACTTTCAAATATCCTATGTAGTGTAAATTCACTGTTAAGGATATTTATGAACTTGTTTTATCCATGCGGGGACATACAAATGATTACGCATATTCCTGACTCTTAGTCAGTGGATAAAATGCTTTGTCACATCATAATCTGTAACTTGGAACTATAGTCCTAAATTTTAGTGCAATCCTTTTGTTAACAGATTAGTAACCACTCCGTATGAGTAAGGTACATGTAATCATTTCATAAAATACTCCTAGGGAATTGCCATGTTTGAGAATATAAATTCTAGAACAAAGAAAGTAAACGATAGAAATGAATGTTCGGATAGGATGTACCTTCAATCCCCATCATCTCCCTGTAGTAGGAACAGAAGCGACGATTGATGTGAATAAATTGCTTGCAATATTCAGAAAACTGGACCATGCGGCATAAGTTATTCTAATAAATACACTCCGAATAATAGCAGTAATTGGCAAAATATATCACAGCTGTTACTACTCTCATACTGCGGTAAACAGTGGGGGGAAGGGGAAAAGAATAATCTAGTTTGTGGACAAACAAATAAGAAAATTCAAAACCATTGGCTCGGCATTAAATTTTATGATTAATTATTATGTATGATTATCATGTACTTGATATCAGAGAAATGTATGTTTGTTTTCTCTGTTATGAGAACTTTTCTATGCCCTGATTGTTACTCCTTACTGTGGAAACTTGAGATGAAGTATGAAACCTGTGTATGTCAGTAATTAAGATGACAATGTTGAAAAGCCTTGGCCTAATGCTGATTATAGTGCCGGAAGGAAGACGCGGCATTAGAAACCACAGAAATTAAGTATAGGCTATTCTCTTCAAGAATGAGAGATACAATATCAACATGTTGGATGGACAGAATGGCTTCACTCATAAAAAAAGTTCCCATTAACAATCGCAGAACAAAACATATAGTGAAAAGATATCTTAATCACTAGCAGAGCGAGAAAAGCTCTACAACAAACGACGAGGGACAGGGAACTAGGAAACTCACTCCTATCTCTTTCCCCTTTTTTTTTGTTTGTAATTGTGTGTGAAATGTAAACACATCACAATAGATTAATGCTCGGTTGTATTCTTTGTCATCCCTTTTCTATAGCGAGTGGTGGATTTGGTGGGACTGTGTTGCCACCTTATCAACTGGAAACTGGGTCATCAGCCAGTCAATAATAAAGGACAACCGGTCCAAAAGCAAAGTCTTGGCCAACACAACCATGTTTACTGCTGCAATCATTAGCTCCATAGCGAGCAACAGACAAATTCGAAAACTGTTTGGGTGAGTGATTAAGTCCTATTTTAGTAGGAATATCCAGGATGGACTTCTGAATCTAATAATCTACAAAGATGAAGATCAACAGAGTAACTGACAACAGTGTATCGTCTGCTTTACTTCTGGGAAGTACCACCTGAAGCCTCGTCACTCAGCAAAATCAGTGAAACTATGGGACAATCCTACTACAAGTTTAATAAAATTAACAACAGTGAGTAACCTTCAACTGTTGGTTGGATTACCAAGTTAATATCCAACAATGGATAAGTCTTCGAAAGAACGTCTCACAGCTGCAACAGTCAAACATAAAGGTTCAGCTACTCAACACCAAGTTCTGGCTATGAACACCAACTCAAACACATGGGAAGAGACACTGAAATCACATAAGCCAATACAACTAATTACCAACTTCAGAACCTCTGAACCATAACTACACCAGATTACCTCAAGGTTCCAAAACTTCAACACCATCAAAAAGACCATATGAAAGCAGCTAGCGGAATAAATGCCTTTACGCCTGCAACCACAGGAATCACCTGATGGCTTGCAACCCTGGATATGTGTTGGAGTTAATATTCTTCAGTTTCATGCCTGCAGCAGAATCCTGGAAATAATTCCAGATGAACTAAATGAATAACAAGCAGAATTGTATGTCTACACTGAAAGTAAATACTGAATCAGAACTCTGTGCTGGTCCCATGTCAGCCTAAATGCCATCAACTGTGGAATAGGATATAGACTGGTGACTAGGTGGGTGAAACCTCTGTGTAAGCCCATTTGGTATTCGGATATTATAAGCCGAGAAGCTGAATGGACGTCAACTTTTCATCAGACCTGATGATAAAAGGAATTACCTTCTGCAAAGCTGAAGTGGAAATCCTGAAGTATGACCAACCCGAGGCACCAAATTTTCACAAGGGCACCGAGCCATTTGCACCAGAAGATTCGTGAATTCAGCTCCAATGGAGGGGATATGTGGTGAATTTATTTCCTAATAGGGATTATAAGTATTCCGCAACAAACTTCAGTGGACATTAAAACATGACTGTGGGTATTTTATTTCTGTCCGGATAATTATGGACATTAACTGCTTCGCACTGGAGAAGAATACCCACCCGCATTGCCTAAAGAAATACTATAATTAATTAGTTTAATTATTAGTATAAACTGCTTTTTATATGTGTTTTTTTCTATGCCATGTATAAGGTAAATAGTGTTTTAGTTGGTAATGAGATATTGCAAAATGGTGTTTATGATAGAGTATTTTGAAACCAACTCATTATTTTTAACCATGAGACTTGTAAGGGGGTCAAAAACAACTGATTTTATATGTTAGGTTTCTGCACTTAGACCAATGTTGTGCTTTTATCTAGGTAAAATAAGTCAAGTTAGCAGAACCAATTTGTGGTTGTTGTGTTGTTTGTAATCACATTGTTGTTTTCTTGGGGCAAAAAGGGTGTAAATGTATTGAGATAATGCAAATAATTCCCATGCCTGTCTGAAAATGCATAGTGTTCATTACACATATATATGTAACTGCAGATTTTGATTTAATACTTGACCTGTTTGTCCAAAAATTTGTTGATGTGTACATCAAGTAAATGTGGTGTTCATCAGTGGTTGTTTATATGTTGTGAACAATCAATATCCTTCTAGCGTTATAGTAAACTTAAAGGATGATGAAGTGGGAAGGGAAACCTACACACAGATGCCATTGTTTCAAGGATTGAATTGTTTTCTCCTGGGGTTCATGGTAAATATCCCTAATCACCCTGCATTCTAACAAGTGACCAGATAATCAATAAAATCCCCTAGACACTTAACAGAATATTCTCATAAACTAAAATCCACATCCCACAACACCACTACCTCAAAACACAGTTTCTCTACAAAATTGTTCGCCCTAGATAGCATTGGAATTTGAAGAATGTGGCATCAGCACTAAGAATAGCCGTGTCACCCAATGATGGACAGGTCAGATGTTCAAATCCTACCTACATCATTGGCTAACCTTGAAGAACCGCGTCGCCGCGGAGGCTCTTGGGACGAAAGACGCTAAAATTCGGCACATACAGTCGATCCGTCATGAAGGCCAGTCGGTTTCTCGTGGGGAGCTCCTAGAACTGTATGTCCCTTACCTGGTTAAGAGGAAGACTTCTGTAGAATTGTAGCTGAGTCTTATGTACTTATGAGTCAGGTAAAGCTTGTGTATGAGTGTATGTGTGTGTAGGTTTCGGCACGAATCAATATATATTCTTCTATCAGAAGACAGCTGCCAACTTTCACCCGGTCCCAGCAACGGCTACATTCCGCCATCACTGGCTAAGATATCTGACTCCATCTATCTTTCGTTTCCAGAAGAGAGTTGCTGTACAAACACTATGTCTTAAGCTGTGATAAGAGGCTCATTTAAGCCCAGATCGCTATTCCTAAGTCTAAATCCTACTAGCTTTCTGACTGTGTTCAGAGCAAGTTTAGTACAGGACAAGCTATGATCTGTGTGCTGTCTGTCGCCTTAGTTTAAATCCACAGCAAAACTTCTACACACGAGAATGAGAAAAGGAGGTATGAAAGTGCTCTTCCTCTTATCTTTATATGTCCGTGGTGTGAAGAAAGATTGTGTTATGTAACTGCTTAGCATCATTGACGGTCCAGCGTTTCATACTGCTGTGATTTATTCGAACACATTGTGACATGATCGAACCTGTATCTAGCACTCTGATCGAACCACAGTCAAGCTAACAGCCCCGTTCAAAGCACTCAAGTGAACGAATTAAAAAAAAGATTGGTGATGGAATGAGAAAATGAGTGCATTGTGTCATATCATCTCTCTGTCACTCTGTATATATGTGTGTTTATAAATGAGAGGCGGTGTGAATCCTCACAATGAATGTTTCACATAGACCTCAATATTCATACCAATTACATGTTAATAATTATGTTAACTTAAGAGTGAAAATATTCAATGTATGCTTTTTTACATTATTACTTTGATTCAACATGTGGATGTAATTTTATTAAACCATCTCCCTGTTTGAAAGAGTAAGTAAAGAAGAGACACTTAATATGCTTTCATGCATAATCACTTCTAAACTGTCAGGGGAAATATCACCCCAGTGCCAGAAGAAGTAAGTAAAGGTAATGACAGAAGAGGTGAGAAGGTATAAACAGGAAAAGTAACCAGGCAAACTAAAACAATTGAGGCAGCACTGATTGGTAACATGAGTTATTATGAATAAGATGAACAATCATCCTGTCCTGTTCCATTACTATTTAGGATCTGCTGGGTGCATTTCATCATTAACTCTAGATCATTCCTCTCCTAGCCTTGTCATTCCTTGTGTCTGTGTCCTCTGTGAGAACATCAGCCAACAGATCACTATATACCAGAGCAGAATAAGAGGGCCTCATCATCATCATCATCATCATCATCATCATCATCATCATCATCATCATCATCATCATCATCATCATCATCATCATCATCATCATCATCATCATCATCATCAAGTGCCGTGCCGGCTGGCGTAGGCGTTTATGGCTCTCCACAGATCTCGGTCTTTGGTTTTCTGGATCAACTCTGCTGCTGATATTCCTCCGTGCCACCGTCTCAATCCATCCAGCATCACTTCTCTTGGTCTACCTGAGAGGGCCTGCCAGATAAAATTGCTGATGTCTGATGCCAGTACACAGAAGAGACACTGTAGCTCTTAACTTGTAGGTGCTTTCTGAATCTGCTACCTTCTGTAACTCCTGTCTGTAGCCCTTTTCATTCTTGTCAACTGGAGAATTATTATCCATTGACCAGATATAAATAGGATCACCATGTTTATTCACCTCAGGTGAGGATGACGTTGCTTGCAGAATTTATCACCAAGATCATGCAGATTATGATCTCTGGGATCTGCAGATGATCAAAGGATCTATAGTACATTCTCAAGATCATGCAGAACTTATCAACAAGATCATGCTGATTATGATCTCCGGGATCTGCAGATAATCAAATGATCTATGGTCCATTCTCAAGATCATGCTGATTATATCCATAAAGATCACGCAGATTATGACCACTGGGATCTGCAGATGCAGATTACCCCAATGACTCTATATAATATCTCAAAGACCTGCTTATTAACATCAGATCTGTAGATAAGTACCAACCTCACTGCAGATTATTTAGAACTATGGCAGAGATCTTTGCAGCATTCCATTATTGATATAACTTGATTCCACTCAGTGAACTCTTGTCAAATTGAGAATAATCAAGGACTTCAATAGATAGAAAGTAGTTATGAACTTCTCTGAGTTTTATAGTGGTGTAGAGACTGTTTAGACTAGAATTTTTCACTAATTAAATACTTGGAAATTCACCAGCAACACTTTGTGTAGTGCAGAGACAATGGTAGGAAAAACAGTGTGGAGGCTCAGTGGCTAAATGAATGAATCAACATTAGATCTTCTGAGAGTTCCATTTACTATTGTAAACTTAGGAACATTATCCCAGAGACTATTGTGTTTAATTCATATGTTCATAAATGCTTTGCTGGCTTATTTCCACCGCTTTTTGGTTAATAAACAAAATTAACTTTTCCTGCTTTCTTTTGTCAAGTACATTGTGGTGTGACAAAACATTTTATTGTGTGTTTAGTTAATGAAACTACTTCACATAATTGTAGAATTTGGGACGACAGGCGGCTGGATAAACACGAATAGACAGCAACGTCCTGTTCTATTGTAATCTCCCAGGTCCCAGATTACTCAGAAAAGGGAACTTTAAATTATATCAATTTCCTGTAACCATTTCACCTTTAAGGGAAAATGAATACAGGTGGGGGATTCACGAGCTAAATAAGTTTCTCTTTTCGGAAAGGAAGGTTTTGGAGGGAAGTTATCAACATTCCTGGGAAACCCCTAGATTTCCAGAGCTAATATGGGACACTTTGGCTCCTTTGGACACTTTATGGGACCCATCCCCTTCAAACTAAATTAGTCCCATTCTCATAGCTTTACTTCCTTGTGGGGTAGGCCAAGGTGGGTACTGCTTCCTAATTCCCAATATACCACAGTGAGTATCGGCCCGGCTCTCTCATCCAAGGGTAGTAGCATAGAGGCGCTCAGTTACATCTCTCAGGTGGAGGCCTTCGTGTAAGTGTCTGGAACAAGATTGTGGCTTCGTGCGCCTGAGTTTAAATTTTGACTGCTATCCTCAGTCTACCTGCAGAGCAGCAGGTTGTGTCTCTCTTAGTCTGGTCCCTATCCCTAGAGCTGTCCGATATGTAGTTTATATCCATTGGCACAGCGCTTGGGGTCAGTGGGACACTCAAGCTCCCCCACCGCGGGATCGAAGGTTCTCAGCTGGGGGATATGAGGGACCTCCGGATGAGAGGTCCTGGCCGTCACTAGCTCACTGGTGCATGAAGGTTAGGTGCTGAGCAGACAGCACATGTAGCCTACCTCGTGAGAGGTTACTAAAGGTGGAAATGCGCCCCAATCGCACGAAATGGTTACGATGAGAGTCTGTATCTATACTCATAGAGTGAGCATAGTCAAAGGTGGGAGAGCGTCTCATTGACACGAAATGGAACGCTTGGCTAGCGAATCGGAAGTCCGAAACGAAAGCTTGATGAGTGGATGCCCGCAGACTGCCCGTCCATGATTTGTGTGGGGAGCGACCAGTGGCAAACAAGATGCTCAATACATGGAAGTGAGGAATTAAAGCAGTCATGAGCTGGACGTGGCAATTCCTCGGGTTAGTCGAGTCTCAGAGCAATATGTGCGGCTCTGCAATTACGGAAGCCTTCTTGGATAGAGGGGAATTCCCATGGTCTGCCCCTGCCTTCCCTTGAGGGTTGACCGTGATGTCCCTGACCAGTCTACATTGACCAGCTGAGATGCGAGCGACACCACAACAGTAAGAGTCTAACGTCTCCCGAAACCCCATGAAGGCAAACCCGTAAAAATGCCTGCTGAAGTCGGATGTGCTGGCCTAAGGGCGCAAATAAATCAGGCATACCGCAAAAACCTCCTAGTGAAATGTCCCTCGTGCTCGGAACAGCTCTGACTATCTAGTCTTCCGAATGTCCTTCATGTCCGCAACTACTCTGACTAGCTAATTTTCCGAATGTTCTTCATGTCCGTAACAACTCTGACTTGCTAGTTTTCCGAATGACTGTCGTGCCCGGAACAGCTCTGACTGTTTTGTTTTCCGGGCACAGCGACTAGGACATGTTCGAATTGAAAGCTCGCTGAGTGGATACCATCTGCAGTCCGACCCTTCCTGGTTTGTGTGGGGAGCGGCCCGTAGCGAACGAAAGGCCCAATACAAGGAAGTGAGGAATTAAAGCAGCTATGATCAGGACGTGGATATTCCCTCGGTGAGCCTAGCATCAGAGCGCTTTGTATCGGCTCTGCAACTATGGAAGCCTCCCTGGATGGCGGATAATGCCCATGGACTGTCCGTGCCTTCCATCGAGCGCTGATCGTGAAGTATTCGACCGTTCCAACTTGACCAGCTGGGATGTATGCGGAACCACAAAAGTCCCCCAGGAATGCTAACCTGGTCAAAAACGCACGCAAAAGTCGGATGTGTTGGCCCAAGGGCTCAATACAATACACCGCAATTACATCTGGGGAAAAAAACACCCCGAATGGACGCAGAAGAAGAAGATATTCCTGTAATGGAAAACACAGGATTTCGCCTGATTATGTTTATCTGTGACACGTGGGAGGGAAATTAGGAGAAATTAAGTGGAAACACACGTTGTACCTATGTCGTATTTATGATCACGAAGATTATGTGGATATGCATTTTGTGAATGTATTTATGTTTATATGTTGAAAGTGTGAACATACAATGATGTCGTTCATTTATGGAAGTCATAAATCAAAAACCAGACAGTTGCCTGTATAGAGTGATAGAAGAGGGGCATATAATATTACCAAGTAACTTTTAACCTTGAACAGAGAATCTGGGTCATTAGAGGAATGCTTTAACTGTCCAACTGTCAGAAGTTCCATCCTAGATCTGGTCTGACCTGCCATGACATTTAGTCTTTATGTTGCAATTACGCGCACTGGGGTATATATAATGCTTTACCCTCCCAAATCCCAACAGCCAATTCAGAACTGGTACGGACCAGGGGAATCCGACTGTCTAATTAAAACAAAGCATTGCGACGGCCGTCAGCCGGTGTTGACGCAATGTGATTTCTGCCCAGTGCTCTGAATGTCAAAGTGAAGAAATTCAACCAAGCGCGGGTAAACGGCGGGAGTAACTATGACTCTCTTAAGGTTGCCAAATGCCTCGTCATCTAATTAGTGACGCGCATGAATGGATTAACGAGATTCCCACTGTCCCTATCTTAGTAGGCCTCTTTCAGTCCTGAAGGACTATAGAGTTGTGCCGCTTGGTAGGTTCCTGGCAGCACCGCTGGTGACTGTATAGTCCAATGCGAGAGTGACAATCCCTGTCACAGTTTCCACATCTGTAAGACGAGGCAAGTCCCGGAGTAAGTGACTGCGCTTTGAGCCTGTGCCGCCTATCCTCAGTTTGTTGGATCAGATTGCGCTCAAAGAGCACCAGTCCGTTTCGTACATCTCTTCTCCAGGAGCATCTGTCTGTTGCAACTCTCTCCCACGTGTCTGGATCTATTCCAATGGTTTTCATATCTTGTTTACACACATCCCTATATCGCATTTGGGGTCTTCCGGTTGGCCTCTTTCCTGTGGCTAGTTCTCCGTAAAGGAGATCTTTGGGAATACGTTCATCTTCCATTCGAGATACGTGGCCCAGCCACCGGAGGCGTCTCTGCTTGACGAGGGTGTGCACTGTGGTAATATCTGCTCGTTCAAGCACCTGTTTGTTTGTTATGTGGTCTTTCCATGTTATGCCCAGGATACGTCTCAGACATCTCATGTGGAAGGAATTCAACTTCCTTTCCTGTCTTGAGTACAAGGTCCAGGATTCAGACCCATAGAGTAGTGTGCTAACAACACAAGCTTTGTATACTTGAGCTTTTGTTCGCTCTGTTAGTCTATTATTCTCCCAAACTCGTTTAGCTAGCCTGGAAAATATTGTGGCTGCCTTTCCAATGCGTCTGTCGATTTCTGTCTCTAATGAATGATTATCTGATATTGTCGACCCCAAATACACAAAATCGTGGACGACCTTCAATTCGTAATTAGCAATTTTAATTGACGGGGGCGCACCAGCGTCTTGTTCCATCACCTGTGTTTTATTTAGGCTAATGGTGAGCCCAAAGTCTTTGCAGGCGGCTGCAAAACGATCTATGAGCCTTTGGAGATCTTCTGCTGTATGAGTAGTCAGTGCTGCAGCACTTTCCCTATCTACTATCTAGCGAAACCACAGCCAAGGGAACGGGCTTGGTAGAATCAGCGGGGAAAGAAGACCCTGTTGAGCTTGACTCTAGTACGACTTTGTGAAGACACATGAAGGGTGTAGCATAGGTGGGAGCGCAAGCGCAATTGAAATACCACTACTTTTATCGTTTCTTTACTTATTCAGTCTCTCGGTAGAGATTTGTTCGCAGCAGACGAGCATAATCTCCGGCGGGCCTATTCTCGCCGGTCGCGAGATCCGCACTGTGGAAGGATGGGGGATTTGCTTGCAAATAGACAGGCAATATCTTCTGCGGTATCTCTGGCGGGCCTATTCCCGCTGGTCGCGGGGTCCGCCTAAAGTCAGGTATAGAGTCTTATGATAGTGCACGCTTTACACAGGTCCGGACACTTGTGATCGACAGATGTGCGCGCCCTCATAGTCCGGGCTCGTACGAGGCCCTCACCTGCGGGACTTGGCTGAACGCCTCTAAGCCGGGTCCCTTGGGTATCAGGGTCTGGCCATAACTCGCCACCGGCTCGTGGTGGTGAGGTCTCGGAGGATTGACGCTGAGCCGCCAGCGTCTGCAGCCTACCTTGTGCCAGACGTATTGGTTACCAATTCCTCTGGACAACACAAGGTTAGGCCGAGAGAGAGGTCATGTCGTTTGTGCGCCACATGTTCCTCTGAAGCTCTGCCCAGACATTGTGATGGAATATTGGCCACATTCCAACTCACATACTTTGGTCTGTCAAGACTGCAAGGTGTCAACGACCCTCCCAAATGCGCTCCTGCATCCAAAGCCGTTAGCACAGTGTGTGGTGTTGGTTTTGGAGAACCCCCCCCCCCCTCCCCCCCCCCAACATTCATCACTAACAGAAAACAGGTACATCCATCTACTATTATGTAAAGTAAGATCTGGATATTAACTGCAGCCAAAATACAAAATAAAACAGAACATGATAAATTACAAGATATTTCAAGAAAGCAATACTGTTGTAGTCCGACCTAACGTATGTTTCACCCCCACTCTCCCCTCAACCTACAATCAGTACTGTAGTTAACTAGCTGAAAATCGGTGGGTCTTTTTGTTCTTGTTACAAAGGAGAATATGTTCCCGTTTCACCACCTTGCACATTTTCTTTAGCACACCTACACTAAGAATGTGTATATCTGAAGCTGTGCAGAATGAAGTGACTTATTTTATTTGCTCAACTCCTAGTTGTTGTATTAAAATCCTACAAATGCTCTATTCTGAATGTATTTATCTGAAACTATACAAAATGCAGTGAATATTCTTATGGTTGGTTTATTGTCAACAAACTGAGAATATATGAGTAATATAATCAAAGATATGGAAACTAATCACCAGAAAAATGAATCCAGAAAATTTTTTAAAGAACTGAAGTCAATGAAACGAGGGCACCAACAAAACACATATGGTTTAAAAGACAAAAATGGGAATATGATAAATACCAATGAGGAAATGTGCAACACATGGAAAGAATATTTTATTGAATTACTAAATTGTGAAGCTCCAAGTAACATTTTCTCACAGGAAGAGGTTCTAACATGCGAACCACAAATTGAAGAACCTACATTTGAAGAAATCCTATATGTAATCACACGACTTAAAAACAATAAGGCAACTGGGACTGATGGAATTGCTGCTGAATTTATAAAGGCAGGTGGCCATGCATTACATCTAAAGCTGTACGAACTAATAATAAAAATCTGGAGGACAGAAGAATTACCCCATGACTGGAAAGAGTCATTATTGATACCTATCTTTAAGAAAGGAGACAAGTTCCAATGTGGAAATTATAGAGGAATATCACTACTGTCCACAAGCTATAAGATACTATCCGCAGTATTACTAAATAGACTAAAACCATATTCAGAAGACATATTAGGTGACTACCAGGCGGGTTTTAGACAAAACAGATCAACAATAGATCAGATATTTATCTTACGACAAATAGCCGAGAAACATTGGGAATATAAAAGAGATCTCCATAACATTTTTGTGGATTTTAAAAAGGCTTATGATAGTGTCCATAGGAATAGTCTATGGAATGCTATGCAGGAATTTGGAATACCAAGGAAGTTAATCAACATGACCAGACTATGCATGGAAGATACTTATAATATAGTAACATATAAAGGCAGGAAATCAGACCCCTTCCAAATAACATCTGGCTTGAAACAGGGTGATGCACTATCGCCGCTACTCTTCAATCTGGCTCTAGAGAAAGTTGTAAGGAAGGTAAAGGAGGAATGTGATATTGGAGGAACATCCAAGCTGCTTGGTTATGCAGATGATATAGATATTATAGGGCAAAGTGAACAAAAGACATTGGAAATATTGACTCACTTAAAGGAAAAAGCCCAACAGATGGGGCTGGTTATCAACCAAGATAAGACAGAATATATGGTAATTTCAAGAGACGGAATGGCTAGAAACTCTGGCCACATACAAATAGATAATATGACCATTAAAAGAACGGAAACATACAAATACCTGGGTACGATCTTCAACTGCTCCAACATCATAAGGGAAGAAATACAAACTAGAATCAACTCTGGAAATAAGATATACTATGCACTACAACATCTACTAAAATCAAAGGCGCTATCTCGTAACACCAAAATCACAATATACAAAACACTGATCAGACCAGTTGTGCTGTATGGCTCTGAAACCTGGAGTACAACGAAAGGAGACGAAGCCTTGTTACAAACCTTTGAGAACAAAATTTTAAGACGCATCTTTGGACCCATTAGGGATACACAAAGTGGAGATTGGAAAAGAAGAAGTAACAAAGACATTTATGATCTGTTTAAGTCCCCGCTAATCACTGGTATCATGAAGGCTAATAGACTACAATGGCTGGGGCATATAGAAAGAATGGAAGATAATAGGGAAACAAAACTCGCTTACACTCAGGAAATAAATGACCGTAGACACCGAGGTAGACCAAGAAGGCGGTGGAGAGATAATACATGTACAGACCTACAAGCACTTGGAATCAACGACTGGCAAGAGAAGGTCCACCAGAGAGACGAATGGAGACGGATTGTATTTGCAGCAAAGAACCTCAATGGCTCGGAACGCTGAAGAAGAAGAAACTCCCACTCATGTGCGGAAACTATTTTATTACATTCATCATCATGTGCCATGCTAGTAAGCGTGGGGGGAATGTGTCGTCACCTCACACGATCAACAGAGTCGTGGATCGGCTCTGTGTCTTTGTCTCAACCATGCCATGTGGCAAAGCCATCCAGGTATTTACTTTTCTGCCTTCCCAGTGTTCCCCTCCCCCCCCCCAAAAAAAAAAAAAATTCTCAGTTAACAAAGTTACTTCTTCTTCTTCTTCTTCTTCTTCTTCTTCTTCTTCTTCTTCTTCTTCTTCTTCTTCTTCTTCTTCTTCTTCTTCTTCTTCTTCTTCTTCTTCTTCTTCTTCTTCAGCGTTCCGAGCCAATGAGGTTCTTTGCTGCAGATACAATCCGCCTCCATTCGTCTCTCTGGTTGACCTTCTCTTGCCAGTCGTTGATTCCAAGTGCTTGTAGGTCTGTATATATATTATCTCTCCACCGTCTTCTTGGTCTACCTCGGGGTCTACGGTCATTTATTTCCTGAGTGTAATTGAGTTTAGTTTCCCTATTATCTTCCATTCTTTCTATATGCCCCAGCCATTGTAGTCTATTAGCCTTCATGATACCAGTGATTAGCGGGGACTTAAACAGCTCATAAATGCCTTTGTTACTTCTTATTTTCCACTCTCCACTTTGTGTATCCCCAATGGGTCCAAAGATGCGTCTTAAAACTTTGTTCTCAAAGGTTTGTAACCTGGGCCTCGTCTCCTTTCGTTGTACTCCAGGTTTCATAGCCACACAGCACAACTGGTCTGATCAGTGTTTTGTATATTGTGATTTTGGTGTTACGAGATAGCTCATTTGATTTTAGTAGATGTTGTAGAGCATAGTATATCTTATTTCCAGAATTGATTCTAGTTTATTTCTTCCCTTATGATGTTGGAGCAGTTGAAGATTGTACCCAAGTATTTATATATTTCCGTTCTTTTAATGGTCATATTATCTATTTGTATGTGGCCAGAGTTTTTAGAGGCTTATGTATCTGTTTCGTAATAAAATAGATTTTACAAAGGTGGGGATGTTAACCTCACGCTTCAACCCCCAACCTGGAGGACCAGGGTGTTTCTCTTTGTCTGTTCTCTACCCTTTGACATGTCAGGCTTGGGAGGCCGTGCTGGTAGCTACGCTTCCGCCAGCATAGCTCTCAGAGTCATTGAGAAACGCAAGAACCCCCACCACTATTTAAAAAAACCATCCTGGCTGCCCCAGGACTTCCCCATAATGTTAATAAAATATTAGGCCCATGTACTTAACACAACTGAGCCACACCCAGTGTACAACCATGTACTTGTTGTAGTGCCTTTTCACACAAAAATGCATATACTTGTTTTAATCCAATGGACAAACTGTCTTCGGGTATATCCAGTTTCGGAACTTTTTCTTCTTTGGTATCTATCCTTTATCACAATGACCTACAATGTATCGCCAAATGATATATTGAGTCATTAATTGATTGCAGATAGGAACTATGTCTTGTTCCTATTCTACCTCTCTGACTCACAAACAGACACACACAACACCAGCCCTCAGATACTTGACCATTACCAAGTTAATGAGATGTATGCGAACGTTAATTTTCATTCACGGAGCCCCGTTGCTGCTACTGCTTAAACTATAACCGAGAAGATGGTTAGCTAAAAGCTTATTCACTATATAATGGAGACGGAGCATAGAATCCGGTGGAGCATCGAATGTGGTTTTGAGAAAGAGCTTACAGTGCAAGGGACCAGATTAAAAATTTTGAAATGAATCTCATACTCGGGGATTTCAATGCTAAAGTAGGCAACGAAAAGGTATGGGGCCTGACTGACGATTATATATGTGGGAAAGCCTTGGAGATAATATTCGCAATCAAACTGACTCCAAACTGACGCAGAAGCAGTTTACTAGGAGCAATAACTAGACCAGGAGCAGATAGGCATAGTGACCATGTTCCAGTTATAGGAAGAAGAGGTTAAGACTTAACAACATAAAGAAAACTCCCAAAGAACATGACGCTAGATCTAGCATTACTTAAAACAGACAACAAAATCAGACAAAAGTACAATGTTACTGTAAAGAACATATATAATACCATGGAGATAATGCAGACTATTGATGTACAATGGAGCATGATGCGAGAATCAATACAACATACATCAAATGAAATCATTCCACCTAAACACTGCATTGCAAAAAAGAAATGGATGACAGATGAAATTTTGCAGATCATGAACGAAAGAAGAAAGAAAAGGCCAGATAAGAATAGAATAGAATACATAAAGAAATAACATACAAATGCAAAGTGGTTAAAGAAGAATGGCTGAATCAACAGTGCATGGGGGACCCCGAAGTGTTTCCAAGGCACCAGGGCCAGGTTCTACACTGGCTAAGGCCTACTAACACGTCCTAGTCGTGCGTCCTGGGCAACAGGTCCCTTCGGGGTCCTGGCTAACGTAGTAGGATCGCTGATTCTTCCGAAGTCAGAGAGTATGTGCCTGCACGGCGAGGCACCACCAGTCTGCACACCAATAAGCCAGACATGGGACAACGGATACTCACGCAAACCTCAGGTCCTGTATGACATCACACTGATGTTGGACAACATATGTCTTCATCCGACATACAGAACTTCGCGCTGGAGTTCACAGCCAGCGAACACAAGCAAGCAACAGTGCATGGAAATTGGGACAAACTGTGGAAAAGACTCACATTCCATGTAGTATTCCATGACCCTAAAAACTCTGCTCAAGATTCTTGGAGAAAATTGAAGGAAAGGCGTTAGCCGGAACTTCAATCACCTTTCCCCACGACGTAAAATGGCATAAGTGGAAGAAAAACAAACAATCAAACATTAACAAATAAATAGAATAAAAGGTAGGAAAACACAAAATATCACTGGATGTGTAAAATCGAGGAACGGTGCAATGTTGATGGGGCAAGATGATATAGTCACAGGAAGAGGCATAGGGGAGGGGAGGCGAGGGTGGGGGATAACTATTTGTTCAAAATGAGCAATACTAGGACACGCCTAGTAGTCGGCCGGGCTAGTAGGACAGGCACAGACAGGTATACAGAACAGACAATCATACCAGGTAGACAGACATAATCAGAGAGATAGAAAACAACAAGCAGACACAGGGGCAGACAGCCAGGACAGGCAGACATAGAGACTGACGTATAGACAGCTGGTACTTACAGACAGATAGAACTGACAGGCAGGCAGGTCAGACATGTGTACATGACAGATTGACATAAAAGACAGATAGAACTGTATAGACATTGTGTCACTTACTTGTTATTTCCTTTAAATAGGTCGCTTAAAAGTGACAGGGTCGACTTCATTGCACCGGGTTTTATCCTATATGGCTCTATGTCCAGCGACGACCCCCAGGAGTCTCCGAAAAATGCACTCGTGAACCGAAGGACGCGGCCAGGAATCAAACCCACAACCTTTGGAGCCCGAGTCAGATGGCTCGACCACTTGACGACGAGATGCAGCGAAATATGCCAGGCCATAAATCGTGCAATCTATTGTTTGTGTCTTCTTTATGTAAATTTAAGAATTCTGCGGCAACATAACTTGTATGTTCAGTTTATCAGCCCGTACAAGATTAACACTTGATTTGCTCAAATATTAATTGATATATCAGGACTTAATGATTTGGAACATTAATTGGAATGGTGGCCATTTTGAACTTTTTAATCAGGTATGAACATTTAAGATTACAGTGGTAATATGACCTTTAGCTTCGGTCTATCAGCCCGCGCAAAACTAATATATGGTCTGTATGGTTTGCTCAATTATTATTTAATATGTCAGGGATTAATGATTTACAACTTTAATAGGTGGCCATTTTAAATATCTTAATCAGGTCGGAACATATAAGATTACAGCAGCAACATGACCTTTATGTTCCGCTCAGTAGTCTCCAAATTAACAACTTATGGTTTCAGGGGCATTATAGTTTTTTGTTAGTTTGTTTGTAAATAAACATCATACAACATTATTTGGTTCTTTTTATATTAATGGGTAGCCAGTTTTTAATTTAATGCGATTGAATGACAATATATTTCAAAAATTATTGTTTGCTCAATTAGGCCTCATTATCACGACCAAAATGATAATGATATATTGTTGCTTGGGTCGTTGTTCACAAATAAAAACAAATTACATAGGCGTATGTGTAAAAATAAATAAATAAATAAATAAAAATAGTGATTTAAGTGTTTAGGTCACACTTTATCTTAGTCCTAAAACAGTATTTTCGTCTTTGTTCATATAAAATTATAACTCACACACAAACATTAGTTAGGCCTGCATGTATTTTTTTATTTCGCGATGGTGAAAGGCCGTGCAAGTTTATGGAATTTATGTAGACAAATATTATGTTTAGAGGAAACATTCACTTATATTGTTCGTAAATTTCATTCATTTTGAACAAATAGTTCTGTCCCTGCCCCCCCCCTCTCTCTGTCTATGTCTGTCTGTCTGTCTGTCTCTCTCTCTTCCTCTCTCTCTCTTCCTCTCTCTCTCTCTCTCTCTCTCTCTCTCTCTCTCTCTCTCTCTCTCTCTCTCTCTGCCAGATATCTAAAATAAAAACAACTAGATATGAGAAATGTAGGGGACATAAACGTCTAGTATTTTTATAAGGGACATTACTCTAATAAGAAAAAGGAAATTTTATATCTAGCTATTTTATATGAAATAACTCAAAAGAAATATCGAATTTTAATATTTTAATATAAAGGTGGAAAATGCAGTCAAGAATTATAATATTTAAAATAATATTTTTAATGTACTTAAAAAAGCCTTTATTAATCTCTAATAAATTATATTTTATAATCAACTTTTTTGTTCTATATTTACTGTTCATTTGTAATAGTGTGCTCTAAATCTGTATATCCGGCTAAAAATAGCGACGGTTAACTTTTCTTAGTTCGAATGGTTTTTTTTTTAAAGGCAGATTCAATTCTGTCTGAAATACAATTGTAAACACCTTCATCGTCATCATCTTCCACTTCTGCCGTCAAGTGTCATGCGAGGAATAATTTGCGTTCTAGCGCCCGGTGGGCAGCACTGGATAGTGTCATTCCTTAGGTTGTACAATGTCTTTGATGTCGTCAATCCATTTTTTTCTTGGACGTCCTCGTGGTCTCGTCGCAGATGATCTTTAATGTAAGGCCAGTGATGGTAGTTGCTAGCGTTGCATTCTAACGACATGGTCAAACCACTTGATCTTCTGTCTTTCAATAAATGTGGCACAAGGTGTTGATCCCACAGTATGTCTGATAATAGCATTTCTTACTCGGTCTCGGATTGTTAAGTTGGCAGCTCTCCTCAGGCATCTCATCTTGCAGGTGTTGATTTATGCGAAGGTGTAATTTGGATAAAGTCCTGGTCTGAGATTGGTAGCAAAGGATTTGTGAATATGCTGTTTATTATCTGTCGTTTAGCAGGCATGTGTATATTTGGATATTTCAGCAAGAGTGATAGTTGATATGTAAGTGCACTAGCTTTTTAACATCCGATTTCAATTTCTCTGTCTAATCTGCCATCTTCAGTGATCATACTTCCAAGATATTTGAATTCTTTAACTTGTTTCAGAGTTTTGCTATTTATTTGTATACTTAGTGGGCCCGGCGATCTGCTAACTCGCATTACTTCGGTTTTGGCTGTATTTATCCTCATATTGTATCTGCTGCAGGTTGAACTCAGATTATTAATATGATTTTGCAGTCTGCCCTCGTCCCTATAAAACAGGCACTGATCGTCTGCAAATAGAAGTTCAATTATTTCCTGTGGATGAGTTGTTTCATCTGGAGTAAAGAGTTCTAAATTTTCTGAATCTGTTCTGTCGAGACTTGCTTTTTTGGAAATTCTGTCCATGTAGATATTAAATAGCAGGGGAGAGAGCACACATCCCTGTCTCACTCCTGTATTGACTGTGAACATATCTGATATACCTTCTTGTGTTCTTACTGCACTTCGGCTCGAGTGGTACATGGCTATGATGTTTTCTAGCAGTTGCCCTTGTATCCCATAGTCTTCAAGGATGGTCCATAATTTCTATCTGTCTACTCTATCGAAAGCCTTTTTCCTGATCTACAAACACAATATTCTGCTGGTCACTATATTCGATAGTTTTTTTCACATATTTGTCTAATTGTACGTTGCTTAACTGTTGTTCAACTATTGGTCTAGCTCTTTGTTCCAATAGTTTTGCATACATTTTCCCTACTTGGCTCAGGAGTGATATACCTCTGTATGTTTCGCACTCTCTCATATAGCCTTTCTTTTTCCATATTGGTACTATTATTGCCTGTTGCCAATAATCTGGGACTTTTCTTTCTTCCCATGCTATGTTAAAAAGTCTTGTTAGCCATTTAACTCCCGTTTCCCCACAGGCCTGAATAGCTTCTGTGGTTATTCCATCTGGACCTGGTGATTTGTTTTAGGAGTTTTCTGTATAACTGCTTTGACTTCTGCAGGTATAAAAATTGGTTCTTGCTGTCCCTGGCTTTTAAGCACAAAAGTGAGGTTGTCTATGTTATGTGTAAGGTTAAGTAGTTCTTGAAAGTATTCTGTCCACCTTGCTAGTCTTTGTTGTGGGTTAAATTTCGGTATACCTCTTTTGCTGTTTATAATGGTGGTTGGGTTGCATTGAAAGTATTCTGCCCACCTTGCTGGTCTTTGTTGTGGGTTAAATATCAGTATACCTCTTTTGCTGCTTATGATGGTGGTTGGATTGCATCTCTGTTTCTCATTGTGTTGACACGTTTATAAAATTCTCATGTGCAGTCTTTGCTAAGGGTCGCTATCTGTTCACCATATATTCTCCAGGATTCATCTTCAGATGCTCTAATTGTTCGTTTGGCATTACGTCGTGCTATTATATAAGTAACATAGTCTTGTTCATATTTAGTTGTGATCCACTTTTCGAACGCTACCTTCTTTTTGAATATGCTATCTTTAACTTCGTTGTTCCACCAGGCTGTTCTTAATCTTTTGCCCTGACCTACTTTCTTTGTTTCACATTTATTTTCCAGTGTGTCGAGCATGGCAGCCTTGAAAATTGTCCATTCCTTATCTACGCTTGAGTGGTCATCATGGATGTTCTTATGTATGTTTTTGATTTGTCGATTGAATTCCTCTTTAACCATATTTTCCTGAAGCCTCCTATAATTGATGACATGTGTTGTTACCTTTTTGTTTCTTATTTTCCTGTATGTTGAAATTTTTGTTTTTATTATGACTGGTTTGTGATCAGTATCAACATCTGTATTTGAGAGTGCTCTTGAATCCAATAGTAGTCTTCTGTCTGATTTCCTAATTAGAATAAAGTCAATTTGAGATGCTTGGTCTATGTCATTCCGTTTATACCAGGTTTTGGTGTGGCTACGACGATGTTGAAAATAAACAATTTGCTATTATTAGTCCGTGTTCGGAGTATATCTTGAGTAGATGTTGACCATTGCTGTTACATTCAGTCTCTGTGTCGCTGAATGGCCCCATGCAATCATCCCACGGTGTTCTTCGTGTGCCTATTCGTCCGTTAAAATCACATATCACAATAAGTTCATCCGTCTCCCTGACATTATTTAACGTGTCTGCAAGTTTATCAAAATACTCGTCTTTGTCTTCGACGCTGTAAGAGTCGTTACATGGGGCGTATTTTTGATTCAAAGTTGTTGTTCTATTTCCTTCCTTGATCTGTACTAGTATTATCCTTTCCGATATAAATTTAGTGTTGATAATGGCTATCGCTTTGTCTGGATGTAACCAAAAAAAACCCACTCCATGTTTAGCTGTAGCTCGCTGGTCGACGCCACTCCATATAAGAACGTAACCTTCATGTGTTCGTTTCGTGTTCTGCCACTTTTTCCTAGTATCTGCGAGTCCAAATATTTGAATATTTGATTTTTTAATAAAATCTACGAGAGCTGGTTCCTTATATCCTAGACCAGTAACATTCTAAGTCGCGAAAATCTGCTTTCTTTTTTAAGTATTTCGAAGTTTAGCAGTCGTTAGTCACTTGTTGTTGTTGTTCGGCTTCGATGGAGTCCTTCATCATTCAACGAAAATGCTTTTTAATTTTGTTTAAGTGATCTCGATTGTTTTCACCACGTATAGCTTTGGATTAAAGATTTCCTCTGTCACGGATTATGTAAGCATGTCAGTGGTTTTAATTTTGTGGAAGTGGTTTCGATTGTTTTCACGACGTGTAGATCTGTATTGAAGATTTCTTCTGTCACGGATTATATAAGATGGAAAACCAAATTGTAAAACGTGTCAAAGTCAACACGAGTGAAGGTTTCTAGTGAGGAGAGTTCCACCAAGCAAACACACTTGTGTTTTCTGTATCAGGACCTCATGTATGTCGGTTCAACTATTCGCTGATGGCGAGCGGGATCGGTAGACAAGGGATAAAATCCATCTACCGGTTTGAGGACCCTAAAAGATGGTACGCTACGCTGACACCGGAAACAAAGGAATGAACGGCTTAATGGGATGAAGCATGAACTGCAGGATCCTAAATTAACTATTGTAATCGAAAACATAGGGAAGGAAAAGACCAAGGCTATGATTCACTAGATGTCTACAACCGGAAAGTTTGAGACAGTGAAGCAAATGGCCGCAGATATTTCGGCAGATATAAATGAGGACATGCATAAACTTAAAACAGCACTGACAAGTGCTTACTGCTGTGCAACGCGAAATAACCTCTACCACATTACGTGGACATGGAGTTGGACGGGGTAGAAGATAAGCTGCACCGTCTCTTAATCACAGTTCTGGGGCGCGTGTACAGTCTGTGGTGAGGACTCCCACTGGAGTAATAAATGTCCGGCCAAAGTACAAACCCAGAAGGGACCTAGACTCTCGCAAAGAGCCACCTCGAACCCCCAGACATATCAACATAGTAAGGAGGATGAAGGCGGTTTCCAGCTGGTCACTAGGAAAAGGGGACGCTCAACCAAGAGGCTGTCCGACGGTGAGAGCTCGACACCTCGAGCCCCCCAAAGACCTGTTACCACGCTGCTACCCCTCAACAACCGCGAGTACCCTACACCGTCTGAAGCTCAGAGGACAAACAAAAAGAAATGTGTAAGTAATTATACAAAACAGATAACGACCAACGCCATGACCGGAAGAGACAGTGATATGATAAAGTTAACACACCACCAAGACGAAGAAGCCTGTCAGATTCTTCTCCACGCCTCGTTATTGACTTACATATTTCAAGCCCGGCGAAGGAATCTACTAAATATTTCCAGAAATGACAACATGAATACAAACAGTTTAAACATAATTATACTCAACCGTTTCTTATATTACAACAACAATGGCAGCGGAGATTAAAATAATGAGTATTAACATTCGAGGTATAAAGATCCAAAATTAATCATCTTATACTCATACACAAATATAAACCTGATTTTATACTCATACAGGAAACTAACGTTAACACCGACGAACACGCAACAGATATCATAACATGCTTAGGTATAAGACACTCATGTTTTAGTCTTAGTACTCAACATATCGGGCTGGGTACCGCAATAATACAGACATCTTACAGGTGGCAGATTATAGAGAAGGACAGGGACTGCCAGTGTAGGATAGCTATAGTACAGGTGGGAAATAATATACATAAATACACAATTGTCAACATACACGCACTGCCAGACTCCAGAAATCAGCCGCTCTTCTTCCAAACACTGGAAAACTTACTATCACATTCATATCGGGGTCACAACATCATTTTAAGGGGGTGATTTTAATTGAGTGCTTTCTGTGCATGACGTAATAAATGGAGATGTAAGAAGGCAAATTAGAAACACAACAGGGCATGATGAACATCAGTTAGACACATTGCAAACAAGTTTAGATATCCATGGGCTAAGAGATACATACAGGCAGACGCATCTCCATGGAACAGATACAACACACACACACACACACACACACACACACACACATACACACACATACACACACACAAACAAATAATGCACATAACACGGCAGCGCGATTAGATAAAATTTACATGCCCATAGACATCATATAACACAATAGATAGGCCAGATAATTGACAGGGAATGATATATACAAGTCGAGCCACAACAAATAGCCTTAGGCTTTGAAAATTATTATAAGAACCTTTCAGTTATCGGTTATCAGTTGGGGGTATCGTCATTGCACTCCGGACAGGTCCATAGGTGCTCAGATTCCCCCCTCCTAATCCCCTCCCCAGCATATGCATGAGCGTCCGCTGGCTAATAGTGCCAGTTTTGTGTTGGTTGACGAGGCCCCTCGTTTTCCCGATGTACCTCTCGAGTCTGGCCGTGCCAATTCTTACTTCCAAGTCTCTCATCCTGGACAACGATGTGGATTCACTTACGTCAAAGTCCATTATTCTCGACATCTCTTTACGGATGTTAATAACATCGGCGCGATCAATGGGCTGGCCATCTGCAGGGGATGCAGAACCAGCCAGCTTATCAGCCCGTTCATTTCCCTCGACTTCCGCATGTCCCGCGACGAAGATGAAGGTATAAAAGAACCTTTACACAGAGGAAAACACGCAGGCGCACTTACAAGAAAATGTTATGAAATTCAAAAAACAACTCACAGAGGAACAGAAACTAACACTAGATACTGAATTAACACCAACAAATATAACACAAGCTGTTCACGGAATGCAGAAGAGCAAATCTCCTGGCCGTGGCGGTTTTACCGTTGAATTCTATCAGTTTTTCTTTCCTCTTCTAGGTCCCCTTTTACTAACAGTATTCTCTGAATCTTTCCACAAACAAGAACTCCCATCCAGTGTCAACACGTCTTACATCACTCTTATTCCGAATGAGAACACCGACAAGACACTTTTAAAGAGTTACAGACCGATCTCGCTTTTAAACGTAGACTACAAGATTTTAACAAAGGCTTTGACGAATAAATTGAAACCAATAATGACATCTCTCATTCATGAAGACCAGCAATGTAGTGTACAACACCGGAATATCCAGCAACACACACACTTCATAAGGGACATCATCAACTACACACATCTGAAAAACTGTCAGTCCTCAATTCTCTCTTTAGATCAAGAAAAAGCGTTCGATAGAATATCGCACTCATACCTCCACAAAACTCTCCGACACTGCAACGTGGGAAGTTATTTTCGGACATGGATCCAAATTTTATATTTAAAACCAGAAAGTCGGATTCTGTTAAACCATACCCTCACCAATTCTTTCAGGTTGACTAGGTCAGTGAGACATGGATGTCCCTTGTCCCCATTACTGTACATTGTCGCCCTAGAGCCACTTCTACAAAAGATAGGACAGGACGACAATGTCAGGGGTACGTTAATACCAGGGAAGGGTGAGCAGAAGCTGCGTGCTTGTGCTGACGATGCCATTTTCATTCCGACAACTGAAAAATCTGTACGGAACATTTTGTAAACGATCTCGTTTTTCGGCAAAGAGAGTGGGGCAAACATAAACAAACAACAAAGAGATCAGACGCTTTGTGTTTGGCAGCATCATCTACAGTATCAAATATACTACACTCATGCAAGACAAAAATGACAGAGGTATCCCCCCCCCCCCCCGCCCCAAGACATAACAACCAAAATACAAGAACTTGGGATCAATAACGCAGGCGAAATCCTACATCACCCAGAAAAACATCCTTTTAGCACACTATTACATTGGAATTAGGCTATCTTATTTAAAACCTATTAGGAATACATCCTCACATTACTTTGGCACTTTCCCAACGTTTTACAAAAAATGTATTTCAGCCATTAAAGGACACGAAAAATTACTACACAAGAAAACACACACAATCTACAAGCATTTAGTTAAACTACAAGCAACTCCAGTACATCTCAGAATTAAAAGAGGACATAAATATTTCATAAATAATAAATAAATTTCCCGAATGCTGTGATGTCGGTTCCCAAATCAATCAATCAATCAAATAAATATTTCAATAAAAATTATACCGAAAATTTCTCTAATAATTACAACAAGCAGATTACCCCCAAAAGCAAAGGAAATTACATATAAGCGTGTTTACAGCATGACCCCAACAACAGAGAGAACAGCAAAAATAACTAAACAAATACTACAGTGTCAGCTTTGTAGAAGGAACGTTCAAGAAACAGAAGAGCACATCTATTACGAATGCAACACAATCATGCCAACATGACATCTCCTACAAAACACTATAAACACTCATACGAAACAAAGAACAGATGTTTAGTAAGCAACCATGATAAATTCCATTCCTTACTCCACACTTGATACCCACACAGAGTTATTTGTTCTAGTGGCAGAGGATAGAAATCTTATATGGACATTAAGAAACCAAGCATTTTACAATTACAGAACAATCAACAAAGAAATTGTCCAACAACTTTATCAACAAAAAGTCTCAAATATTCTAATCTTAGCCCCACAAGCTCAAATCCCGTAAAAGATTTGCCTGAAAACAGCACATATTACAAAAGAAGCAAATAACTTGCTTTACACAAAAGATACCACAAATGTAAATGTGTTTATAACGGTATTAATAATCTTACAATTATATTATTATTACTACTATTATTATTACTACTACCAGTATTATTATTTTTTCCATTATTATATTTGAATGTGCAACATGGAATGTATTGTGGATGTGTGTCTGTGTCGTTGGCAGTAACATCGGTATACGTATGTGTGTGGGTGCAGGTGTGTGTGTGTGTGTGGTGCATGTATTTGCGCGCGCATGTAAATGAGTGTGTGTGTGTGTGTGTGTGTGTGTGTGTGTGTGTGTGTGTGTGTGTGTGTGTGTGTGTGTGTGGCAGCATTTAAACCAAGGAGATATCTCAAGTATTAAAATGATGTTATATGGTAATAATATGTTTGAAAATAGAAAATATGTACCACCATGTATAAACAAATTAAATTAGCCCTTTAGGTATCTAGAAAGCCTATCACAGCTTTGGACCAATTATTACCCTGGGGACAGGCCATGGACTCTAATTGCTAGTTATAAATCCCCGATTCTTGTCCCCCAAACAAAATGTGTCACGGACATTCATAGGGCACTCGAGCGTCACGCTGTAATTTGACATCAGGCCAACAACACCAACAACGTGAAGCTTCACCTCGGTAGCTAAGTGGCCCAGAAATTACAAAGAAGCCACATTTTAATGGCTTTCTCTCTCCCTCTCTTAATAATCTTACATCAACCCCCCCCCCCCCTCTCTCTCTCTCTCTCTCTCTGCCTCTCTCTCTGTCTCTCTCTCTCTATCTCTCTATCTCTCTCTCCCCCTCACTCGCTCTATCAACAATCTTGCTTCTCTGTGCTTGCCTATGCCATGTGTATTGCTAGTGGTCGGATCTTATACAGTCCCAATAACACAAGCACTGGGTGGTTTGATCCTAAAATACGTTGTATAACAATCAACCTTACTGGCTCTATTACATAGGGAACAGTATCAATGAAGCCTCGTATTTGTAGACCGACCTACTCCACATACCTCATGTGGTATGTCGCAGGCACTTTTCCTCTCTCTCTCTCTCTCTCTCTCTCTCTCTCTCTCTCTCTCTCTCTCTCTCCAAACAATCTTGCTTCTCTGTGCCTACCCACATCATGTGTATTACCAGTGGTTGGATCTTATATAACCCCTATAACACAAGCATTGGGCGATATGATCTTATAATACGTGGTATAACAATCAACCTTACTTACCTTATTTCATAGGGAACAGTATGAGAGAATCCTCGTATTTGTAGACCGACCTACTCCGCATACCCCATGAGGCACGTAACAGGAACAATACCCATATCTCTCTCTTTCTTTCCCTACATCTCTCTCTCTCTCTCTCTCTCTCTCTCTCTCTCTCTCTTATATATATACCTTGCACATGCCCATATACACTAGCATTATGTCTGTTGAGAGGTGTAGATGTATGTATGTATGTGTGTTCACGCATATCAATCCAACCAGACTTTAGGACACGCCTCATAATAACATATATGAGTACATAATGGGGTTTTGGTTAGTACGACCACCATGCCTGCGCCCCCTCATGCTTCGTTAGTACATCCACTGAGATTGATCAGATACCCCTACTAGACTAGTTACCGTCCGGCCCTCCTGCCCCCCCCCCCTTATTTCAATGTGCTCACTGAACCGCAACACCTATCACCGGGTATAAAAAGAATACATCGAAGGTTTTCTGAGTTACTTACAGATCGGAACTGTGAAGTGAGTATGAACAGTATTTTCAATTCTAATTTTTTTTTTTTTTCAATTCTCATTTTTTTTTCAATTCTCATTTTCTCTTTATTGCTTTCATTTTTTGTTCTTCTCGTCCTGTCGTCACCTTCTGATGTAGTCACAGGAGATCTCCTTGACTGTATGTTGTGTTTGTGAATGTGTTTGTTTGCTGATGAAGGCTAGTCACCGCAACGTCCTGCATGTGTCTTACTTCTGTTATGTAAAGCTGCACTACTTTGTGTCATTTTATATTGTTTACACTTTCACAGTTTTACCGCAGTTCCATCAAATTTTATTCAAATTTTAATGGGAATAATAATTTAAAGTTTATTGAGCAAGCTTATGGCATTCAGTGTACAGCTGTCTCCAGAAAGCACGAGATAGATCAAGATAACATGAGAGAGAGAGAGAGAGAGAGAGAGAGAGAGAGAGAGAGAGAGAGAGAGAGAGAGAGGAGAGAAGGGGAGAGAAGGGGGAGAGAGAGATGGACAGGTGTAACATGCATTCCGCTTGTGGAAGTGGAAATGAAGAATATGCAAGGAATGTCTGTTTACATGTACTATGCCATAAATGTGATATTATCATAAATGTATATATATATATATATATATATATATATATATATATATATATGTATCCATAGGCCACACAATATTCAAAGAAAAGTAACCACACCTATCCGAAACTTTGATAACATTAAGAAAGAAAAGAGAAGACTGAATGTTAGGATTATGTTAGAAATATGTAATTCTGTATTATTGCAATCCCGAAGAAACCAGGAACCCTGGAATGTGATCAACATCGAACAATTAATATAATGAGTCACGTCATGAAGATTTTGCAATGAATTATCATGCAAAGATTTAGGAAGAAAATACAACCTGAAATAGGGGAAGAACAATGTGGGTTTGTAGAAGGCAAGGGCACAGTAAATGCTGTGTATATACTGAGAACAGTAATTGAACTGCTTGTACTTTTTTATTTAAGATCTACACCTTTGCTTTATTGACTACACAAAGGCGTTTGGTAAAGTAAAACATGTCAACATGATAAAGATATTTGAAAGTCGACAAATTTATGGGAAAGATCTTAGACTTGTAAAATACATATATTGGAAACAACAAGCTGCTATAACGACTGATAATGAAGTATGTCGATATCAGCCTTTTAAGAGAGGTATGAGACATGGATGTGTAATGTCTCCAGATATTTTTTTTCCCTGTACAGTGAAAGTATTTTCGGAAATGTAGAAGACTTGAAAGGAGTCATCATTGGGGGACGAAACATCAATAACATTAGAAATGCGGACAATACAGTGTTGAATGCAGACAATGAGCATGATCTGCAACATTTATTAAATGCTGTTGTTGCACACTGTGAACAAATGGGGTTAGAATTAAATTGTAAGAAAATACAAATTATCGTCGTTCCTAAGAAGAAGGAAGTACTACAATGATATATACAAGTCACTGGTAATATTCATTAAAAAATGTATTGGTACAATTATCTCGGAACGGTCATAACATTTGAATTGATTAGAATTAGAATCGCCATGCATTATCTTGGTAATGGTCAAGTGTCTGAGGGCTGGTGTTGTGTGTGTCTGTTTGTGTGTCAGAGAGGTAGAATAGGAACAAGACATAGTTTCTATTTGCGATCAATTAATGACTCAATATATCATTTGGCGATACATTGTAGCTCATGGTAATAAAGGATAGTTACCAAAGAAGAACAAGTTCCCAACCTGGATATGCCCGAAGACAGTTTGTCCATTGGATTAAAACAATTATACACATTTTTGTGTGAAAAGGCATTACAAAATGTACATGGTTGTACACTGGGTGTGGCTCAGGGTGGTAAGTACCTGGGCCTAATTTTTTTATTACCATTAAGGGGAAGTCCTGGGGCAGCCAGGGTGTTTTTTTTTTAAAAATATCAAGTACCTTTTAACCATGAACAGAGAGAAAAATTAATGAGCAGATCGAACAAGAAACAAAGTAAAACCGGTAACTGATTAGAGAAATTAGATGTAGACAGTCAATATTTTTAGGCACGTTATGAGAAGAAATAAATGAGAAAACTTGGTTCGTTAACTGACAATTTTTTGGGGGGAGGGGAGCACACACACTGGGAAGGCAGAGAAGTAAATACCTGGGTGGCTCGGCCACATGGCATGGTCGAGAGAAAAACACAGAGCCGATCCACAACTCTGTTGATCGTGTGAGGTGGCGACACATGACCTCCACGCTTACTAGCATGGAACATGATGATGAATGTAATAAAAAATAGCTTGTGCACATGAGTTGGAGTTTGTTAACAATAAACCAACCATAAGAATAGTCACTGTATTATGTATAGTTTCATATAAATACATTCAGAATAGAGCATTCGTAGGATTTTAATACAACAACTAGGAGTTGAGCAAATACGATAAGTCACTTCATTCTGTACAACTTCATATATACACATTCAAAGTGTAGGTGTGCTAACCATGTTTCAGCTAGTTAAACAATATAAAATGACATAAAGTAGTGCAGCTTTACATAACAGAGTTAAGACACATACAGGACGTTGCGGCGATTAGCCTTCATCAGTAAACAAACACATTCACAAACACAACATACAGTCAAGGAGATCTCCTGTGACTACATCAGAAGGTGACGACAGGACGAGAAGAACAGAAGCATGAAAAAATGAAAGCAATGAAGAGAAAATGAGAATTGAAAAAAATGTTAATTGAAAAAAATTTTAGTTGAAGAAAATGTTTGATTGAAAAAAGTTAGTAGAGAAAAATGTTCATACTCACCTCAGTTCGGATCTGTAAGCAACTCAGAAAATCTCCGATGTATTCTTATACCCGGTGATAGGTGTTACGGTTCAGTGAGTACATAGAAGGAAGGCGGCGGGGCAGGAGGACGGTAACTGGTCTGGTAAGGGTATCTGAGCAATCACAGTGGATGTACTAGCGAAGGATAATGCGTGCAAGATTGATGGTGATACTGACCAAAACCCCATTTTTATATGTTATAATAGGGGCGAGTCTTAAAGTCTGGGTGGACTTATATGGGTGAACTGTCACAAAATGAAACCGTGCGTTTACCCAGCTAATTGTTAGGGAGGATGTTTTGATTAACCGGACTATCTGCTAAGCAACAAGGGTTTCAACGAATACAGAGAAAACATTCATAGTTGTGGCTACACGTGTTTCCAAAACAGGTCGGGCAGAAATAACAGTTGTACTGGTACATCTGGTTGACGGATTGGCCACTGTCGGAAGTGCGGGAGCCGAATCCCGACATCGCCTTGACAAGGTTGTCAACATTTGAATACAAATGGAAGCCGTGGGGTCAGCCCATATACACATTTGGTGGTGAGTGAGGAGGAAGTGAGTGCGCTGAATCATACATCGTTTTGACAAGTCAGATGGAAAACGGAAGTACTCAGCAAGGAAGTAAACAGTCCATATGTCATATAGTTTCCGGACATCACTCAGAGGGGCAGATTGCTACTGACAGCTTGTTGAGGAAAACTCTTTGTTGGAACTCGACAGCAACTCGCTGGCTTGTTTTGAGAATCTAAACTATTACTGACAACTTTGACAGGACTTAAGCCAGGAAAATAGTTTCCTGACAATGGATGATATGCGCAAATAACACCTGCAGGACGTCACCCATATCACGTGACCAATTTTAGGAGTTTGCCATATAAACCCGAGTTGGGATCAACTAGGGGGGAGTTGACCAAGAACCGTGGATTATGATGGACGTGTTTGTGGGAGAGCTCTACAGTGTTAGATTAATTTAACATTAACTAGCATGTGCCGTTATGGCAAAGTGTAGTAGCCATCCCGGGAATGAGGCGGTTTTTACATAAGGTAGTCAATATAGTCTATTAGTTCTAATTAATATAGACTGTGGCCTTGTTAAACTATAGTGTGATGATTAGCACTGTTAGTGGAAACTAGTTAGAGTAAGAATAGTGATATTAACTCTGCTAGTTAAGAATAGATTAGTGAAGTGTTTATAAGCTTTACTAGTTGAGAATTGAGTAATGAAGGATAATTGGGATCTTCCCGTAGGTGTCCCTGGTGGGCGGGGTTCCGCATTCTGTTTGCTGATTTTTTTTGTCTTGGCCTGATGATAACCTATGTGGTCAGTTCATCTGTCCCTGATGGGTACATTATATTTTCTGAGCGAGGCCGATGCCCACGATCATCTAATAGAGATCAGTGAAGGGGAGGCTATCACCAGTTGTATGATTTATTTTACAGGTTCCTCTGGTTGGAATGAAGAACCCGGAACAACTAAAAAATCCGATCCCGGATAAAGTATGATGTGGAGAGATGGGCCAGCAACTTTCGCAACGGAAGAAGTTAAGACACATTGCTCGGTGGAGTCTAATGGTATATGTATCCTACATGAGTGAATACCAATCGTTAACACACCTGAAGTGATGGAGGTTCAGCCCACGTGGAACTAGATCAGTAGGAACTGATGTTCACATTAGACGAAACCAAACATTGAAGTGTAGTTGTGCCACGTATCAAGGAAATCAGAACTTTCAGACTATATCTAGTGAATAAAGCAAGCCATTTTATTCTAGATACAATAACTGTTTAATAGTGAGAACTAGTGAACATTTATCAAGAGACAAAAAGTCTTGTTCATAGGACAGTGTTCCATGTTTGTTTTCACCGCGCCGGAATTATGAAGCCGGAGTTTCTATAAACTGTTAGGAACAGTTGTGTTAGGAACAATAACAGTTTTTTTCCACGGATTATATATTTACATGGGATTCAGATCTCATGGTCATCAGAGTTCCTGGAGGAGGACATGTCTGGAGAGAAGGATACGACTTCGGTGAGGTTTTTCGTACTGACTCGAATGATGTCGTGTGATCCTTGCCATGATGTGTACACTATGATCCTGAACTTTGAAGGCTGACATACACATTTATGTTATAATACACGACACACTTTTTTCTTCGCATACACGTCTCATATACGTTACACTTTTCTTTTAATAAATTAGTCTTTATTAATTTTTAGAAGCAATAGTTGTTGAGTATGTTGCGTTGGGGAAGTATGAGAAGGGGGGCATAGTACGACAGTGAGAGAGTGATAGGAAAAGGTGTCCATAGGCTGATGGAGTGTGTTGGACGGAAGCTGGTGGATTCTCCAGAATATTGAGAGGAAAAAAAATATTATAATGTGGGTGTCGACTCTCTTCACTCCAGGGACGACACTTTAAAGGAGGACACGACATTATTGGGGGCTCGTAAACGTGATCTTTGGACAGCGGGATCTCTCGTAAACGTGATCTTTGGACAGCGGGATCTCCCGTAAACGGAATCCTTGGACAGCGAGATCTCCTGCAAGCAGGAACGTTTGACAGGGGGATCTTCTGACAACGGGGTCTTTTGACACGGGATCCTTAGTTATAAGAGGGAGATATCATTTTGGAGAATCCAGCTAGAGTGAATGTGGATAGGGGTTAGGACTAACATCTTACCTGTTCACACTTCACACGTCTGCATAGGTCTGTGGTCCTGATTCTACTCTTGTCACTGAGTGAATGTGCTGTGTGTAGTAATATCTAGATTTATAGTACTTGTTCATATATCTGTATAGTAATTTGCAGTTATATTGTACTAGACCTGCTAGCTTACCTCTCTGTATAATGGCCACCCCTAAACTTAGCACAGCAGAATTAAAGGCAAAGGGGGAGGACATGGGATTGGGGGGGTCTGCTCTAACGGATTACATACAGGAAGTGGAGAGAGAGTATCGTCAAGCAGAAAGGGAAGATCGAAAGGCCGAGTTGGAATTGAGAAGGATGGAATTGGAAGCTGAGCAAGCAGCTAGGAAATTGGAAGCTGAGCAAGCAGCTAGGAAATTTGAAGCTGAACAAGCAGCTAGGAAATTAGAAGCTGAACAGGAAGCACAGAAAAGGGAGCACGAGTACCGGATGAGGGAACTCGAGTTGAAGAGTCAATCTAATGGAGAAACTGAGGGAGCAGTTGGAGGTTCCTCCATCCCAGGGTCAACACCAGTAGGTGGACATGGGTACCATGCCATGAAGTTTCCTTTGGCGGTCTACGAGGAGGACAAAGAGAAGATTGATCAATACCTTCAACGCTTCGAGGCTATGTCAGTTGCTATGGGTCTGGAGCGTAACAAATGGAATCTTAAGCTATCCCAGGGATTACGCGGGACGGGATACGAGGTTTATACTCGCCTGCCACCAGGACATGAGAACAATTATGATGAGTTAAAGACGGCTCTGCTGAAACGATTCGAGGTTACGTCACATACCTACCGGAAAAAATTTCGAGCAGCGAAACGAGAACCGGGGGAGTTGTTTGCCGCCTACAGTTTGCGTCTAAAATCTTATCTCCATAAGTGGATGGATTTGGCTGGGTTCGCACATGACTATGAGAGTCTGGAAGAGCTCATGGTGGTCGACCAGCTGAAGAAGCAAATGTCTAAACCTCTCAGGACGTTCCTGGGAGAACAAGGAGCGGAACGTATTGACCTCGTGACTAAATTAGCAGAACGGTTCGTCGAGGTACATGGGGAAGCAGGGGAAAACCTTTCCACCAACTCCAAAAGTCAAGAGAAACATGACAAGAAGAAAACCAAAAACTCAGGAACAAAAAAGTGGGAACCTTATGTGCAAAAATCAGAGGATAGTTTAGAGAAGAAGAAGGAGGGAAGCAAGAGCACTTCAAGCTCTACACCAAAACGACCGTGGTCGGAGAAGTGGTGTTCAATTTGTAAGTCACCCTCTCACAATACGAGGGACTGCAAATCGAAGGCTAAGAACCCTCACTTCGCAGCATGTCAAGTGACTTCCAAGGAGGTTGTCACAGAAAATGCCAAGGTCAACAAGGAAGCTCGCCACCAGGAGAGCTCACTCAAGTCTGGCAATAGAAAATCTAGGACAGGGAAATGGTGCAACCAATGCCAGTCGAATACGCACAATGCTATTGACTGCAGGGGAAAGTCAGGAGACACTCAATTCGTCGTGTGCTCAGGAAAACCTAAGGTGGAGCCCACCGAACAGGTCGAGGCCGAGGAAGAGACTCCAGACCAGGAAAAACCACCTGTAGTGGAATTGGTAGAGGTTAACGGTCGTCAAGTGGAGTGTTTATACGACACAGGACTGGACGGGGAGGCCGTGATTTCTGCGGATCTGGTACATCCAGAACAATTCACAGGTGAGACATTGGACATACAGCCTGCACAGAAGAGTGCTGTAACCATGAAGTTGCCCATTGCTAATGTGGAGATTCGGTCAAGGTACGTCACCGGCACCATCAAGGCCGCTGTATTGACCGATCCCATTTTTCCAGTCATCCTAGGTTGCCGGTATGTCTTTCTGGGAATGCCCAGGGAGCCAATCCATATGGGAGCAATGCAGACTCGCTCTCAGACGAAAACGGAAGAGGCAGACGCAATTGTGACTAACCCAATGCCGGGGGAGCTACGAACTGCCCAGAGTGAGGATGATACTTTACGTCCTTGCTACAAAAAGCTGCGGAAAAGTGCTGATCCACCAGGACGGGGGCAGTACTACATGAAGAATAGGATACTCTACAGGAGAGCAGGAAGGGGAGACAACCTATACGGTCAGTTGGTCGTCCCGAAAGCTCACCGGTCCCAGATTCTTCATATGGGGCATACCATCTCCTTTAGTGGACACATGGGTATTGCCGCCACCATGCAGCGGATTTCCTGCCACTACTATTGGCCGGGAATGACAGATGATGTGCGTCGGTATGTGAAGTCATGCCCTGAGTGCCAGAGGGTGGCACCGAAACACTGGACAGCACCGGTGATGTTGGGTGAGATGCCCATAATGAACTCTCCTTTCGAGAGGGTAGCCATCGATATCGTGGGTCCACTTCCCAGGACTAGGAAGAGGAACATGTATATACTCACAATGGTGGATTGCTGTACAATGTGGGGTGAGGCTATACCGTTGACCACGATTGACTCGAAACGAGTGGCGGACGCACTGATGGAGGCCTTTACCAGATTAGGCTTTCCGGATCAAATTCTGACGGATAATGGATCTCAGTTTTGTGGAAAACTCATGGAGGAGGTATTTAGGGTGTTTCACTCTAACCACATACATACCAGCCCTTACCACCCTCAAGTCAATGGACAAGTAGAGCGTTTCAACGGCACGTTGATGACAATGCTCAGGAAATTAGCGCAGGAAAAACCTGATAGGTGGGATGAATATATCCCAGCAGCACTCTTTGCCTATCGGGAGGTTCCTCATGGCTCAACAGGACTACCACCCGCTACGTTGCTGTTTGGTCGTCCAATCAAAGGACCGTTGGAAGCCATGTTGAGGAGTTGGACTGAAGAGGGGACGTCAGAAGAAGTGATCTCATCCTATCAATACGTGGAGGAACTGAAAGAAAAACTCCACAAGGGATGGACTCTGGCAAATCAAAACTTGAAAAAGGCCAGGAAAAGACATGCGGCTTACTACAACCGTAGGTCTAAAGAAAGATCTCTAGAGGTGGGAGATAAAGTCTTGTTGCTACTCCCAACGGGAAACAACAAACTGGAGATAGGTTGGCAAGGACCATTTCCCGTGGAAAGGGTGATATCCAGAACCAACTATCAGATCCGGATCCGGGGAAAGTCGAAGATTTTCCATATCAATCTCTTGCGGAAATACGAAGAGAGACCCGGAGACAAGGCAGCGCACCTCATGGCAATGGCAGTTGCAGTGGAGACAGAAGTGGGAACCAGCGAGGGCAGGGAATATCCCTTGGTACACCAGGAAACCTATAGGGATGTGAAAGTGAACCCTGATCTGACCTCCCAGGAGAGGGAAAGGATAACCCAGGTTCTCAAGTCTCATAAGGAGATACTGACGGATAAACCAGGACGAACGAGATTGGTTGAGTTCGAGATGACTTTGACCACACAGGAGCCTGTTCGCCAAAAGGTTTACCCAGTGCCATTCTCTAAAGAAAAGGCCCTGGAGGAGGAAATAAAAAAACTGCTGGAGGATGACGTGATTGCACCATTCACATCCCCATACAATGCGGGGGTAGTTTTGTTACGCAAACCAAGTGGAGAACACAGGTTGTGTATAGATTACCGACTTCTGAACAGTCATACACAGTTTCAGGTGGAACCTTTGCCGAATCCAACTCAGTTATTCGCTAGGCTCCATAAGGCTCGGTACTTTTCAAAGGTGGATCTGAGTCGGGGGTATTATCAGATACCAGTCAAACCGGAGATTCGACCACTGTTAGCTTTCAGTACACCCAGTGGACACTACGAATTCAAGGTCATGCCCTTTGGACTCAGCAATGCACCTAGTGTGTTTACACGCATGATGAGGACTTTACTAGATCCGTTACAGGATCCGTCCATCATCTCATTCATGGATGATATTCTGATTTCCAGTGATAGCTTGGATGACCACTTACAATCCTTGGAGAGAGTGTTTAATAGACTCAAGGAAGCAGGGCTTACCGCTCGTCCAACCAAGTGCAGGATTGGTTACCAGACTCTGGAATTTCTAGGTCACACCATCACTCCAGGACACATTGTCCCAGAAGAGAAGAACCTGGAGAAAATCAGAAATGCTCCAAGGCCAAAAACGAAGAAGGATGTGCGATCTTTTCTCTCGTTGTGTGGGTTCTACCACAAATTTATCCCACATTTCACTGAACTGGGAGCTCCGTTGACGGAAACCTTGAAAAAGGGATTCCCGGACCAAATCATTTGGACACCAGAATGTGAGAATGCCTATAGTCAGTTAAAGGAGGCCTTGGTCAGCAAACCTGTATTACAGCTCCCTGACCTTTCCAAACCATTTGTGTTGAGAACGGATGCAAGTGCGATTGGAATTGGAGCCGCTTTGTTACGGGAAGGAAAAGACGATGCTTCGGTTTTGAAACCTGTGGCATACGCAAGTAAGAAACTTCTACAGGCGGAGAGGAATTATTCAACCGTCGAGAGAGAGTGCTTGTCCCTCGTATGGGCAGTGCAAAAATTTCAGCCATATTTGTATGGAGTTAAGTTTCGAGTCCAGTCGGATCATCAGCCCCTGACGTTCCTGGCTACTTCTCAGAAGCTCAACGCACGTTTGATGCGGTGGTCGTTGTTACTTCAACCATATAACTTCACAGTGGAGTACATTCCTGGGAAGGAAAATGTTGGAGCGGATTTCTTATCAAGACACCCAGCTCCTGAAGAAGAAGAATGAATCATCTGGATTAAACTCACGGTGGAGAAGAGTGAGATGGACTACTCTCTTAAGAGGGGGCCTATGTCACAAAATGAAACCGTGCGTTTACCCAGCTAATTGTTAGGGAGGATGTTTTGATTAACCGGACTATCTGCTAAGCAACAAGGGTTTCAACGAATACAGAGAAAACATTCATAGTTGTGGCTACACGTGTTTCCAAAACAGGTCGGGCAGAAATAACAGTTGTACTGGTACATCTGGTTGACGGATTGGCCACTGTCGGAAGTGCGGGAGCCGAATCCCGACATCGCCTTGACAAGGTTGTCAACATTTGAATACAAATGGAAGCCGTGGGGTCAGCCCATATACACATTTGGTGGTGAGTGAGGAGGAAGTGAGTGCGCTGAATCATACATCGTTTTGACAAGTCAGATGGAAAACGGAAGTACTCAGCAAGGAAGTAAACAGTCCATATGTCATATAGTTTCCGGACATCACTCAGAGGGGCAGATTGCTACTGACAGCTTGTTGAGGAAAACTCTTTGTTGGAACTCGACAGCAACTCGCTGGCTTGTTTTGAGAATCTAAACTATTACTGACAACTTTGACAGGACTTAAGCCAGGAAAATAGTTTCCTGACAATGGATGATATGCGCAAATAACACCTGCAGGACGTCACCCATATCACGTGACCAATTTTAGGAGTTTGCCATATAAACCCGAGTTGGGATCAACTAGGGGGGAGTTGACCAAGAACCGTGGATTATGATGGACGTGTTTGTGGGAGAGCTCTACAGTGTTAGATTAATTTAACATTAACTAGCATGTGCCGTTATGGCAAAGTGTAGTAGCCATCCCGGGAATGAGGCGGTTTTTACATAAGGTAGTCAATATAGTCTATTAGTTCTAATTAATATAGACTGTGGCCTTGTTAAACTATAGTGTGATGATTAGCACTGTTAGTGGAAACTAGTTAGAGTAAGAATAGTGATATTAACTCTGCTAGTTAAGAATAGATTAGTGAAGTGTTTATAAGCTTTACTAGTTGAGAATTGAGTAATGAAGGATAATTGGGATCTTCCCGTAGGTGTCCCTGGTGGGCGGGGTTCCGCATTCTGTTTGCTGATTTTTTTTGTCTTGGCCTGATGATAACCTATGTGGTCAGTTCATCTGTCCCTGATGGGTACATTATATTTTCTGAGCGAGGCCGATGCCCACGATCATCTAATAGAGATCAGTGAAGGGGAGGCTATCACCAGTTGTATGATTTATTTTACAGGTTCCTCTGGTTGGAATGAAGAACCCGGAACAACTAAAAAATCCGATCCCGGATAAAGTATGATGTGGAGAGATGGGCCAGCAACTTTCGCAACGGAAGAAGTTAAGACACATTGCTCGGTGGAGTCTAATGGTATATGTATCCTACATGAGTGAATACCAATCGTTAACACACCTGAAGTGATGGAGGTTCAGCCCACGTGGAACTAGATCAGTAGGAACTGATGTTCACATTAGACGAAACCAAACATTGAAGTGTAGTTGTGCCACGTATCAAGGAAATCAGAACTTTCAGACTATATCTAGTGAATAAAGCAAGCCATTTTATTCTAGATACAATAACTGTTTAATAGTGAGAACTAGTGAACATTTATCAAGAGACAAAAAGTCTTGTTCATAGGACAGTGTTCCATGTTTGTTTTCACCGCGCCGGAATTATGAAGCCGGAGTTTCTATAAACTGTTAGGAACAGTTGTGTTAGGAACAATAACAGTTTTTTTCCACGGATTATATATTTACATGGGATTCAGATCTCATGGTCATCAGAGTTCCTGGAGGAGGACATGTCTGGAGAGAAGGATACGACTTCGGTGAGGTTTTTCGTACTGACTCGAATGATGTCGTGTGATCCTTGCCATGATGTGTACACTATGATCCTGAACTTTGAAGGCTGACATACACATTTATGTTATAATACACGACACACTTTTTTCTTCGCATACACGTCTCATATACGTTACACTTTTCTTTTAATAAATTAGTCTTTATTAATTTTTAGAAGCAATAGTTGTTGAGTATGTTGCGTTGGGGAAGTATGAGAAGGGGGGCATAGTACGACAGTGAGAGAGTGATAGGAAAAGGTGTCCATAGGCTGATGGAGTGTGTTGGACGGAAGCTGGTGGATTCTCCAGAATATTGAGAGGAAAAAAAATATTATAATGTGGGTGTCGACTCTCTTCACTCCAGGGACGACACTTTAAAGGAGGACACGACATGAACGCACATACATACATAGACACCGCTCAACAGACAAAATGTTGCTGTATGTGGGCATGTGCAAAGTATATGTAAGAAGACAGAGAGAGAGAGAGAGAGAGAGAGAGAGAGAGAGAGAGAGAGAGAGAGAGAGAGAGAGAGGGGGGGAGTGCCTGTGACATACCACAAGAGGTATGCGGAGTACGTCGTTCTACAAGTACGACGCTTCGCTCATACTGTTCCCTATGAAATAGTCAGTATGGTTGATTGTTATACAACATATTTAAGGATCAAATCGCCCAGTGCTTGAGTTATTGGGGCTGTATAGGATCCAACCACTGGTAATACACCGTGATGTAGGTAGGCACAGAGAAGCAAGATGTTAGGAGAGAGAGAGAGAGAGAGAGAGAGAGAGAGAGAGAGAGAGAGCGCGAGAGAGGAAAAATGCCTGCGACATACCGCATGACGAATGCGG
This sequence comes from Cepaea hortensis, assembly GCA_963921405.1. Lineage (NCBI taxonomy): Eukaryota > Metazoa > Mollusca > Gastropoda > Stylommatophora > Helicidae > Cepaea > Cepaea hortensis. The sequence goes on from OY992893.1 coordinate 29,700,331, forward strand.
AGTAGGTGGGTCTACAAATACGAGGCTTCACTCATGGCCCACCTTGAGTACCAGATATGGCAACTCTACAACGGTAGAATCCATGAACTATACAGGCGGTACATTGATGATGGTGTTGGTGTCACCTGTATGCCACTAGCGGATCTCGAAACATTCATAGACTTCTTCTCCAATTTGCATCCTACTATCAAACTCACTTCCCACATTTCCTCGACGTCGGTCAACTTCTTAGACCTTACTGTTTCCATTGGAACCCATGGTCTCACCACGACGGTCTACTATAAACCGACTGACTCTCACGCCGTTCTACTCTACACCTCTTCTCGCCCTCCGTCTTGTAAAGACGCAATTCCTTATTCTCAACTTCTGCGCTTTCGACGACTATGCCAAGATGATGAGGAATTTCGCCACAAGACTCAGGAAATGTTGGACTTCTTCAGGCTTCGTGGCTATCCTGATCATGTCCTATCATCAGCCTTCCGCCGGGCTCTATCCATTAGCCGCGCAGAGGCTCTCACCTCTGCACCTAAACCAAAAGACCTTCGACCGGTACTTTCTCTTACCTACCATCCGCACAATATTTCAGTCAAAAATATCCTGTTTCGACATCTATCTATCCTTCAAGCTGATCCTACTACCAGCGCGATATTTTCAGAGAAACCACTAGTGGCCTACAGACGTGACCGCAACCTCAAAGATGTACTCGTCCATGATAGAGTGCAGGGATCTCCACCGCCACCATCACAATTAGTTAGGTACTAAGGCTTGCCTGAGATCTCGTTGCAAGACCTGCCCATATGTGATCCACACCCCAGTGGTGCTATTCTCTAAAGGCAGTTTACGCATCACAGAAGAATTTTCCTGCACCAGTCGCAACATCATTTATGCCATAATATGCAAACGGTGTGATATTAAGTATATTGGGTAGACTGGAGTCATGCTAGCCGACAGATTCCGCCAACATCTGATGGACATCAACACCAATGCCCCCAAGCCTGTCTCCACCCACTTCAACAGCGCCAACCATCAAGGTGCTTCCGATGTCCAGGTCACTGTCATCCTCTGGTGCTCAACATCGCAAGAATACAGAAAACCGGCTCATATTCACTATGGGGTGCCTAACACCACACGGCCCCAACACCCAACATAGTTTCATCTAATCTTAGTCATTTCCCCTCCCCTCCCCACTCTGTTGCTTCCACACCCTCCTAGGTGTCACCCCCTTCAGGTATCTAACCAGTCCTTTTCTCCACTAATATTATCCTCCACTCTGTCTCCCTCGACCCGATTCCGAGTGACCGAACCATTAGTTACCTGGGCATTTCATATTACCACTGTTGGCACTCCTCTCGTACGCAATTCAGCGCGCATCAGTAATGTAATCACTACTCCCCCCGGACCAATAATCCCCCCCCCCACTAGTTAGCAACTACACTGTATATGCGGCCGGGTGTGCATGAGCATAGATACTAGTTCATATGTGTATATGTGTATGTGCACAGACATATATGTCTTTCTCTCTCTCTATCTCCCTCTCTTTATAATCTTACACCAACCCTCTCTCTCTCTGCCCATCTCTCGCTCTCTTTCTCTCTCTCTCTCTCTCTGTCTCTCTCTCTCTCTCTCTCTCTCTCTCTCTCTCTCTCACCCTCTCTCGCTCTCTCAACAATCTTGCTTCTCTGTGCCTACCTATGCCATGTGTATTTCTGGTGGTCTGATCCTATACAGCCCCAATAATACAAGCACTGGGTGATTTGATCCTTCTTCTTTTTCTTTCGTTCGCATGAAATATGTCTATATCTGCAATTTCGTCTCTTGTATGAATTGAACTGTCTTTTTCAGTTCACTCAGCGGTCCATAGAGTTTATCTTCCACTGTCGTCTGTCTAGGCCAGAAGGTTTGCCTAGATATGTTATATTTTGGGCAGTCTTGGAATATGTGCTCTGTTGTCTGCGACGCCAATCCACATGTACACATGGCTGTTTCACCAATCTTGAATTTTGTATACATGTGGTTGCGTAATCTATTGTGCCCTGTTCTGAGGCGCAGAAGAATGACTTGTTCTGGTCTGTCCATAACGTGGTAGTTATCTTGAGCAGGTTTTGGTGGCTTTCTGACTGATTTGATCATTCTTTTCTTTTGGTGGTATGTAACGGGCACATCAGGCTGTTCTTCTTTGGCTCCTTCCATAGCCAATTGATCAGCTCTGTCGTTTCCGGGTACTCCACAGTGGGATGGTATCCACTGTATGGTGACATTATGCTGACTGCTAAGTTCAGAAAGTAGTGTCCTTAGTACTGGCAATTTTCCAGACAGGAGCGCCTCGAGTACTGATTTTGCATCTGTCAGTAGCACCACAGGTTGTGTACCATTGCTGGTATTTAGTAATTTCTCTGTTGCTATCTTGATTGCCTCAATTTCAGCATCGTGGTTATGGCAGTACTTTCCTGTCGGTACTCTAGCTGTGTCCCTAGTATTATTTGGGTATTCTATGTACACTCCCGCTACTCCATTTTGAACAGCATTTTGTGCTGACCCATCTGTGTAGACTCAGATCCAGAGGTCCTGTGGGTATTCTTCATCACGGAAGCTGAGAGTGGCTGTTCTGTGGTGCACACTGTTCTGTTCTTCCTTGTTAAATATTCCTCTTACTTTTGTCTTAATTTGAAATGATAGTCTATGCTCATCTTTCCATGGAGTTCGCTCTGGAATAGTTGTTAGGGGGATACCAACTGTGGGCAGATCGGTGGTTTCTCTGCAGAGTCGTTTGGCCTGGTGGATAAAACTACTTCTTTTCAACCGCCCCATAGTTAGGTTTTCAAATCTGTTCTTCATAGCGTGGCCTGGCAAGCTGAGGAACTTTTCTGCTTGTATTAGCGTTTTCGTATCTCTGCGCTCACTCAGTGCTTGTGTCCTCCCCATCTTCTCCATTTCCACTATAGGGGTTGATCTCTGTGGTGACTCTAAGTGCTTGATTTTGCACCTTGTCCAGCTCTTGTAGTGTGGTTTTTGATGCTGAACACCACGCAGTTGACCCATATTCCAGGTGTGGTCGTATGCTCTATTGGTAAACTTTGCTAAGTATTTTCCCACTGGCTCCCCATGTGGTTCCACTTAGCTTTCTCAGAATGGCTATTTTCCTTCTGGCTTTTGCTACTGATTTGTTGATGTGCTTTCTCTGCCACCAAATGTTACTCCAAGGTATGTTGGTTCGTTATCATCTCTTAGGGGTGTTCTATTTATCTGGATGATCCCTGCCTTTTGTTTTGGAGAGAGAGTAAATAGGGTGGTGCTGCACTTGTCAGTGTTTATTCTGACACACCATCTATTTGTCCATGCAGCAAATGTATCTACAGCTCTTTGTAGCAGTCTGGTGGCCACTGATGCATGTTAATTTGTGCTCCATAGAACCAGGTCATCGACGTACATTGCCGCTTTAATTCCATGCGTCAGATTAGCAACAAGATCATTGATGAAGATTAGAAAAAGTGTGGGGGACAAGACTCCACCCTGGGGAACACCGTGACGCAGTAGTACTTTTTTGCTCTTGAGTCCGTCTATCTGTACTCGGGCTCTTCTGCTATGCAAGTATGCTTTCACCCATTTGTACATTCTTCCATTGACTTTGCAGTTTCTCAGTTTCTTCATCAGACCTTCTTTCCAGACTTTGTCAAAGGCTTTCTTCAGATCTATCCATGTCGCAAGCACCAGCTTCTTCTCTTGGAATGCATCCTCAATTTCTTGAGAGAGGTAGGTTGTCTGATCTTCCCTAGAGAAGCACTGCCTAAAGCCAGCCTGCTGTGGCGCAAGGATGTTTTTACTTTCAATGTACCACTGCAGTCTGTGATTGATGATGCGCTCCAGTGTTTTGCAGAGACAGCTGGTGAGGCTAATTGGTCTGTAGCTAGAGGCAATGGAACCATCTTTCCCTGATTTTAGGAGGGGTATCATGATTGCTTCTCTCCAGGCTTGTGGAACACTGACTAAGGTCCAGCTGTTATTGAAGATCTGCAACAGCTTTGCTTTGGCCTCTGTTCCTAGGTTCCTGATCATTTCATTGGAGATACCATCAGCTCCTGGTGACTTTCTCATTTTCAGTTTTGATATGGCTAGCTCCAGTTCGCTGATTGTGATGGGTGCCTCCAGAACCTCATGTACTATTTCCTTCTGTCCTGTATGTTGTCGTTTCTCTCGAATCTCTTGTTGTTTCTCTGGACTAATTTTGATATTGTTATCTTGTGCGAATGAGTCCGCAAAATGGTCTGCTGCTTGCTTTCTTGTTAAGATGTTTCCATCTTTATGTAGCGCAATTTTTGAGTTTCTCCCTGTGCCCTCGTCATTATGTTGTTTTATTAGCTTCCACGATTTCCTTGTGTCTCTTTCAAAGTTCAGAGACTCCGTTTTCTCCTGCCAGCTTTTCCGTCTAGCCTGCAGCTTGGCCCTTTGAAATTTGGCCTTTGCATGCTGGAATTTATTGTGGTGCTCTTGGCTGGGTGTGGCCTCTGCTTGCTTTCTACACACTTCCACATCGTTATGCAACTGTTCCAGTTCACTACTCCAGTAGGGTTTATATTGTTTACGGGCTCCTCTTGGTACTGTTTCTCGCGCTGCCTGTAGCATGCATTTCCCAAACTGTTCAACAATTTATGTCTTTCTGAGTGGTCAGGTTTCTAACCAGTATGCTGGTGCGATGCTTGTACATTGCCCAGTCTTATTTCTTGTAGTTCCACCTCGAGAGGGTGCTGCTTTCACTTACAAGCTCATTTTCTACGGTTAGAAAGACTGGCCGATTGTCACTGCCACCAAGTTGTTTCCCAACAATTCGTATAATGTTCCACTCCAGGTCTGGTGAATGAAAAGCCAGGTCAGGTGTAGTTGTAGTGTGCCATGATCTCGAGTAGAAAGTATGTGGGTAGGACGGCTTGTTAATCAAGATGAATCTATTCTCATCCTGCCAGTCTTCCAGTCTCTCTCCTCTCTGGTCCATGTGATCATAGCCCCAGCTCTGCGAGTGGCTGTTGAAATCGCCACACACAATCATTTTTTTTCTTTTAGTGGTAGTGTGTCCAGTGCCTGTGGGCGGTCACTTGGACAGTAGTAATTGATCAGATGTAGGTCTGTATTACCTGTCTTCAGTTTAAGTGTCTGATACTCAGCCCCTTCCATGAAGACTTCGATTTGGGAAGCCATGATGTTATTTTTTACAAGGGTCAGTATCCCACCTTTTCGCCTGTCCTTTCGGTCAGATCGGTAACACTGGTAGCCTCTGATTTTGAAGGCTATATTTTCGTTGAGGTGAGTTTCTTGCAAGAAACATATGCTTACTTTTTTTTTTGGTCCAAGATGTTTTCTAATTCTATAATTTTTTTTTTTTTTTTTTGCTGACTCCCTCCGCATTCCAGTGCATTATTTTAAGTCTTCGTTTAGTATGGCCAGCCGTTCTATTCTCATGTCCCCTGGCTCCACAGGACATCTGAGAAGGACCTCCAGTAGTTGTGGTTGGACCCTTTCGAGACATAGGGCACAGCACTGCACCTGCCTGGGGGTCCAAAGCAGGGCGAGCACCATAACATTTAGCAGTAGTCGACATATTCCATTTTGCGTGATTGCGTGGCATCCTGATTTCTGTGGTGCGCCCCTTGGCTGGTTGCCTCCGTCTTCAGCCCCTTTCTTTGCTAGAGCAGACTGTGGTCTCACTCGAGTGTAGATGTGTACGCGCGCACACACGTGTCTGCGCATGCATGTACGTGCATACACATCTAGAGCATACTGGTTATTTTCCGGCGCCAGAGACTCGTCGTCGCCCCTTCTCCTGTTAGTTTAAACAGTTCCGCGACGTGAAGGCCAGGAGTTGGACTTTTGCTGCATAGGTTATGTATTCACGAGCCATTGAGGTATTTAAGCAATGTTGGGCGCTCACCCCAACACTGCGCCTCGGCTACATACAGCAACATTTGGAACCTCTTTGATCCTTATACGTTGTATAACAATCAACCTTACTGGAGCTATTTCATAGGGAACAGTATAAGTGAAGCCTCACATTTGTAGACCGACCGACCCCGCATACATCAGGTGGCGTGTCGTAGGCACTTTTACAATCTCTCTCTCTCTCTCTCTCTCTCTCTCTCTCTCTCTCTCTCTCTCTCTCTCTCTCTCTCTCTCTCTCTCTCTCTCTTTTTTTTTTTTTTTTTACTCTTCCATCTTGCTTCTCTGTGCCTACCTATTCCAACTATATTGCTGGTGGTCTGATTTTATATAGCCCTAATAACACAACCACTGGGGGAGGGGGGGTTGATCCTCAATAACGTTGTATAACAATTAACCTTACTGGCTCTATTTCATAGGGAACAGTATGAGTGAAGCCTCGTATTTGTAGAAATACCCACTCCACATACCTCATGTGGTATGTCGCAGGCATTTTCCAACCTCTCTTATTTTATAGTTAATTTTTTACTCTCTCTCTCTCTCTCTCTCTCTCTCTCTCTCTCTCTCTCTCTCTCTCTCTCTCTCTCTTAACAATCTTGCTTCTCTGTGCCTACCCAAACCATGTGTATTACCAGTGGTTGGGTCTTATGCAGCCCCTATAAAACAAGCACTGGGCGATTTTGATATTTACATACGTTGTATAACAATCGACATTACTGGCTCTATTTCATTGGTAACAGTATGAGTGAAGCCTCGTATTTATAGACCGACCTACTCCGCATTCCTCATGCGGTATGTCGCAGGCATTTTCTCTCTCTCTCTCTCTCTCTCTCTCTCTCTCTCTCTCTCTCTCTCTCTCTCTCTCCCTACATCTTGCTTCTCTGTGCCTACCTACTTCACGTGTATTACCGGTGGTTGGATCTTATACAGCCCCTATGACTCAAGCACTGGGCGATTTGATCCTTAAATATGTTGTATAACAACAATAAACCATACTGACTATTTCATAGGGAACAGTATGAGCGAAGCGTCGTACTTGTAGACCGACGTACTCCGCATACCTTTTGTGGTATGTCACAGGCACTTTTCCTCTCTCTCTCTCTTTCTCTTTCTATCTCTCTCTCTCTCTCTCTCTCTCTCTCTCTCTCTCTCTCTCTCTCTCTCTCTCTCTCTTCTTACATATACTTTGCACATGCCCACATACAGCAACATTTTGTCTGTTGAGCGGTGTCTATGTATGTATGTGCGTTCACCCATATAAGTCCACCCAGACTTTAAGACTCGCCCCTATTATAACATATAAAAATGGGGTTTTGGTCAGTACCACCATCAATCTTGCACGCCTTATCCTTCGCTAGTACATCCACTGTGATTGCTCAGATACCCTTACCAGACCAGTTACCGTCCTCCTGGCCCGCCGCCTTCCTTCTATGTGCTCACTGAACCGTAACACCTAGCACCGGGTATAAGAATACATCGGAGATTTTCTGAGTTGCTTACAGATCCGAACTGTGAGGTGAGTATGAACATTTTTCTCTACTAACTTTTTTCAATCAAACATTTTCTTCAAGTAAAATTTTTTTCAATTAACATTTTTTTCAATTCTCATTTTCTCTTCATTGCTTTCATTTTTTCATGCTTTTGTTCTTCTCGTCCTGTCGTCAACTTCTGATGTAGTCACAGGAGATCTCCTTGACTGTATGTTGTGTTTGTGAATGTGTTTGTTTGCTGATGAAGGCTATCGCCGCAACGTCCTGTATGTGTCTTAACTCTGTTATGTAAAGCTGCACTACTTTATGTCATTTTATATTGTTTACACTTTCACAGCTCTACCGCAGTTCCACCAAATTTTATTCATATTTAGTCTGTCCATAACGCGGTAGTCGTCTTGAGTAGGGTTTGATGGCCTTCTGACTGATTTGATCATTCTTTTATTTTGGTGGTATGTAATGGGCACACCAGGTTGTTCTTCTTTTGCTCCTTCCTTAGCCAATCGATCAGCTCTGTCGTTTCCTGAGTGGCTGTTCTGCGCTGCACACTGTTCTGTTCTTCCTTGTCAAATACTCCTCTCACTTTTGTCTAGACCTGCAGCAATAGTTTATGTTTATCTCTCCACGGGGCCCGCTCTGGAACAGCCGTCAGGGGGGCACCAACTGTGGGAAGACCGGCGGCCTCCCTGTAGAGCCGCCCGGCACGATGGATAAAACCACCCCCTCTCAACCGCCCCATAGCTAAGTTTTCAAATCGGTTTCTCATAGAGTGGCCCGGCAAGCCGAGGAACACCCCCCCCCCCCCCGCTTGCACTAGTGTTTCTGTATCTCTGCGCTCTCCCAGAGCCCGCGTCCTCCCCATCCTCTCCACCACCATCATAGGGGCCGATCTCATCCAAATTACTATGACTCTAAGTGCCCGACCCTGCACCCTGTCCAGCTCCTGCAATGTGGCCTCCGATGCCTCCAGGTGCGGCCGCATGCTCTGTTGACAAACCCCGCCAAGAACTTTCCCACCGGCTCCTCAAGTAGCCCCACTCAGCCCTCCCAGGATGGCCACTCTCCCTCCGGCCCCTGCCACTGCCTCCTTGATGTGCCCTCTCCACGCCAACCTGTCGCCGAATGTCACACCAAGGTACGTTGCCCCCCCCCCCCCATCCTCTCCCAGGGGTGGTCCATCCAACCGAATGATCCCTGCCCCGGAGAAAGGTCAAATAGAGTGGCGCTGCGCCCGTCAACGTACATGCCGACACACCATCCATCCACCCATGCAACAAATGCAACCACAGCTCTCTGTAGCAACATGGTGGCCACCGATGCACATCCACCCGTGTTCCACAAACTCAGGCCACCAGCGCACATTGTCGTTTCAATTCCACACGGCAGATCAGCAACAAGATCATTGATGAAGACTAGAAAAAGTGTGGGGGACAGGACTCCGCCCCGGGGAACACCGCGACGCAACAGCACCCTCCTGCTCCCGAGACCGTCCATCTGCACTCGGGCTCCCCTGTCGTGCAAGTATGCCTTCACCCTTTCGTACACTCCTCCACCGACCCCACAGTTTCCCAGTTTCCTCACCAGACCCCTTCTCCAGACCTTGCCAAAGGCCCTCCCCAGATCCATCCAAGCCGCAAGTACCAGCCCCCTCTCCTGGAACGCATCCCCAACCTCCCGAGAGAGGCAGGTTATACGACCCCCCACAGAGCAGCACCGCCCAAAGCCAGTCCACAGTGGCACACGGATGTCTTCACCCCCAACGCACCACCGCAGCCTGTGATTGAAGACGCGTTCCACTGTTTTGCAGAGACAGCTGGCGACCCCAATGGGTCTGTAGCTGGAGGCAATGGAACTGTCTCTCCCAGATTCCAGGAGGGGTACCACGATTGCCTCTCTCCAGGCCCGAGGAACACCGCCCAAGTTTCATGTGTTACTAAAGATCTGCAGCAGCCCTTCACCGGCCCCCGCTCCCAGGCTCCTGATCGCTCCATTGAAGACACCATCAGCCCCCGGTGACCCCCTTACTTTAAGCCCCGACATGGCTAGCTCCAGCTCACCGACTGCGAAAGGCGCCTCCACAACCTCATGCACCATCTCCCTGCGTCCTGCATACCGCCACCCGTCTCGAATTTCCCGTTGTCTCCCCGGATCAATCTCGATATTGTTATCCCGTGCAAATGAGTAAGCAAAATTGTCAGCTGCCCGCTTTCCTGCCAACATGCCTCCGTCCCTATGCAGCGCAATCTTTGAGTCTCTCCCAGAGCCCTCATCACCAAGCTCTCCCATTGGCTTCCACAACCTCCCTGCGTTTCCTTCAAAGCTCAGTGACTCTGTCTTCTCCCACCAGTCTTTCCGTCCAGCCCGCAGCCGGGCCTTCTGAAATCCGGCCCTTGCGTGCAGGCATCTATTGTGATGCTCCCGGCCGGGACCGGCCCCCGCCCCCACTCCACAAACCCCCACACCACCACGCAACTGCCCCAGCCCACCACTCCAGCAGGGTCCACAATGTCCACGAGCTCCTCTTGCCACTGCTCCTCACGCCGCCTGCAGCATGCATTTCCCAAACTCTTCAACCACCCTATCTATGTCCCTCTCAGTGTTCAGGCCTCCAACTAGTATGCTGGCGCGATGCTCGCACATTGCCCAGCCCGCCTTCCTGCAGCTCCACCCCGAGAGAGCACCGCCCTCACCCACAAGCTCACCTTCATTAGTCAGAAAGACTGGCCGATGGCCACCGCCACCCAGTCGCTTCCTAACAATTCGTTCAATGTTCCATTCCAGGTCTGGCGAATGAAAAGCCAGGCCAGGCGCAGCTATAGTTTGCCATGATCTCGAGTAGAAGGCATGTGGGCCAGACGGCCTGCCAACCAGGATGAATCCACTCTCATTCCGTCAGTCCTGCAGTCTCTCTCCCCTCCGGCCTATGCGACCACAACCCCAGCTCCGCGAGCGGCCGCTGAAATCGCCTCACATAACCACCCTTCCCTTCAATCGGCTAAATAACTCACAAATGCCTTACCGTCGACCGTTAACAGATTTTTTTTCATTTCTGAGTTGTCGCTTAAAAAATCACTAAGAGTATCAAATAATTCCATAAATCTTTTCAAGCAGTTCCCTTTATAGAGCCATCTTACTTCAGTGTGAAGTATAAGTCTCACATGGTATTCATTTTGTTCTTCACAGAATAACTTGAAGAGACATTCACATTTGGCACTAGCTTTAATAGCAATGATACACTTGATAACTAAAATTAGTACTTCATTTCCATTAAAACTGGCGAAATGTTTTTAGCTACCAAGTTTTCCATGTGAATAACACAATGCACAAGAAGCATTTCTGGATTCTCATCTGTCATCAATTTTAAGCAACCATTTCTTCCCCATCATATTAGGAGCACCGTCTGCAGCACACGATGTTATATTTTTCATTGGTATATTATTGACATCTAAGTAATATTTAAGCTTACTATATATATCTGTGGAGGTAGCTGTGCTTTCAAATGATTTTCAGAACAACATTTCTTCAGCAAAATCACCTTTATAAATATATCTTATGTAAGTTATACGTACGGCCTCACCGTCTCTCAGAGTTGATTCATCCATTTGCACCGAAAATTTTCTTGTTTTCAGCTTTTCAACAAGTTGTATTTCAATATCCTCGCTCATTTCGTCTATTCTTCTGCTAACAGTATTGAAATAAATGACCGTAGCCCCGAGGTAGACCAAGAAGACGGTGGAGAGATAATATATATACAGACCTACAAGCACTTGGAATCAACGACTGGCAAGAGAAGGTCAACCAGAGAGATGAATGGAGACAGATTGTATCTGCAGCAAAGAACCTCAATGGCTCGGAACGCTGAAGAAGAAGAAGAGACTAGGAAGAAGGAAGTACTACAATGTTATATACAAGTAATTGGGAATATTCTTAATTAAGTGAATCGGTACAATTATCTCGGAACGGTCATTAAATTTGAATAGATTAGAACAAGAATCGCCAAGGCAAAGTTAGCCTTTTGCAAGATGAAAAACATACTGACCAATAAAAATATGTCGATTGCAACGAGAAAAAGTGTGTTGAGGTGCTACATAAAACCTGATCTTTTGTATGGATGTGAGGCATGGACAATGAGTGGACAACCTGAAAAAAAAAACATGTGATGGCTGTGGAAATGCGGTTTCTAATAAACATGCAAAGAATACCATGGACAGACAGAAAAACCAATGACCAAGTCCTACTAGAAACAAATGAAAATCGTAAACTGGATAAAGAAATTCGACGTAGACAGTCACATGTTTTGGTCATGTTATGAGAAGAAAAAAAAATTTTCTTCTTCTTCCTCTTTGCGTTCATCCGGAGTGTTTTTTCAGATGTGATTGCGGTGTGTCAAGTTATGCACCCTTGGGTCGAAACCCGTAGGCCAACACATCCGGCTTTAGCGTGCTTTTTTGACCAGGTAGCATTCCTGGGAGACTCTCACTTTTGCGGTACCGTCAACAAACCAGCTGGCCAAGTTGGAACTGTCGAAAACTTAACGGTCATCCCTCAAAGGAAGGCAGGAACAGTCCATGGCATTTTCCGCCATCCAGGGTGGCTTCCATAATTGCAGGGCCGACACATAGCGCCCTGGTGCTGGGCTCACCGAGGGAATCGTCACGTCCTGCTCATGGCTGCTTTAATTCCTCACTTCAATATATTGGGCATTTCGTTCGCCTGGGCCGTTCCCGCACAAACCAGACAGGTTTGCAGACGGTATCCACTCAGCGAGTTTTTGATTCGGACATGTGCTTGTCGTTGTGCTCGTCAGAGCTTTTCCAGGCACGACGGACATTCGGAAAACTACCTAGTCAGAGCTGTTCCGAACGAGAGTCGCATTCGGAAACTAGGTAGTCAGACTGTTCCTAGCACGAGACATTCGGACGAGACATTTTACTCGGACGTAAATGCGTAGTGCCAATTTTTATTTTGCCACCCGTAGGCTGGCACTTCCGTCTTTGACGGGCATTTTTAATGAGGTTAGCCTTCCTCGGGTTTCAAGGCAATTTAGACTCTTATTTCGACTTCCACTCAGCAAGATTTTCCTTCCGGCTGTCGCGTAATGGATTCGCTAGCCAAGTGTTCCATTTCGTGTCACGAGACCACGAGATCTTCCACCTTTGACTATACATACTCCATGAGTACAGTTACAGACTTTCATCAGAACGTGCGACCGAGGTGTTTTTCCACTTTTAGTACTCGCTCACGAGGTAGGCTACATGTGCTGCCGGCTCAGCACCTTACCTCCGTGCGTCTATGGGCGAGAAACGGCCAGGCCCTCTCATCCAGGGATCCCTCATATCCCCCAGCTGAGAGCCTTCGAACGAGTATCTGCACCATTCACGTAGCGTGCTAGGCTCCTCACCTCAATTTTGATGTAGGTATGTGTCTGACAGGCTCTCACATCCGAGGGTTTATGGCTTAAAGACGTTCAGCTATACCCCTCGGCTGAGAGCCTTGGAGGTTTTGTCCGGACTGAGATTATAGACATCTTTTGCCAGATTTAGACAGCTATCCTCAGTCTACCTGCAGGGCAGCAGGTTTTGTTTCTCTTAGTCTGGTCCCTATCCCAAGCGCTGTCCAATATGAAGTTGTAAATCCATTGGCATAGCGCTTGGGGTCAGTGGGACACTCAAGCTCACCCACCACGGCAAGGTGGAGACACATCGGGGGAGGGATGCAATCAACTTAGCAGATGATCTTATGTATGAGTAAAAGGTTAAAGGGCAGACGATGCATAGACTTGCTGTGTGAGAATAACGCACTTATCCGAGAAGGAAACCGGGTTTGGGGGTGGAGGATAAACACACTTTTGTCTTGGTCATATTTTCCACTTCGTAGCCGACAAAAATTTCTGACCTATGAGGTACAGCCTATATTTGTGCTGGTTAGCTTAATAAACCTTGGACGCTGAATGTGATAATATTTCCCAGTCTCTGTGACAAAGAAGAAACGTTTAGTTAAGATCATAGAGTAGTCGTCTGCACCTTGATATAATCTTGACTACCAACCGAGTGACACACTTTTCGCTGTTTGTTATTTTTTATTTTTTATTTTTATTTTTTTTTATTAAATCAAATAATTGCTTTATTCTCCTGGAGTTTCACTTTATCTTCTCAATCACAGTATGAGGAGTCATCCTGTCAATTGTGCAGCCAATAGACTGCGCTATGACTTTTTTCACAGTTCCAACGAGAGCTTCTGAGACACTGCGAGCGCACATCAGTCTGGCGATCTTGATGTCATCAATGGTGATGCTACCATTGTGTTTCACGTGTTTGATCTTCTTGCTGTCACGAGGTGGCTCCTTCAATGCTCGGATAATCATTGCTGCTGCGCTGGGGACTACTTCAACTTTAGCCTGTCTGTTCTGTACCACCAATTGTATTGTCATCTTCAGTCGCTTCCAGTTAGCTTTACCTTTCTGGATGTCATGATCAACGTTTTTACAGAGACAAACACAGTGGGCCGGTCTTTGGGGCCAGGGATGAGGTTGCTGGGACATTCTCCTCCAACTGATCTGCAGTAAACTGTGAATACCTGATTTGGTTCGAAGTTAGGAGGCATGATGTAATATTGAAGCGGGGGTTGTAGTGTTTCATGAGTTCACTGTTTAGGATTGTTTGGCCTGTCAAATAATGCATGTTTTTTTCTTTCTTTTTTTTTTCTTCTTTCATGGGTACAGAAATTTATTAAACAAAAAATTTCATTACTAAAATTTTCCTCTTTTTCTTAGTGGCGACTCAATTTTGGCGTCAGTGGACGAAGAGGAGCTGTCCCACTTCCTCTGCTCGGAGTTCCAGACCCAGTCATCAGGGTAGAAGTAATCCACAACTGTGGGTGGTTTTGAGAAAGAGCTTACAGTGCAATAGTCCAGAGTAAAAATTTTGAAATGAGGAGTCATCCTCGGGGATGTCAATGCTAAATTAGGCAACGAAAAGGTGTGGAGCCTGACTGGTGACTATGGCCTAGGTGATAGGTGTCGCGAAACCACTGAAATTAACGATCAGATGATACAAATAACAGCGACAGTCTGATTCACATCTGCAAGTTGTTTGTTACTGGCGGCGGTGAGATCAAACGGTACAGCCGTCCTTGAAAGTTCCCTAGGAAACGAAGAATCTATCGGTATTGTTTGATGGGTCGGCGTTCGAGAGGAACAGACGGGTACTTTGGTTGTAGATAAGGGAGACAATAATTCCTGTGATGTAAGGGAAATAGATAGTCTGCCCTTGAGACCATCTGGTGTTGGCATCAAAGGACGTCACTAGAACAATCCAAGACTGTTTGAAAAACCTAACGTGTTGCCGCGATTGTAAACAAGAGAGTTGTCCTAGACGGACGGTGTTTCGCTAGCTCTGTATGAATTTGGAAAACATCTACCGTGTTCGGGATTAATTAAATTTAATATGCACGTGCCTGTCATGGCAAAATGTAGATGTGATTCAGGAGTAAAGCAGTGTTACATAAGGTACTCCATAGATTGTATTTAGGTATAATTAATGTATGATAGTTAGAATTTAGGACTTCAACGTAGTGAGTTGCGTTGTGGTTAGGCAGTAAAAGAGTTTCGGCGACTGTAGGCAGCTGCCTTGTAAAAACTAGCTACGGTGATATGATAATTGGCTCTGCTAGTTGAGAATAGGGTAGTGAGGTGATAATTAGCTCTGCTAGTGAGAATAGTGTAGTGGGGTGATATTTGGAGAAGTTGAGGATGGGTTGGGAGATAGGGGAAATGTCCAATGGTAGGATCTTCCAGTGGGGTGCCCACTGGGGTTCTGCACTCTGTCTATTGATTTTTCCTTGTCTTGTCCTAATTCGGACCAAGGTGATGAGCTCCTCTGCTCCATGACAGAGTTTAGTTCGCTGATAAATATCTGAGCCAGGCCGTAGGCCTACACTCAGCTGGTAATGTCAGTGTCTAGTGCTCTCACCAGGTGTGTTATTTCTCTAACAGGTTCCCCGCCAGTTACGAGGAAGCTCTACGCTGGTTTTGATGAAGTTCTACACCGGGTAGGAAGAACACGAGATGAACAGTCAATGTTTTAATAAGATGAATAACTTCAGAGAAGAAAGTTTATACAATAGTGGTTATGCTGGGCCCATGATCAGGAGGGTCCACCAGAACATGGCACAGTTGATCAAAACCATATAAACGATTCCTGTGTGATAGGGTTCACCTAGGATGGGTGATGTTCGTTTTTACACCACATATAGAAAGAACACTAGGGATTAAAAAGGAACACTAAACGTAGCATTCACATGGAGTTGTAGATTCCAGTGGAATATTACAAGGGACATTGTGTTTGTGATAATCTAGACAATAGATAGAATCAAGTGTGTTACCAATAACAGTGATACCTATTTTCACAGTACAGGGATTGGTACATTTAAGAACTATAGGGACTTGTAGAATGCAGTGGGAAACCGATCCATGATCAGTGTTAAACTATAGACTGTATCTATTTCGGATGATCATGTATATGGATTACCAAGTAGCTACCAGAGAAAGTCAGCGACTGGCAGGAGAGACACATCGCTCGGTGAGGTCTTTGTGTGTCGACCTAACGTGCTGTGGTGTAACCTTGCTAGGATGATCTGACTTGGCTCCTAATCTGCTGGTCCGATTCTACACACATTATATTATACGACACACATTCTTCGCATACACTTCTCACATACATTACACTTTTCTTTTAATAAATTAATTGTTATTAATTTTTAGAAGCTAGAGTTGTTGAGTATGTTGTGTTGGAGAAGAATGAGAGGGGCATGATCCAGTGATGAGAGCGAGAGAGAGAGAGAGAGAGAGAGAGAGAGAGAGAGAGAGAGGTGTCCATAAACTGAGGGAGTGTGGTGGACGGAATCTAGTGGATTCTCCAGGATAATGATAAGGGTTTAAAATATAATGTGGGTGTTGATTCCCCTCACTCCAGGGACGACACTAAAGGTAATCCACGACAATAGGAGTGAGAGAGATGACAGATTAATAGCATGGGCAAAATACCATGAAATGGTAAAAGGTAACAACTGGTCCAAACAACACCTTCGACGATTATATATGTGGTAAAGCCCTGGAGATAATATTTGCAATCAAATTGACTCCAAACTGACGCAGAAGCAGTTTAATAGGAGCAAAAACTAGACCAGGTGCATATGGGCATGGTGACCATGTACCAGTTATAGGAAGAAGAGGTTAAGACTTAACAACATAAAGAAAAACCCCAAAGAACATGACGCTAGATCTAGCACTACTTAAAACTGACAACGAAATCAGAGAAAAGTACAATGTTACTGTAAAGAACAGATATAATGTCATGGAGATAATACAGACTATTAATGTACAATATATCATGTTGCGGGAATCAAATACAATAGACATCAAATGAAATCATTCCACCTAAACACTGGATTGCAAAAAAAGAAAGAAATGGATGACAGATGAAATGTTGCAGAGCATGGACGAAAGAAATTATGCACCAACTAGAAAACTGTTGCCCTGATCAGTCATGCAAGTAAAATTCTACTAAAAGTCATAATGGGAAGACTTCGTAAGAAAATGGAAGAAGAGATTAACGTGGTTCAAGCTGGATTTAGACAAGGAAGAGGAACAACAGATCACGTATTCAACATGCGTTTAATAATAGAGAAGTGCAGAGAATTTAATGTAAACCTATTCTCATGTTTTTTGGATTCTTCAAAGGCATATGACTGTGTACAACATCAGAAACTTTGGGAAATCATGAGGAATATGGGCTTTCCATCACATGTAATACAACTCATAAAAATGCTCTATCTAGACCAACAAGCAGCAGTTAGAATAGATGGCGAGGTATCAGATTGGTTTGACATCAAGCAAGGAGTCCGTCAGGGCTGCGTGCTGTCACCCTATTTGTTCAACCTGTATGCCGAAAATATAATAAGAAATGTAAGAGATGATATAAACAGGGAGCTATATGATGTCCTAAATATCGGCGGTCATGACATACCGGAGATTCGATATGCTGATGATACAGTATTACTATCCACAACACAGAATGGCATATAAAACCTAATAGCCTCAACCCAATTGAATAGTGAAAATCACAACTTATATCTTAACATAGCAAAAACAAAGATAATGCATACAGATAAAACTACTATGGAGAAAGAAATATACATAATTGGGGAAAAATTGGAGGTGGTGGAAACTTTTGAATATCTTGGGTCATTGATTACCAACAACGGGGATACGATGAAAGAAATTAACCGGCGACTATCAATTGCTCTTCAAAGACTAAAACAACTGAATAAATTATGGAATGGGACAGACACAACTACAAAATTTAGATTTTAAGAGCATGCATCTTTCCCATTGCAACATACGCCTGTGAGACATTGACACTTACTAAACAAACTGAACAGCGCATAAACGCCTTTGAATATAAATGTTATAGACGAGTTCTAAGAATATCTTGGGTAAAGAAAAGAACAAATGCATCCATACTTCAAGAGTTGAATAACATTTTGGTCACTTGAAACGTCACGAAAGTTTGGAGAGAACAATAATGGAATGGTATATGCCTGGGAAGAGAGGAAGGGCAAGGCCAAAGAGAAGATGGGTGCAGGATGTGGCGGATGATCTCCAGATGGGTGTATCAGACGAGGGACATCTTGCTTATGATAGAGAGGTTTTCCAGAAGGTTGTTATGGGAGCGAGGTTCTGCAAAGGACATGCTACTTAATGAATGAATGAATGGACGAAAGAAGAAAGAACAAGCCAGATAAGAATAGAATAGAATACATAAAGAAATAACATACAAATGCAAAGTGCTTAAAGAAGAATGGCTGAATCAACAGTGCATGGGGGACGCAGAAGTGTTTCCAAGGCACCAGGGCCAGATTCTATACTAGCCAAGACCTACTAACACGTCCTAGTCGTGCGTCCTGGGCAACAGGTCCCTTCGGGGTCCTGGCTAACGTTGTAGGATCGCTGATTCTTCCAAAGTCGGAGAGTATGTGCCTGCACGGCGAGGGAGCACCAGTCTGCACACCAATAAGCCAGACTTGGGACAACGGATACTCACTGATACTGTATGACATCACACTGATGTTGGACAACAGGATGCCTTCATCCGACATACAGGACTTTGCGCTGGAGTTCACAGCCATCGAACGCAAGCAAGCAACAGTGCATGGAAATTTGGACAAACTGTGGAAAAGACTCGCATTCCATGTATTATTACATGACCCTAAAAACCCTGCTCAAGATTCTTGGAGAAAATTAAAGGAAAGGCGCTAGCCGGAACTTCAATCAACTTTCCCCACGACGTCTATCGGCATAAGTGGAAGAAAAGAAACAATCAAACACAAAGAAATAAATGGAATAACAGGTAAGAAAACACAAAATATCACTGGATGTGTAAAATCGAGGCGCGGTGCAATGTTGATGGGGCAATATGATATAGTCAAAGGAAGTGGCGTGGTTGGGGGTGGGGGGGGGGGGGAGAACTATTTGTTCAAAATGAGCAATTCTAGGATGCGCCTAGTAGTCGGCAGGCTAGTAGGACAGGCACAGATATGTATGTATAACAGATAATAATACCAGGAAGACAGACATAATCAGAGAGAAGAAAAAAATAAATAAGCCACAGGGACAGACAGCCAGAACAGGCAGACATAGAGACTGACGTATAGACAGCTGGTACTTACAGACAGATAGAACAGATAGACAGGCATGTCAGACATGTATACATGACAGACAGACATAAAAGATAGATAGAACTGTATAGACATTGTGTCACTTACTTGTTATTTCCTTTAAATAGGTCACTTAAAAGTGATAGGTTCGACTTCATTGCACCGGGTTTTATCCTACATGGCTCAGTCTCTTTCCACAGCTCTGACTGCCAAAAGCGTCACACAAAGCAACAACTCCGTAGCTCCAGCGACGACCCCCAGGAGTCTCCAATAAATGTACTCGTGGACCGAAGGACGCGGCCATAAATCGAACCCACAACCTTTGGAGCCCGAGTCAGATGGCTCAGCAACTTGGCGACGAGCTGCAGCGAATTATGCCAAGCAATAAATTGTTTGCCAAGCAATAAATTGTTTGTGTCTTCGTTATTCAAATTTAAGAATTCAGCGGCAACATAACTTTTATGTTCAGTTTACCAGCCCGTACAAAATTAACACATAATTTGCTCAATTATTAATTAATATATCAGGGATTAATGATTTGAAACATTAATTGGGTTGGTGGCCATTTTGAACCTTTTAATCAGGTCTGAACATTTAAGATTACAGTGGTAATATGACCTTTACCTTCGGTCTGTCAGCCCGCGCAAAACTAATATATGGTTTCCATGGTTTGCTCAATTATTATTTAATATGTCAGGGATTAATGATTTAAAACTTTAATTGTGGCCATTTTGAATATCTTAATCAGGTCGGAACATATAAGATTACAGCAGCAACATGACCTTTATGTTCCACTCACTAGTCTCCAAATTAACAACTTATGGTTTCAGGGGCATTATAGTTTTTTGTTAGTTTGTTTTTAAATAAACATCATACAACATTATTTGGTTCTTTTTATATTAATGAGTAGCCAGTTTTTAATTTAATGCGATTGAATGACAATATATTTCAAAAATTATTGTTTGCTCAATTAGGCCTCATTATCACGAACAAAATGATATATTGTTGCTTGGGTCGTTGTTCACAAATAAAAACAAATTACATAGGCGTATGTGTAAAAATAAATAAATAAATAAATAATAATAGTGATTTAAGTGTTTAGGCCACACTTTATCTTAGTCCTAAAACAGTATTTTCGTCTTTGTTCATATTAAATTATAACTGACACACAAACATTAGTTAGGCCTGCATGTACTTTTTATTTCGCGATGGTGAAAGGCCGTGCAAGTTTATGGGATTTATGTAGACAAATATTATGTTTAGAGGAAACATTCATTTATATTGTTCGTAAATTTCATTCATTTTGAACAAATAGTTCTGTCCCTGCCCCCCCCCCTCTCTCTCTCTCTCTCTCTCTCTCTCTCTCTCTCTCTCTCTCTCTCTCTCTCTCTGCCAAATAGTGCGTTACTTTCTGACCATCCCTCCCATTTCTTTATAATAAATATCTCCTACAATAATAAATCATACAATTCAACTGCGCATGCGTTTCTTTCGTTGCTTAGAGCATATTTAAAATATGATAATAACATGATAGTAATGCCTTGATTGATCACTACACTTATGAATAATTCTGTTCAAACATTCTGTGGAATTGCCAGATATCTAAAAGAAAAACTAGATATGAGAAAAAAAGGGGACATAAACATCTAGTACTTTTATAAGGGACATTACTCTAATAAGAAAAATGAAATGGTATATCTAGTTATTTTATATGAAAAAACTCAAAAAAATATCGAGATTTGTTATTTTAATCGTAAGTTCAGAATCGTCGTCAACATTTATAAAACTTAAAATAATATTTTAATGCCCTTAAAGAAAACATTGATTAATCTCTGCTAAATTATATTTTATAATCAACTTGTTTGTTCCATATTTACTGTTAATTTGTAATAGTGTGCGCTATCACAACATATCCGGCTAAAAATAGCGACGGTTAATCCCTTTTTGATTTTGGTTTTCCTGCCTTTACCATCATTGCCCAGATAAGGGTGATGAAGGCATTGGTGGAATGAAACAAATTGGTGAGGAGATGGCATGGGAAACAAAAATGTAAAGATTGTAAAAATGTTTGTGCAATACTGATGCTTGTTTTACTTTTTACAAAAAGTAAAAAAAAAAAAAAAAGAGGAAGGGAAAAAATAAATGAACCCTTACATATATGACCAAAATAAGCAAGGAGAAAAAGAAAACCAACTCCTTTTACTTCTACTATTATTGAACATTGCATGCATATGTATAAAAAAAAAAAAAAAAAAAAACAATAAGCAAGGAGAAAAAAGATAACCAACTCCTTTTTACACCTACTATATTATTTAACAGTGCAGGGTGCAATTGTTATTGTATGTACCTGCCATGTTTTAACACCATTCTTAAGAAAATCATTTAGCAAATGGAATCACAGTTTTGGAAAATGTGATCATTATCATAACAAATTCTATCATTGTGTTTATTAGCCTTGCTGTTATCACCCTTAGTAGTTTTATTCTTTGTCTTTATTATTAAAAGACGTATTTCATGTAAACACCATTCCTAAGATAATCATTCTAGCAAATGGAATCACAATTCACATGTTAAACTATTATTTATTATCATTGCTGTTTTTTATCTTTGAGTTTTACCACCATTAGCAGTTTTATTCCCTGTCATTATAATATTATTTATGTATTTGGTTGTTTATTTGCATTATTATCATTCTAATCACTATTAATATATATGGCTTTGTAAACGCGTATTGTTGTCTCTGCTGCCGCCCTCACCGGTTGGTTCTAAACAGTTTTTGCACCGCCATGTTTTATCATCACCGAGAGGTGGTGATGGTACTTGGTAGGAGTTTTGAAGCTGACAGGAGAGTGGGGCGGCAGGGGAATAATAACAGCGCACTACCATCACGCTTTTGTTTTAAAATATTTCCTTACAACAATGTCAATGGAGAAATGTCCAATTGTAAAAAAAAAAAAAAAAAAATGTGTACTTTTTGCGCATATGTCACCTACACTTCCACATGCAACGCTCTGTAACAACACGAACAATACAAATGCAAATGTTTCTTAACACTCAATAAAGGTTTAAAAAAAAAAAAAAAAAAATTTTGGTTTTGGTTTTATCGGTTTTTTTTAAGGCAGATTCGATTCTGTCTGAAACACAATTCTAAACACCTTCATCATCATTATCTTCCACTTCTGCCGTCATGTGTCGTGGGAGGAATAATTTGCGTTCTAGCTCTCGGTGGGCAGCACTGGATAGTGTCATTCCTTATGGTTGTGCAATGTCTTTGATGTTGTCAATCCATTTTTTTCTTGGACGTCCTCGTGGTCTCGTCGCAGATGATCTTTGATGTAAGGCCAGTGATGGTAGTTGCTAGTGTTGCATTCTAACGACATGGCCAAACCACTTGATCTTCTGTCTTTCAATAAATGTGGCACAAGGTGTTGATCCCACAGTCTGTCTGATAATAGCGTTTCTTACTCGGTCTCGGATTGTTAAGTTGGCAGCTCTCCTCAGGCATCTCATTTCGCAGGTGTTGATTTTTGCGAAGGTGTAATGTGGATAAAGTCCTGGTCTGAGATTGGTAGCAAAGGATTTGGGTGAATATGCTGTTTATTATCTGTCGTTTAGCAGGCATGTGTATATTTTTGGATGTTTCAGTAAGAGTGATAGTTGATATGTAAGTGCACTAGCTTTTTAACATCTGTTTCAATTTCTCTGTCTAATCTGCCATCTTCTGTGATCATACTTCCAAGATATTTGAATTCTTTAACTTGTTTCAGAGTTTTGCTATTTATTTGTATACTTAGTGGGCCCGGCGATCTGCTAACTCGCATTACTTCGGTTTTGGCTGTATTTATGCTCATATTGTATCTGCTGCATGTTGAACTCAGATTATTAATATAATTTTGCAGTCTGCCCTCGTCCCTGTAAACCAGGCACTGATCGTCTGCAAATAGAAGTTCATTTATTTCCTGTGGAAGAGTTGTTTCATCTGGAGTAAAGAGTTCTAAATTTTCTGAATCTGTTCTGTCGAGACTTGCTTCTTTGGAAATTCTGTCCATGTAGATATTAAATAGCAGGGGAGAGAGCATACATCCCTGTCTCACTCCTGTATTGACCGTGAAAATATCTGATATACCTTCTTGTGTTCTTACTGCACTTCGGCTCGAGTGGTACATGGCTATGATGTTTTCTAGCAGTTGCCCTTGTATCCCATAGTCTTTAAGGATGGTCCATAATTTGTATCTGTCTACTCTATCGAAAGCCTTTTCCTGATCTACAAACACAATATTCCGCTGATCACTATATTCGATAGTTTTTTTCACATATTTGTCTAAGTGTAAATAGTGCATCAGTGCAACTTTTACCTTTCCGAAAACCGAATTGTACTTTGCTTAACTGTTGTTCAACTATGGGTCTAGCTCTTTGTTCCAATAGTTTTGCATACATTTTCCCTATATGGCTCAGGAGTGATATGCTTCTGTATGTTTCGCACTCTCTCATATTGCCTTTCTTTTTCCATATAGGTACTATTATTGCCTGTTGCCAATCATCTGGGACTTTTCTTTCTTCCCATGCTATGTTAAAAAGTCTTGTTAGCCATTTAACTCCCGTTTCCCCACAGGCATGAATAGCTTCTGTGGTTATTCCATCTGGACCTGGTGATTTGTTTTATAGGAGTTTTCTGTATAACTGCTTTGACTTCTACAGGTATGAAAATTGGTTCTTGCTGTCCCTGGCTTTTAGACACAAAAGTGAGGTTTTCTATGTTATGTGTGGGGTTAAGTAGTTCTTGAAAGTATTCTGCCCACCTTGCTAGTTTTTGTTGTGGGTTAAATATCGGTATACCTCTTTTGCTGTTTATGAAGGTGGTTGGGATGTAGCGTGCATCTCTGTTTCTCATTGTGTTGACACGTTTATAAAATTCTTTTGGGCAGTCTTTGCTAAGGGTCGCCATCTGTTCACCTTATATTCTTCAGGTTTCATCTTTGTTTGCTCAAACTGTTCGTTTGGCATTACGTCGTGTGTCATATATTTTTGAAGGGAGTGGGAAATCACTTTGGTGCATGCCCCATTTCTAATCAAAGAAGTTGGGCCCCATCCTTTTCTGTCTTCAATAACCCCAGAATATGACCCTCGAGTTATCTGCGGGCCTCGTCTTATTTAATTTTGTCTAGGAGATATAGATTATGGCCCTGGTGAAAATAATAAATACCAACTGGGATTCTGCCCCTTCTCCAAGGATTCTTATAGCTCTTGAGCCCCCCTTTTTGTTTATCAAATCTGAGGAAAGTCTGGAGAAGTCTCTCAGCTTGATTTAGATGAAGAAAGCATGGATGTTGAGCAGTTGATAGACCTTGAGTCTCTCCCAATTTAATTCCTTCATGAGTTAATTTGGTTTTAAACAATTAAACGCATAACCAATCACAACAGATCTTGACACTTTAGTGTACACACATAAGATGGTGAATCACAGATAGGTTGAACCAATATTCAACATAAGATCAGTGACAGTTAATTATTTATTGAATGGGCCTGTGTCTTCTGGCCTGCTATTCATTTTCCATGTTGGTTTATACAAGATAATTTAGAAAAATGCATATAGGACCAATATTACAAACCATCAATAAATAAGCATCAATATACATGATGTCAACAAGTGTGAAAACATGGTATACAATTGAATGTTGTACATGTTAAGTGTGGTGATAGTGAAATCAACATTTATGTATCAGTTCCTGAAACTGAGTGTTGTGTGTTCCTAAAAGAAAGGTACCCTTGTGATGGGAGATTTGGATAGCCTGGGTCCATTGACTGATGGATCCACTCCAGTTCTGCCCATGACCAAGTCTTCTTCCATCTCAAGTGTGGGTCATCTCTTTCTGTCTCTCTCTTTGATCTGGTATGGTTGGTTGGCCAGTTGGTTGCCAGCTGGTTGGTTGTGGGTTGCCAACTGGGTTGCCACCAAGATTTCACACGGATCTAGACATTCTGCCTTCCCTATTTGAAAATCGGTCACACTAGATTTCACGTCTGTTCAACAGGCATGTTTTAGGAAGAGTCCGCGATTAGCATAATCTATACAGGCGTTGGCGCGAAGGCATTGTCACATGTCTCTTTTTATCCAATGATCTCTTGTGCCTTGGCTGATGAAATGTTTCCCAGAATTGACGTCATCTGTCACTTGTTCCAGTTTGCGTTGGTGTAGTCAATTTTTATGCATTTTTCCCTCTCTTTGGCGTGCATTCTTGGTACTGAATAATGGTGGTTAGCGGTTATGCCACATGGCCCCACCCCAGATTGTTCTACGGTATGGAACAATGTTTCCAACATTTTCAGTTATCAAGCTGTTCCCGTGTTTTCCTCCATTGTATTTTCCTCTGCATCTGATTGACCTGGTTCATCAGGCACTGTGTGTCGACTCAGGAAGTCCGTTCCCACATTCATTTTCCCAGGAACGTATTCAACCTGGAACGAGTAAGGTTGAAGAAGCAGCGACCACCTCATAAGTCGGGCATTCAGAGTCTTGGATGCTGCGAGAAACATGAGTGGTTGATGGTCACATTGCACTGTGAAGTGTTTGCCATATAGGTATGCTTGAAACTTCTGTACACTCAATACGAGCGCAAGACATTCTCTCTCGATAGTACTGTAATTTCTCTCTGCTGCATTTAATTTCATGCTAGCATAGGCTACAGGGAATAGCTCTGATGGTACATCTCCCTTTCTCTGCAACAACGTTGCCCCAATTTCTATGTTACTGGCATCGGTGCGCAGCACGAATGGTTGGTCGAGGTCTGGTAGATGTAAGACTGGATGAGCAGTTAATGCCTGCTTTAGTACTGTGAAAGCTCTCTCACAGTCAGCTGACCAAGTGACTTTCTCTGGTTTCCCCTTTTTGGTAAGATCCGTTAAAGGTGCTGACAGAGTATTGAAGTCCTTGATGTATCTTTGATAGAATCCACATAAGGATACAAATATTTTACATCCTTCTTTGTTTTTGGACGAGGTGGTCTCTGGAGTTTGTCCACATTTCCCTCTTGTGGAGTTATCAGTCCATGAGATATCTTATGACCTAGAAAGTCCAATTCTTGGAATCCTATTTGACACTTCTTTGGTCTAGCCGTCAATCCAGTTTCTCTGAGGCGCCTGAACAAAAGATGCAGTGTTTCTACATGCTCTTCAAATGTTTCAGTTGCGATCAGGATGTCATCCATGAAGTGACTGATGTCTGGATGCTGTAGTGGGTCAAGTAATTTTCTCATCATACGTGTGAAAACGCTGGCAGCATTACTTAATCCGAATGGAAGAAAGTTGAACTCATAGTGTCCTCCAGGCGTGCTGAAAGCTAACCATGGTCTAACTTCCGGTTTTACAGGAATCTGATAATATCCCTTACTGAGATCAATCCTAGTAAAGTACTTAGCTCGGTTGAGTGCTGTGAAGAGTTTATTCTGATCAGGCAGAGGTTCTGCTTGGAATTCAGTAATGGCATTGAGCTGTCGATAATCGATGCACAATATATGTTCTCCACTTGGCTTTCTCAATAAGACGACGCTAGCACTGTAAGGTGATTCAGATGGTGAGATTATCCCTGCGGTGAGCAGCTGTTGTATTTCTTCCTCTAAAGTCTTTTGCTTTGCATAAGGAACTGGGTAAGTCTTGACTCGCACAGGTACTGTGTCATTTAACTTCATGTCAAATTCCTCCAAATCAGTTTTTCCTGGCTTATCAGTAAGTACTTCTGCATATTTTGCCATAAGTTCCCTAATCTGCTTTTGCTGATCCTTTGTTAATTTGGGATTGATTTCCATATCCTTAAAGGTCTCTTTGGCTTGCAGTTGGCACTCGACTCCCATTGTTGATCCTTCTTCGACTTCAGTAGCCACAATCATGGCCATCAGATGTGCAGGTTCGGTGGTTGAGGGTCTTTCATGAAACTTCTTCAAGAGGTTTATGTGAAATACTTTCATCTTGCCTTTGACTGAAATTCTGTAGTTGGTACGTGAGATCTTCTTCGTCACTACATAAGGTACTCTCCATCCGATTTGCAGCTTATTCTGACTGGTTGGAAGCAGCAACATCACCTTCTCTCCTATCTCTAATTCTCTATCCTTTGCCTTGCGGTTGAAGTTACGAGCAATTCTTCGTCTGGCTTGACGTAGATTGACATTCGCTTGTTTCCAACTGTGTTGTAAACGATTTTTCAACTCGGCAACATATGTAGATGTAGTCACGACTGTATCATCTGTAGTGTTATCAGTCTATGTTCGCAGTAACGCCTCCAGTGGTCCTTTGATCGGTCGTCCAAACAACAGTGTGGCTGGAGCAAAACCTGTTGAGTGATGGGGTACTTCCCTGTAAGCGAATAAAGCTGCGGGTAAATAAAAGTCCCAATCCTCTGTCTTCTCCTGGGCAATTTTGCGCAGGATACTAATCAATGTACCGTTCCACCTTTCCACAAGTCCATTTGACTGAGGGTGATATGGTGAACTGAAGATATGGCGTGCATGAAAAAGTCTGAAGGTCTCTTCCATGAGCTTACCACGAAACTGTCAACCGTTGTCCGTCAAGATCCTTTGTGGGAATCCTAGACGTGTGAATATTCCTAATAATGCATCTGCGACGTGTTTGGATTCACAGCTGGGCATAGGAACTTCTTCGGCCCACATGGTTGTTGTGTCCACAAGCGTTAATATGAATCGGTTTCGCCTCTTCGTTGCTGAGATAGGTCCGATTATTTCTTCAGCCACTTTCTCAAATGGAATTCCAGTGATTGGCGATTCACCCAACATTGCCGGTGGTGTCCGGTGTTTTGGTGACACTTTCTGATACTGTGGGCATGATTTTACAAACCGTTGTATGTCTGAATTCATCCCTGGCCAAAAGTAGTGATCCGCTGTGTAGTAGCGTTGATACCCATATGCCCACTGAATGGTAGACTATGACCCATCTCCAAGATCTGAGTCCTGTATTGAGTTGGTACAACAAGTTGATTAAACTCTTGTCCAGCTCGTCCTGCTTTTCTGTAAAGAAGTGCTGACTTCATGAACAGATCACCTTTACGTAGAGGTAAATGTGATTTTGGCAGTTTTCTGAAGCAGGGATCCAAGGTGCTGTCGGCTTCCTGTGCCCTCTTCAGTTCCTCCGTTCGAGGGATTGGCGTAGTTGTTTCTGGAGTTTTTGTCACCTCGGATCGAGTAGTCATAGTCGCCATCGCCACAGGTCGAACAGGTTCTCATAGAACGATAAATCTACAGCCGAGGATTACAGGATATATTGGATCGTCCAAGACTGCTGCCTTGATTGTCCCAGTGACATACCGCGAGGCTATGTTCACTTTTGCCACTGGAAGAGACATATGTGTTGAACTCTTCAGTGGTCCCTGTAATTCCACTATTTCCTCTGTCACTTGTTCAGGGTGAACTAAGGATGATGAAACAACACAGTCATACGATAAACCAGTATCATATAGACAGGTCGTCTTGAATCCATTTGACAAGATGGATTCTACAACCGGAATACGAGATGATAAGTCTTGATGAGGTGTCTGTTTGGACGTTTCACCAGTGCTCACTTTTTCCTCTTTTCGGTTGGCCAAACAGGCCGCTGTGTGTGGAGGTGGCTTCTTCCTGCAATTCTGAAATGTGTGACCTCTAATTTTGCAATGGGTACAGAATGGTTTCTCCTCCTTCGGCGCTGTTTGGGCTGTGTTTTGAGTGTTTTTCTGGGATTTCCCCTTGTTCTTGGTGGCTAAAGTGTTTTCACCCACTTTTGGCTGTGGAGATTTGTTTTGAGAGGGGGTGTTGTTCGAACGTCCCTTCCCTCCCATCTCCTTCTGAGATTTTTCAAATCTCTCTGCCAGGATGATTATAGTTTCTAGGCGGTCAGCCCCGTTTTGGGTTAAGAATGCCTTCATTTCGTTCTGCATTTTCCCCTTGATCTGATCAATGATGATCATTTCACGGAGTCCTTCAAAACTTTCCTCAAATCCTTCTAAGCAAGTCCATCTTTGTATGTATGACTTCAGTCTTTCAACTAGTTGCGCGTAGCTCTCACCCGGTTCCTTCCTTACGGCTTTGAATCGAGCTTTGTAAGAATCTCCGTCCACTTCGAATCGGCTCAAGAGTGCCGTCTTTAGTGTTGCGTAGTTCTGCTGCTCCTCACGAGTGAGGCGAGAGAACACGTCATAAGCGGTAGATCTTAAAGCTTGCGCTAACTTCGTCGCCCATCTCCCTTCTTCAAGCCCACAGCTGACAGCCATTGCCTCGAAGCGTGATAAAAATCCTTCGATGTGGTCAGTCTGTTCATTGAAGGGTTCCAGAGGAAATGACATAGCTCCTGAATTAAGGTGGGAGACGTGAGGCTGTGGTTCTGTCACTGGCGATCCTGATGAGGTTGAGGGTGTAGGACCACTCCCTTTCTCTATTCTTCGAATCTCCACTTCCAGTTCCATTCTCTTCATCTCCAGTTGGTGTTGACGCTCTCTCTCTCTTTATCTTCCATTTCAGCCTGAAGTCGTTTCTCTTTCTCCTCTATTTCTGCTTGAAGCCTTTCTCTTCTGTCGAATGCGTCTGCAACATAGTTAGCTAGCGCAGGGCCATCTAACCCGCATTCCCTACCTGTTTCCATTATTTGGGCTCTAAACTTTGCAGTTTCCGCCATGCCTAGAATTTTTTGCTTTGTTTGCTCTACCTAAAAAAATATATTTGCAGTTGGTCTGATCCGCGTCAGCTTGTCAGTCCCCGGATCTGCAAATATACAACAGAGCATGCACAATATTAAAAACACCCTATGTTATGTCTGTCTGTCAATGCTGGAAAAGCCAAAGACAGCAGGCATTAAAGTAACCAGAATTAATCCCTAGTAAAGAAAAGAATCTGAAATTAGACAGATTTCCCCCCGGATAAGATTTTCCGATGGTTGATGAAATGCCGTTAAGTTCAGACTTCCAGGAAAAGAACACCTTCTCTGAAAGAGACGTAGTTTTTGTATAGTAGACTCACACTCTATATTTCTCCTGGGGCACCTTTTTCTGAAGTATACACCTATTTGAAAATGGCCCCCTTATTCAGGAGGAATGATCAGTCACCTACTCTTATTTATCTGTAAATGTCATTCTTATCATGTGGCTGTCAATCAATACCCCACATGATGACAATGTTCAAAATCTAAAGATATTTGTGTTAATGTTTTATGTAATACAGTGTTTTATGCAACTGTTCAATTACACAATGTATTATGTAACCGTTTAATTACACACAATGTATTATTTAATTGTTTAATTTATTTATGGGAACCATCCAGGACGTAGCCATCCCAATATGTCATATATTTTTGAAGGGAGGGGGAAATCACTTTGGTGCATGCCCCATTTCTAATCAAAGAAGTTGGGCCCCATCCTCTTCTGTCTTCAATAACCCCAGAATATGACCCTCGAGTTATCTGCAGGCCTCGTCTTATTTAATTTTGTCTAGGGGATATAGATTATGGCCCTGGTGAAAATAATAAATACCAACTGGGATTCTGCCCCTTCTCCAAGGATTCTTATAGCTTTTGAGCCCCCCTTTTTGTTTATCAAATCTGAGGAAAATCTGGAGAAGTCTCTCAGCTTGATTTAGATGAAGAAAGCATGGATGTTGAGCAGTTGATAGACCTTGAGTCTCTCCCAATTTAATTCCTTCATGAGTTAATTTGGTTTTAAACAATTAAACACATAACCAATCACAATAGATTTTGACACTTTAGTGTACACACATAAGATGGTGAATCACAGATAGGTTGAACCAATAATCAACATAAGATCAGTGACAGTTAATTATTTATTGAATGGGCCTGTGTCTTCTGGCCTGCTATTAATTTTCCATGTTGGTTTATACATGATAATTTAGAAAAATGCATATAGGACCAATATTACAAACCATCAATAAATAAGCATCAATATACATGATGTCAACAAGTGTGAAAACATGGTATACAATTGAATGTTGTACATGTTAAGTGTGGTGATAGTGAAATCAACATTTATGTATCAGTTCCTGAAACTGAGTGTTGTGTGTTCCTAAAAGAAAGGTACCCTTGTGATGGGAGATTTGGATAGCCTGGGTCCATTGACTGATGGATCCACTCCAGTTCTGCCCATGACCAAGTCTTCTTCCATCTCAAGTGTGGGTCATCTCTTTCTCTCTCTCTGGGATCTGGTTTGGTTGGTTGGCCAGTTAGTTGCCAGCTTTTTGGTTGTGGGTTGCCAACTGGGTTTCCACCAAGATTTCACCCGGATCTAGACATTCTGCCTTCCCTATTTGAAAATCGGTCACACTAGCTTTCACGTCTGTTCAACAGGCATGTTTTAGGAAGAGTCCGGGATTAGCATAATCTATACAGGCGTTGGCGCGAAGGCATTGTCACATGTCTCTTTTTATCCAATGATCTCTTGTGCCTTGGCTGATGAAATGTTTCTCACAATTGACGTCATCTGTCACTTGTTCCAGTTTGCGTTGGTGTAGTCAATTGTTATGCATTTTCCCCTCTCGTTGGCGTGCATTCTTGGTACTGAATAATGGTGGTTAGCGGTTATGCCACATGGTGCTATTCTATAATTAACAAAGTCTTGTTGTGGTCCACTTTTTGAACGCTACCTTCTTTTTGAATATGCTATCTTTAACTTCGTTGTTCCACCAGGCTGTTCTTAATCTTTTGTCCTGCCCTACTTTCTTTGTTCTACATTTATTTTCCAGTGTGTCGAGAATGGCAGCCTTGAAAATTGTCCATTCCTTATCTACGCTTGAGTGGTAATCATGGATATTCTTACGTAGGTTTTTGATTTCTCGATTGAATTTGTCTTTAACCGTATTTTCCTATAATTGATGACATATGTTATTCTGTTTTTGTTTTTCTATATTCCTGTATGTTGAAATCTTTTTTTTTTTATGACTGGTTTGTGATCAGTATCAACATCTGTATTTGGGAGTGCTCTTGAATCTAATAGTAGTCTTCTGTCTGATTTCCTAATTAGAATAAAGTCAATTTGAGATGCTTGGTCTATGTCATTCCATTTATACCAGGTTTTGGTGTGGCTACGCCGATGTTGAAAAAAACTATTTGCTATTATTAGTCCGTGTTCGGAGTATATGTTGAGTAGATGTTGACCATTGCTGTTACATTCAGTCTCTGTGTCGCTGAATGGCCCCATGCATTCATCCCACGGTATTCTTCGTGTGCCTATTCGTCCGTTAAAATCACATATCACAATAAGTTCATCTGTCTCCCTCACATTATTTAACGTGTCTACAGGTTTATCAAAATACTCGTCTTTGTCTTCGACGCTGTAAGTGTCGTTACATGGGGCGTATGTTCGTATAAAAGTTATTGTTCTATTTCCTTCCTTGATCTGTACTAGTATTATCCTTTCCGATATAAATTTAGTGTTGATAATGGCTTTCGCTTTGTCTGGATGTAACAAAAAATAATCCACTCAATGTTTAGCTGTAGCTCGCTGGTCGACGCCACTCCATATAAGAACGTAACCTTCATGTGTTCGTTTCGTGTTCTGCCACTTGCTCCTAGTATCTGTGAGTTCAAATATTTGAATATTTGATTCTTTAATAAACTCTACGAGAGCTGGTTCCTTATATCCTAGACCAGTAACATTTCAAGTTGCGAAAATCTCCTTTCTATTTGAAGTATTTCGAAGTTTAGCAGTCGTTAGTCGCTTGTTGTTGTTGTTCGGCTTCGATGGAGTCCTTCATCATTCAACGAAAATGCTTTTTAATTTTGTGTAAGTGATCTCGATTGTTTTCACCACGTATAGCTTTGGATTAAAGATTTCCTCTGTCAAGGATTATTTAAACGTGTCAGTGGTTTTAATTTTCTGGAAGTGATTTCGATTGTTTTCACCACGTGTAGATCTGTATTGAAGATTTCCTCTGTCACGGATTATATAAGATGTAAAACCAAATTGTAAAACGTGTCAAATTCAACACGAGTGAAGGTTTCGAGGGAGGAGAGTTCCACCAAGCAAACACACTGTGTTTTCTGTATCAGGACCTCATGTATGTCGGTTCAACTACTCGCTGATGGCGAGCGGGATCGGTAGGCAAGGGATAAAATCCATCTACCGGTTTGAGGACCCTAAAAGATGGTACGCTACGCTGACACCGGAAGCAAAGGCGGCACATTATGAACGGCTTCATGGGATGAAGCATGTACTGCAGAATCCTAAATTAACTATTGTAATAGAAAACATAGGGAAGGAAAAGACCAAGGCTATGATTCACTAGTTGCCTACAACCGGAAAGTTTGAGACAATGAAGCAAATACCCTCAAATATTTCGGGAGATATAAATGAGGAAATGCATAAACTTAAAAACAGCACTGACAAGTGCTTACTGCTGTGCAACCCGAAAGAACCTCTTCCACATTACGTGGACATGAAGTTGGACGGGGTAGAAGATAAGCTGATGAGGATGAAGACGGATTCCAGCTGGTCACTAGGAAAAGGGGACGCTCAACCAAGAGCCTGTCCGACGGTGAGAGCTCGACACCTCTAGCCCCCAAACACCTGTTACCACGCTGCTACCCCTCAACATCCGCGACTACCCTACACCGTCTGAAGCTCAGAGGAAAACCAAAAAGAAATGTGTAAGTAATTATAATAAACGGATAACGACCAACGCCATGACCGGAAGAGACAATGATATGATAAAGTTAACACACCACCAAGACGAAGAAGCCTGTCAGATTCTTCTCCACGCCTCTTTATTGACTTACATATTTCAAGCCCAGCGAAGAAATCTACTAAATATTTCCAGAAATGACATCATGAATACAGACAGTGTAAACATAATTATACTCAACCGTTTCTTATATGACAACAACAATGGCAACGGAGATTAAAATAGTGAGTATTAACATTCGAGGTATAAAGATCCAAAATTAATCATCTTATACTACTCATACACATATATAAACCTGATTTTATACTCATACAGGAAACTAACGTTAACACCGAAGAACATGCATCATATATCACAACATCCTTAGGTATAAGACACTCATGTTTTAGTCTTAGTACTCAACATATCGGACTGAGTACAGCAATAATACAGACATCTGACAGGTGGCAGATTATAGAGAAGGACAGGGACTGCCAGTGTAGGATAGCTATAGTACAGGTGGGAAATAATATACATAAATACACAATTGTCAACATGCACGCACTGCCTGACTACAGAAATCAGCCGCTCTTCTTCCAAACACTGGAAAACTTACTATCACGTTCATATCGGGGTCACAACATCATTTTAAGGGGTGATTTTAATTGCGTGCTTTCTGTGCATGACGTAATAAATGGAGATGTAAGAATGCAAATTCGAAACACATCAGGGCATGATGAACATCAGTTAGACACATTGCAAACAAGTTTAGATATCCATCTGCTAAGAGATACATACAGACAAACGCATCTAAATGGAACAGATACAACACACACACACACACACACACACACACACACACACACACACACAATGCACATAACACAGCAGCGCGATTAAATAAAATTTACGGGCCAATAGCACATCATATAACACAAGTCAAACATTTACAGGAGACACTGAACTACATAGACCATAAGGCTGTAGAAGCAGCAATAAACATAGTACACACAACACCACATCTTAGAAGATCTCCAAACTGGACATTTAACAGCACACTTTTACAAAATCAGGACTGCATAACAAAACTGATCCTCACATACACAAGCGGTATACCAGAGGGTAATGTGCGAGAACTCTGGGAAACACTTAAACAAACTATACGAGAGAGAACTCAAACACTAGCAGCAGTAATACACAAGGAAACCTACAACAAGAAAAAGTATTGGAAAATGCAATTAAGCTCCTATTACAGACAGACAAAATTTCACCACATATCATAGCATTACAGGAAGAATTAGATCTCCACAGACATCACCGATTTCAGGGGGCTTTACTGCGAACAAAGTTACAAACTATAACACAAGAGATATCGAGTAAACAATATTTACCTATAGAACAAAACATACAGCGCAGCAGACAGGCCAGATAATTGACATGGAATGGTATATACAAGTCGAGCCACAACAAATAACCTTACCCTTTGAAGATTATTATAAGAACCTTTCAGTTATCAGTGATCAGTTGGGGGTCCATAGGTGCTCAGATTCCCCCTCCCAATCCCTTCCCTAGTATGTGCATTACCGCTGGCTAATATATCCGCTGGCTAATAGTGCCAGTTCTGTGTTGGTTGACGAGGCCCCTAGTTTTCCCGATGTACCTCTCGAGTCTGGCCGTGCCAATTCTTACTCCCAAGTCTCTCTTCCTGGACAGTGATGTGGAATCACTGACGTCAAAGTCCACTGTTCTCGACACCTCTTTACGGATGTTAATAGCATCGACGCGATACATGGGCTGGCCATCTGCAGGGGATGCAGAGCCAGCCAGCTTATCAGTTCATTTCCCTGGACTTCCGCATGTACCGCGACGAAGATGAAGGTATAAAAGAACCTTTACACAGAGGAAAACACGCAGAAGCACTTACAAGAAAATGTTATGAAGTTTAAAAAAAAAAAAAAAAACTCACAGGGGAACAGAAACTAACACTAGATACTGATTTAACACCAATAGATAAAACACAAGCTATTCACGGAATGCAGAAGAGCAAATCTCCTCGCCGTGACGGTGTTACTGTTGAATTCTATCAGTTTTTCTTTCCTCTTCTAGGTCCCCTTTTACTCTCAGTATACTCTGAATCTTTCCACAAACAAGAACTCCCTTCCAGTTTCAACACGTCTCACATCACTCTTACTCCGAAGGAGAACACCGACAAGTCACTTTTAAAGAGTTAGAGACAGATCTCGCTTTTAAAAGTAGATTACAAGATTTTAACAAAGGCTTTGACGAATAAATTGTAAACAGTAATGGCAACTCTCATTCATAAAGACAAGTAATGTAGTGTACAACACCGGAAAATCCAGCAACACACACACACACACACACACACACACACACACACACACACACACACACACACTTCATAAGGACATCATCAACTACACACATCTGAAAAACTGTCAGTCCTCAATTCCCTCTTCAGATCAAGAAAAGCATTCGACAGAATATCTCACTCATACCTCCACAAAACTCTCTGACGCTGGAACGTGGGAAGTTATTTTCGGACATGGATCCAAATTTTATATTTAAAACCAGAAAGTCGAATTCTGTTAAACCATACCCTCACAAATTCTTTCAGGTTGACTAGGTCAGTGAGACAGAGATGTCTCGTGTCCCCATTACTGGACGTTGACGCCCTAGAGCCACTTCTACAAAAGATACGACAGGATGACAATGTCAGGGGTACGTTCATACAAGGGAAGGGTGAGCAAAAGCTGCGTGCTTATGCGGACGATACCATTTTCATTCCGACAACTGAAAAATCTGTACGGATCATTTTGTAAAAGATCTCGTTTTTCGACAAAGAGAGTTTGGCAAAATTAAACGTAAAAAAATCTATCATAATGTGTCTAGGCAACTGGGAAAAATTAAGGCGGCTTTTCCATTTCATGGCTAATATAGCAGGTGTAACATGCATTCCGCTTGTGGAGATGGAAATGAAGCAATGCACGGAATGTGTGTTTAAATGCACTATGCCATAAATGTCATATTCACATAAATGCATATGTATGTGTTTGTTTTATTCACACATGTGACATGTAACACATAACATCGACCAAGTGTTGACCCTGCTGTAATACTGTTCAAACCAATAGTACCTCTGCCGGACAACCAACGGCACTTATCAATTGTTTAACTAAATGAAATAATACCTGTGGAGTGAGCAACCCTAATGATGATGGTACATATATATAGTCATGAAATGGTACCCAATGACCCTGGACCACTAAGCAGAATATACACAGAAATCAATAAGAAAAACTTGATCTGTGTATCTCTAGCGCCGGTGTCCCTGGTGACTTGGTCCAACTGCTCGTCTCCAGTTCCGCTTGTTTCAGGACTCGGTAAGAATCAGCCTGGCTCCAACTCTGTTCAACTGGGTCGTCAGGTGCACTGGTGGCTCCCCAAACGTGGTGTAGATACCACCTATGATACTACTGCCAACCCATGTGAACCAAATCTGGAATGAATACTCAATGTTGATACCGCGATTAGATCATGCACTATAGTGCATGTAGCACATGTAGACGACCTTGTAATGTTACATATGTGGCTACTTGCCATTACTTTGAATTTTTGGAAACTTGAAATATTGTGCTTTATAGGCACCCTGCACAATTAGCCACAACCATTGCTGTTGATAAACTACGTGGGTTCCATTGTTGTGGTTGATAGCCATGCTTGTTTGCTTTACTGATACTCAGTTTGAAAAGTGTTCACTTTTAATACAAATGTCTATTTTCACTGTCGGCACTGTTCTTAAAGAGACCAGATAACGTCTGTAGTATTCACAAAATGTTCTCACCCCTGTCGTTAAACACCCCCTTATCGAGTACTTTAATATCGGTGTCGTCGTATTTGTTTTTCAAATTTACCTCCAATACTGTTCACTACTGGTATATACTTTGCCATAGCTCATAACATCACGTGAATCACAGCGGCACATCTATTTCCTATTTCAATATGTAATGTTATTTGACCCCAATCACAGGTATAATCACCGTTAACACTTTAACTTTAGATGTTCTTTGATCCTCGTACCCATTTTAACTAGTTGTTGATTAGCGCTCACTGCGAATTACTTTATTGTTTATATGGCGTTAACTTTGCAGAGTTTACAATTAATGCACTGGTACATTTGTAGCTTCGCCCTGTTCCTGGCTTTTCATTAGCCGTATTCTAATGTTTGTTCTTAACTTTTATCTATAACTTTCCAAGCTGATTACTCCTTCTGTTTATTACCGTTCTACGGTCCTTCTTTGCCCAGTTCAGTTACCGGCTTGGCCCCCCATGTATGCCAATGTGCTGTTAGGGGTATGCTGTCGCTACACTGGCAAACTAAGCTTGGAACACGTACCAGAATCACTACGACTTTCCATGAGTGAAAACATGCCGAATACATAGCTTTATTTCTTCACAAGCAGTTCATACAGTTATACACTTGCCTAATTAACCTACTTACACTCGGAAGACGGGGTCACCACCGACCCGTTCAGCCACACCACTCGCCTCCCTCCGTGAAAACGTGTCTTCAATGGTATGGCGGGTGGACTACACATCTCGCCTTCTGTGCAACTGGTCTCAGCAACTATGTCGTTCGTTCTCCCTGTTGTCACGCGCTGGTTGCTTGACATAGTCGAATTTATGTCCACATCTTCATATTAGAACAATGGTTTATTACGTTCTATGAAATGTACATGGCTGTGTTTCCCGGCAGACTCAATTCTCTGATTTCTGATCTGTCTGTGATGGCGTCCGAACTCCCACTGATCTTCTTTGTTCGTGCGCCCTGCTCGAACCTCCTGATCACGTGGCCTCCTCCTCGCAAATCTATTGGCCACTATCTTTAGCCCGTTACCGGTGTCTTTTTCCTTATAGCTCTCCGTGATTATTTATCACTCTTAATGTCTCATCTATCTATGTTGCTGTTACTCAGGTCTTATGTAACCCGACTCATGGCAGACCTCGCAAGGAAAAAGTCGGATGTGGATAAAGGTAAGGCCCTTCTTGCACGCTACATAGAGCAGACTGACCAGAAAGACGAGCCCGCCAGACAGAGGACCACAACGACACTCTCTCAGTTGTGCGAGGGAGTTGGGACAAACGAAGAGTGCATAATCATAGCTGAGACACTACGTGCTATGCTCAAAAAATCACCTAACACCGCCCCAGGCCCAGATGGCATCCGATATGGTGACCTACTGATGATGTCAGATGATGACATGGAAGAACTGGCTAGAGAATTCAACACCAGTATCCAAATGGGTCAGATCAAAGAGGAATGGCTACACAGCTATTTGCTGCGCTGCCAAAACCGAACAAAGACCATTCCAAGATAAGCGGCTACAGAATCATTACGATGCAGAACACTGTTGGCAAGCTACTGGAGAAAATTGTAGCACACAGACTTGCTTGTGACTTGGAACAGCTCGGCTGCTTCCCGCCCACACTTGGAAGATACAGATGTAACAAAGAGTCATGGCTGAATGCGGCGGTCTTTGCTCAAGATGTTTACGAAGAATTTCAGGTCGGAGAAGAGATATGTGCGGCCGCCATAGACTTAGAGGACGCATACAATAGAGTATCCTTCGAGCACTTGATGCAAACCCTCCTCAGACTGAAAGTGCACCCTCACCTTGTACGATGGATAGCAGCAGTTCTGCTCCAAAGGAAGGTGGTGCTAAGATGCGGGAGTTGGTCTTCTGAGCCGATAACGATATGTCCAGGATTGCCGCAGGGTTCACCACTGTTACAAGTACTATTCAACGCGTATACGGTGCCGATCACTGAACAACAGTTGGGCGGGAGGGGTAGGACTCTGTCATTTGCTGTCGACATTCTCGTGTACCGACAGGGGCGAGATAGACAGGTGGTTACCAATAATATGCAGGGCGAACTAGATCGAATTTCCTCATGGTGCGCTAATGCCGATGCCCTTGTCAACCCTGCAAAGGCATCGGTTACATGGTTCTCCCTAAAC
This sequence comes from Cepaea hortensis, assembly GCA_963921405.1. Taxonomy (NCBI): domain Eukaryota; kingdom Metazoa; phylum Mollusca; class Gastropoda; order Stylommatophora; family Helicidae; genus Cepaea; species Cepaea hortensis. The sequence goes on from OY992893.1 coordinate 29,740,140, forward strand.
AACCATATTGTGAACACAGACCTGCCGGCAGTAAGAATGGATGGGAGCCTTTTGAGTAGAACCCAGTCAATGACATATCTTGGCGTGAGGCTTGATCGAAGCCTGTCCTTCAGAGATCATATCGATTATGTTATAATGAAAGTTCGAAAAGTTTGTCAGCAATGAGAGTAATGGCGACTGCCAATATCGAGCAAAGACTGCTAATACTTCTGTTCCAAGGACTGGTGCTTTCACGCATCGAGTATGCCCTGGCCATCCTCACTGTCAGCCCTACACAGATTGGAAGACTTGAAAAGCTACAAAACGAAGCCATGCGCATCATTTTGGGCTGCACGAAAGACACCAGCTGTGCAGCAATGAGATACCTCCTTGGCTTCCCGACAATGGAACACGGGATCAAGATCTGGAGAGCTCGTGCATACTTAAAAATAAGTGCAGATGAGCTGCACCCTCTGCATGACGCTATATTCAGAGAAAAGGGTAACAGGCTAAAGAGAGGCAAATCATGGATGGGTCGGGCGGAAGATGTCGTCAAACAGGTCTGCAGTCTTACCAGTATTAACCCCGGCAGGGAGTGGGTGCCGGTGCCTCCAGCTTTTAAGTGCACTTTCTCCTGCATTATCACACTTGACAGACGGTGCAGAGAGCAGAACCCTGTCGCTGTCAATGCAGAAGTCAACGCGCTCATTTATGAACACTCAGATAGCCCCGAAGTGCTCATCTATACAGATGGATCTGTTGTAAAGCAGCAGAGAAGTGCGTAGGCATTTACAGCCCGTTCAGCGGGCCTAACCGTTCAAGAATCCAGTGGTGCCCACTCTATGACCACGAGCAGCATGACGATGGAGGTGATGGCAGTTACACAGGCTTTCATATGGCTGGAATCACAGCATTATACCAACGTGTGCGTACTAAGTGACTCAATGAGAATGATTCAGAAGGTCGAAGCTGGAGCTGTACGTAGACAGTAGACTGAGTCGCTGAGGAAGTCTGTTGTCCGTAAAGTCACCTTCATCTTCGTCCCGGGACATGCGGGAGTCGAGGGAAATGAACGAGCTGATAAACTGGCTGGCTCTGCACCCTCTGTAGATGGCCAGCCCATGGATCGTACCGATGTTATTAACGTCCTCAAAGATATGGCGAGAACAGAGGACTTTGACGTCAGTGAATCCACATCGCTGTCCAAGATGAAAGACTTGGGAGTAAGAATCGGCACGGCCAGACGCGAGAGGTACATCGGGAAAACGAGGTGCCTCGTTAACCAACAGAGAACTGGCACTATTAACCACCGGACGCTGACGCATATGCTGGGGGGAGGATCTGAGCACCTATGAACCTGTCCGGAGTGCAATGAAGATACCCCAACTGATAACTGATAACCAGCAACTACCATCACTGGCCTTACATCAAAGATCATCTGCGACGAGACCAAGAGGATGTCCAAGATGAAAATGGATTGACGACATCAAAGACATTGTACAACCACACGGAATGACACTATCCAGTGCAGCCCACCGGACGCTGGAACGCAAATTACTCCTCCCCACGACACTTGATGGCAGAAGAGGAATATGATGATGATGAAGGTGTTGACAATTGTGTTTCAGACAGAATCTGCCTTCAAAAAAAAAAAGAAACCTACAACGAAAGAATTAAGGTAAACCGTCGCTATTTCTAGCCGGATATGCATAGTTAGGGCACACTATTATAAATAAATTGTAAATATGGAACAAACAAGTTGATTATAAAATATAATTTAGCAAAGATTAATAAAGTTTTCTTTAAGTAAAGTTAAAGTTTTATTTTTAAAATTAAAATTTTTGACTGATTATTCCCTTAAAATTAAGATAACAAAATTCAATATATTTTTGAGTTATTTCTTATTTATAACTAGGTATATCATTTCTATTTTTTAGAAACAGTAAGCTCCCTTATAAAAATACTAGATGTTTATGTCCCCTACTTCTTTCATATTTAGTTGTTTTTCTTTTAGATATCTGGTAATTCCGCAGAATGTTTGAACAGAATTATTCATAAGTGTAGTGATCAATCAAGGTATTACTATCATGTTATTATCATATTTTAAATATGCTCCAAGCAACGAGATGACAGAGCACTGGGGGTTCTATTAATTTTGCAGGAACAGTGTCCTGGATAAGCTGACTTGGAACGTTTACACAACGTCCAGTCTAACCTTCCAGTTCTGCACCACTGTTATGAAAGTTGATTGTCTTCAGGGAGCCGAAGTCATACCTACCTAGTATTTGACGAGCCAGTTTCATCGACTTTCACTTTCACGACTAGTCCGGGCTGGAAAAATAGACTGCGTTAACATCTTAGCTCACATTTATTTACCTCCGTGCTGCGAATCATGAATATGGTTTTAAAAAGTTTACTGTTACCTGTGACATCATCTGCTTTTTACGGCGTTCGTCCAAATTTTTTCATCAGAAATATGAACTGCCTTAGTGGCCTCAAAGGGTCCCCCAATTGATAGTTCTGTATAAATCGTGTACAGCATTGGAAACGACCAATCAGGTCTCTTCTTTAAATGTACGTTAATTTTTTTTTTTTTTTTTGCGCTCGCCCGCTTTGAACTCAAGCGTAGTCCATACACACTATTTTTATAGTAGTGATTGACAATTTTTGCGTGGGGGTTAGCTTTCCCAATTAACAGTGTCCCTCGCTATCAGGCGAACCTACTCCGACTTCAGAGATACTTATAATTAACGTCTCCCTGACGAAGAGGTTTACGACTTTCGCCGTAACCCCGTATATTCTCGTGAATAACGCAGCTGCGCCAGAACCGGCAGTGGTTCGAGCCGCGCTGGTATCTTACGGGGGTATGTGAGCCGGTCGCTCAGAAAGCAATGGCAAACTACTGAGCGTAATCTACCCTTGTACATCAACAGCAGATGAAAAATGCTAATGTTGACTGCAACGTCCTGTAAGGGATATGCAACATTTAAAAAAATGTCAAGGACGACAGGTTCATATTTTAGTCCAGCTTTCCGGTGTAGGGGATGAACCGCTAACCTCGGCATCAGCACATCGAATGTTTAATAACATCGTTCTTATCCATTCGGCCATGCGGACCTGCGTATGTTAATATAATGGACACAGCATTACGGACCGATGCGTTTGCTAGTTTGCCTATGCTGGTTTAGTATAAAATTTTGAGACCTATGGTGCTACCTCAATGGCTGGATACGAAATATTTCCATATTCCATAGTTGTGGGTTCATGTGGATAAAATTATCATCATCATGTGACATGGCAATGTTGTCAGAACACAACACAAAAACGATGATATGAAGGTAGACGCCTGTGACAGTAATAGCTCTCCGGAAAGAGATTGCCTTTCTGACATAAATAACTACCATTACAACAAGAATCCTGGGCTCCCAAGATAGTTTTTCATTGAACCAACAAACAAACGGGGGTGTGTGAGCCGGTCGTTCAGAAATTAATGGCAAACTACTGAACGTGAAACTTGCCTAGTACATCAACAGCAAATGCTGGTGTCGACTGCACCGTCCTGTAAGGAATATGCAACATTAAAAAATGCTGGTGTTGACTGCAACGTCCTGTAAGGGATATGCAATATAAAAATGCTGGTGTTGACTGCAACGTCCTGTAAGGGATATGCAACATAAAAATGCTGGTGTTGACTGCAACGTCCTGTAAGGGATATGCAACATAAAAATGTTGGTGTTGACTGCAACGTCCTGTAAGGGAAATGCAACATAAAAAAGAACACAAGATACTGAAAATATGTCAGCTCCGTGGCGAAGGGGTTATGAAAGCATACCAAATTCGAAACACTGCTACGGGCGATTTGGCAGCAGACCGCCTTGTGTTGGTTTTATGAAATGGTATGGGTGCAGGTCGTTCAGAAATCAATGGCAAACTACATAAAGGAAAGTTTCCCAGGATTCACGAACAGTTAATCAATTCTGGGTTTGGCTGCCACGTCCTGTAATTGATAAGCAGCTAACTTGACTGAAAGTATACATGACGATATTAGCCGACAATCCTAAAGAATAATGTCGAATAAGTAAATTGCCTACGTCATAAAGGAATAGTGTGTAGCCAGCTTCCTGACAGTTATCGTGTCAAAAGCCGAACCTGATTTCTCTAAGGATTCCTAGAGACGTCCTCCTAATGAAACAGACAGTAAATAAATCAGTTGGTAACAAACTCGACTAGTTACCTTATGAAACTAATAATCTCTTCAAACAAATCCAAGTCAATATAAATTAGAGGAAACGAACAATATTCAGATTGGATGCAATCATATTTGCAGAAGATGTAACGACCTGACCTTAGGTATGAGTAAAGGTTAAAAGGTTAAAGGGCAGACGATGCATAGACTTGCTGTGCGAGAATAACGCCCTTATCCGAGAAGGAAACAGGGTTTGGGGGTGGAGGATAAACAAACGTTTGTCTTGGTCATATTTTCCACTTCCCAGCCGACACAAATTTCTGACCTATGAGGTACAGCCAATATTTGTGCTGGTTAGCTTAATAAACCTTGGATGCTGAATGTGATAATATTTCCCAATCTCTGTGACAAAGAAGAAACGTTTGGTTAAGATCATAGAGTAGTCGTCTGCACCTTGATCTAGTCTTGACTACCAACCGAGTGACACACTTTTCGCTGTTTTTTTTTTTTTAAAGTCAAATAATTGCTTTATTCTTCTGGAATTTCAATTGATCTTCTCGAGGAATCATCTTGTCAATTGTGCAGCCAATAGACTCCTCTATGACTTCTTTCACAGTTCCAACGAGAGCTTCTGACACAATGCGAGCGCACATCAGTCTGGCGATCTTGATGTCATCAATGGTGATGCTACCATTGTGTTTCACGTGTTTGGTCTTCTTGCTGTCACGAGGTGGTCCTTCAATGCTCGAATAATCATTGCTGCTGCGCTGGGGACTACTTCAACTTTAGCCTGTCTGTTCTGTACCACCAATTGTATTGTCATCTTCAGTCGCTTCCAGTTAGCTTTACCTTTCTGGATGTCATGATCAACGTTTTTACAGAGACAAACACAGTGGGCCGGTCTTTGAGGCCAGGGATGAGGTTGCTGGGACATTCTCCTCCAACTGATCTGCAGTAAACTGTGAAGACTTGATTTGGATCGAAGTTAGGAGGCATGATGTAATATTGAGGGGACGGTTTTAGTGGTTGATGAGTTCACTGTTTAGGTTTGTTTAGCCTGTCAAAAAATGTATGTGGTTTTTTTTTTTCTTTTTTTTTTTTTCATGGGTACAGAAATTTATTAAACAAAAGATTTCATAACTAAAATGTCCTCTCTTTCTTAGTGGGGACTGAATGTTGGCGTCAGTGGACGAAGAGGAGCTGTCCCACTTCCTCTGCTCGGAGTTCCAGACCCAGTAGAAGGAATCCACAACTGTGGGTGGTTTTGAGAAAGAGCTTACAGTGCCATGTCCAGAGTAAAAATTTTGAAATGAATGTCATACTCGGGGATTTCAATGCTAAAGTAGGCAACAAAAAGGTGTGCGGCCTGACTGGTGACTATGGCTTAGGTGAAAGGAATGAGAGAGATGACAGATTAATAGCATGGACAAAATACCACGAAATGGTAAAAGGTAACAACTGGTTCAAACAACATCCTTGACGAATATATATGTGGGAAAGCCCTGGAGTTAATATTCGCAATCAAATTGACTCCAAAGAGACCCAGAAGCAGTTTAGTAGGAGCAAAAACTAGACCAGGAGCAGATAGGCATAGTGACCATGTTCCAGTTATAGGAAGAAGAGGTTAAGACTTAACAACATAAAGAAAACCCCCAAAGAACATGAAGCTAGATCTAGCATTACTTAAAACAGACAAGGAAATCAGAGAAAAGTACAATGTTAATGTAAAGAACAGATATAATGAGATAATACAGACTATTGATGTACAATGGAGCATGTTGCGAGAATCAATACAACAGACATCAAATGAAATCATTCCACCTAATCACTGAATTGCAAAAAAGAAATGGATGACAGGTGAAATTTTGCAGATCATGGACGAAAGAAGAAAGAAAAAGCCAGATAAGAATAGAATAGAATACATAAAGAAATAACATACAAATGCAAAGTGGTTAAAGAAGAATGGCTGAATCAACAGTGCATGGGAGACGCAGAAGTTTTTCCACGGCACCAGGGCCAGGTTCTACACTGGCTAAGGCCTACTAACACGTCCTAGTCGTGCGTCCTGGGCAACAGGTCCCTTCGGGGTCCTGGCTAACGTAGTAGGATCGCTGATTCTTCCGAAGTCAGAGAGTATGTGCCTGCACGGCGAGGAACCACCAGTCTGCACACCAATAAGCCAGACATGGGACAACGGATACTCACGCAAACCTCAGGTCCTGTATGACATCACACTGATGTTGGACAACATGATGTCTTCATCCGACATACAGGACTTCGCGTTGGAGTTCACAGCCAGCGAACGCAAGTAATCAACAGTGCATGAAAATTGGGACACACTGTGGAAAAGACTCACATTCCATGTATTATTACATGACCCTAAAAACCCTGCTCAAGATTCTTGGAGAAAATTGAAGGAAAGGCGCTAGCCGGAACTTCAATCAACTTTCCCCACGACGTCTAACGGCGTAATGGAAGAAAACAAACAATCAAACACAAATAAATGGAATAACAGGTAGGAAAACACACAATATCACTGGACGTTTAAATCGAGGAAGGTGTAATATTGATGGGGCAATATGATATAGTCAATGGAAAATGCTTGGGGTGGGGGAGGGCGAGAGGGGGGGGGTGGAGAGAACTATTTGTTCAAATGAGCAATACTAGGACGCGTGTAATAGTAGGCCAGGCTAATAGGACAGGCACAGTCAGGTATACAGAACAGGCAATCATAGCAGGTAGAGACATAATCAGAGAGATAGAAAAGAAATAAGCAGACACAGGGGCAGACAGCCAGGACAGGCAGAATAGATACTGACGTATAGACAGCTTGAACTTACAGACAGATAGAACTGACAGGCAGGCATGTCAGACATGTGTACATGACAGATTGACATTTAAAAAACCCCAGATAGAACTGTATAGACATTATGTCACTTACTTGTTATTTCCTTTAAATCATCATCAAGTGCCGTGCCGGCTGGCGTAGGCGTTCATGGCTCTCCACAGATCTCGGTCTTTGGTGTTCTGGATCAACTCTGCTGATGATAATCCTCCATGACACCGTCTCAATCCGTCCAGCATCATTTCTCTTGGTCTGCCTCTGCCTCTCTTCCCCTCGATCTTTCCAGTTGTAACGATGTTCTCCAATGCCTCTCTTCTCATCACATGACCAAAGAAAGCTGTTCTAGTTTCATTAGCCTCTTTCAGTCATTTAAATAGGTCGCTTAAAAGTGACAGGGTCGACTTCATTGCACCGCGTATTATCCTATATGGCTCAGTCTCTTTCCGCAGCGCAGATTGCCGAAAGCGTCACACAAAGCAGCAACTCCGTAGCTCTAGCAACGACCCCCAGGAGTCTCCTAAAAATGCACTCGTGAACCGAAGGACGCGGCCAGGAATCGAACCCACAACCTTTGGAGCCCGAGTCAGATGGCCTGACCACTTGGCGACGAGATGCAGCGAAATATGCCAGGCAACAAATCGTGCAATCTATTGTTTGTCTTCTTTATTCAAATTTAAGAATTCTGCGACAACATAACTTTTATGTTCAGTTTATCAGCCCGTACAAAATTAACACTTGATTTGCTCAATTATTAATTAATATATCAGGGATTAATAATTTGAAACATTAATTTAGTTGGTGGCCATTTTGAACCTTTTAATCAGGTATGAACATTTAAGATTACAGTGGTAATATGACCTTTACCTTCGGTCTATCAGCCCGCGCAAAACTAATATATGGTCTGCATGGTTTGCTCAATTATTATTTAATGTGTCAGGGATTAATGATTTTAAACTTTAACCGGTGGCCATTTTGAATATCTTAATCAGGTCGGGACATATAAGATTACAGCAGCAACATGACCTTTATGGTCCGCTCACTAGTCTCCAAATTAACAACTTATGGTTTCAGGGGCATTATAGTTTTTTGTTAGTTTGTTTGTAAATAAACATCATACAACATTATTTGGTTCTTTTTATATTAATCGGTAGCCAGCTTTTAATTTAATGCGATTGAATGACAAAATATTTCAAAAATTATTGTTTATTCAATTAGGTCTCATTATCACGAACAAAATGGTATATTGTTGCTAGGGTCTTTGTTCAAGAATAACAAAATTTACGTAGGAATATGTGTAAAAAAAAAAAAAACAGTGCTTTAAGTGTTTAGGCCACACTTTATCTTAGTCCTGAAACAGTATTTTCGTCTTTGTTTATATTAAATTATAACTGACACACAAACATTAGTTAGGCCTGTATGTACTTTTTATTTCACGATGGTGAAAGGCCGTGCAAGTTTATGGAATTTATGTAGACAAATTTTATGTTTAGAGGAAACATTCATTTATATTGTTCGTAAATTTCATTCATTTTGAACAAATAGTTCTGTCCTTGCCCCTCCCCCTCTGTCTGTCTGTCTGTCTGTCTGTCTGTCTGTCTGTCTGTCTGTCTGTCTGTCTGTCTGTCTGTCTGTCTGTCTGTCTGTCTGTCTGTCTGTCTGTCTGTCTGTCTGTCTGTCTGAGGGATATGTGTGTGTGCGGTGCGTGGGTTGGGAATATTGCGTGGTAGGGGATGTATGTGATGTGCGGGTGGGGGATTGTGTAGTGGGGGATTGGGTTAAGGCATGTATGGGTGGGTGGAGGATGTATGTGTGGGTGGTGGGGTGTTTGTGTGAGTGGATTGGGGATGTATGGGTGGTTAGGGAGATGTGTGTGGGGGAGGGGGGGGGGATTGTGTGCGTGGGTGGGAAATATGTGGTCAATGGAGATGTGGCTGGGGGATGGGTGGTTTGAGGTGTGGATGGGGAGAGGATGTGTGGGTTAGGATGTGTATGTGGGTGGGCGTGGGATATGTGGGTTGGTGGGGGAATGTTTGTGTATGGCGAGTGTGTTTTGGTTGGGGGAACAGGTGAGGGGAGTGTGGGTGGGGGATGTGCGGGAGGGGATGGGTCGGTTGGTGGGGTATGTATGTGTGTGTGTGGGTAGGTGGGGGTGTGGGTGGGGTGATGTATGGGTACGTGGGAGATGGGCCTCATAACATGGTAATTTGCCTTGATTATGTTTACAACATTCATTTCACAATGTTTATTTTTCTTCCTATGTAAATGTATAATGCTCTTGATGAACGAAAGACGAGTGATTGGAAGGGCCGAATGTAAGATGGGCCTGCGCGCCCAATTTGTGACCCTAATAAAGTTGATTTGATTTGATTTGATTTCTCTCTCTGTCAAATGGTGCGTTACTTTCTGACCATCCCTCCCATTTCTTCATTATAAATATCTCCTACAATAATAAACCATACAATTCAACTGCGCATGCGTTTCTCTCGTTGCTTAGAGCATATTTAAAATATGATAATAACATGATAGTAATGCCTTGATTGATCACTACACTAATTAATAATTCTGTTCAAACATTCTGCGGAATTACCAGATATCTAAAAGAAAAACAACTTGACTAGAGAAAAGTAGGGGACATAAACATCTAGTATTTTTATAAGGGACATTACTATAAGAAGAAAAATAAAATGATATATCTAGCTATTTTATATGAAATATCCAAAAAGAATATCGAATTTTCTTATCTTTATAGTAAGGTCACGATTAAAGTAAAAGGTTATAATAATTAAAATAATATTTTAAATTTACTCAAAGAAAACTTTATTAATCTCTGCTAAATTAAATTTTATAATCAACTCGTTTGTTCCATATTTACTGTAAATTTATAATAGTGTGCCCTAACAATGTATATCCGGCTAGAAATAGCGACGGTTAAGCTTCTAACTCGAGTTCCGCTTGCTAGCTCTTTCTCTTTTTTAATGGTTTTTTTGAAGGCAGATTCGATTCTGTCTGAAACACAATTGTAAACACCATCATCATCTTCCACTTCTGCCGTCAAGTGTCGTGGGAGGAATAATTTGCTTTCCAGCGCCCGGTGGGCAGCATTGGATAGTGTCATTCCTTTTGGTTGTACAACGTCTTTGATGTCGTCAATCCATTTTTTTCTAGGACGTCCTCGTGGTCTCGTCGCAGATGATCTTTGATGTAAGGCCAGTGATGGTAGTTGCTAGTGTTGCATTCTAACGACATGGCCAAACCACTTGATCTTCTGTCTTTCAATAAAAGTGGCACAAGGTGTTTATCCCACAGTATGTCTGATAATAGCATTTCTTACTCGGTCTCGGATTGTTAAGTTGGCAGCTCTCCTCAGGCATCTCATTTCGCAGGTGTTGATTTTTGCGAAGGTGTAATTTGGATAAAGTCCTGGTCTGAGATTGGTAGCAAAGGAGTTGAGTGAATATGCTGTATATTATCTGTCGTTTAGCAGGCATGTGTATATTTGGATGTTTCAGTAAGAGTGATAGTTGATATGTAAGCGCACTAGCTTTTTAACATCTGATTTAAATTTCTCTGTCTAATCTGCCATCTTCTGTGATCATACTTCCAAGATATTTGAATTCTTTAACTTGTTCCAGAGTTTTGCTATTTATTTGTATACTTAGTGGGCCCGGCGATCTGCTAACTCGCATTACTTCGGTTTTGGCTGTATTTATGCTCATATTGTATCTGCTGCAGGTTGAACTCAGATTATTAATATGATTTTGCAGTCTGCCCTCGTCCCTATAAAACAGGCACTGATCGTCTGCAAATAGAAGTTCATTTATTTCCTGTGGATGAGTTGTTTCTTCTGGAGTAAAGAGTTCTAAATTTTCTGAATCTATTCTGTCGAGACTTGCTTCTTTGGAAATTATGTCTATGTAGATATTAAATAGCAGGGGAGAGAGCCCACATCTCTCTCTCTCTCACTCCTGTATTGACTGTGAACATATCTGATATACCTTCTTGTGTTCTTACTGCACTTCGGCTCGAGTGGTACATGGCTATGATGTTTTCTAGCAGTTGCCCTTGTATCCCATAGTCTTCAAGGATGGCCCATAATTTGTATCTGTCTACTCTATCGAAAGCCTTTTCCTGATCTACAAACACAATATTCTGCTGGTCACTATATTCGATAGTTTTTTCACATATTTGTCTAAGTGTAAATAGTGCATCAGTGCAACCTTTCCGAAAACCGAATTGTACTTTGCTTAACTGTTGTTCAACTATGGGTCTAGCTCTTTGTTCCAATAGTTTTGCAAACACTTTCCCTATATGGCTCAGGAGTGATATACCTCTGTATGTTTCGCACTCTCTCATATTGCCTTTCTTTTTCCATATTGGTACTATTATTGCCTGTTGCCAATTATCTGGGACTTTTTTTTTCTTCCCATGCTATGTTAAAGAATCTTGCTAGCCATTTAACTCCCGTTTCCCCACAGGTCTGAATAGCTTCTGTGGTTATTCCATCTGGACCAGATGATTTGTTTTTAGTACTTTTCTGTATAACTGCTTTGACTTCTGCAAGTATGAAAATTGGTTCTTGCTGTCCCTGGCTTTTAGGCACAAAAGTGAGGTTTTCTTTTTTATGTGTAAGGTTAAGTAGTTCTTAAAAGTACTCTGCCCACCTTGCTAGACTTTGTTGTGGCTTAAATTTCGGTATACCTCTTTTGCTGTTTATAATGGTGGTTGGGTTGCATTGAAAGTATTCTGTCCACCTTGCTAGTCTTTGTTGTGGGTTAAATATCGGTATACCTCTTTTGCTGCTTATGATGGTGGTTGGGTTGCATCTCTGTTTCTCATTGTGTTGACAAGTTTATAAAATTCTCTTGGGCAGTCTTTGCTAAGGGCGCCATCTGTTCACCATATATTCTCCAGGATTCATATTGAATAGGTACAATTATCTCGGAACAGTAATAACATCTGATGGGAGATGCTTTGAAGAGATTAGAACAAGAATCGCCATGTCTAACGTAGCCTTTAGCAAGATGAAAAACATACTGACCAATAAAAAGATGTCAATTGAAACGAGAAAAAGAGTGTTGAGGTGCTACATAGAACCTGTAATTTTATATGGATGTGAAGCTTGGACAATGAGCAGTCAAGCTGAAAAACATCTGATGGCTGTAGAAATGTGGTTTCTGAAGAAAATGCAAAGAATACCATGGACAGCCAGAAATACCAATGAACAGGTCCTTCAAGAAACAAATGAAGATCGTAAACTGATTAGAGATATTAGACGCAGACAGTCAAAAATTTTTGGGCATGTTATAAGAAGAAATGAATTGGAGAACTTGGTGACAACTGGTAAGATCGAAGGGAACAGACCAAAAGGAAGACCTAGAAGCAAATACCTGGATGGCTTGGCCTCGTGGCATGGTCGAGCCAGAAACACAGAGCTGATCCACGACTCTGGTGATCGAGTGAGATGGCAAAACATGACCGCCCACGCTTACCGGCATGGCACATGATGGATGGATGGATGGATTCATCTTTAGATGCTCTAATTGTTCGTTTGGTATTACGTCGTGCTATTCTATAAGTAACATAGTCTTGTTCAGATTTAGTTGTGATCCACTTTTTGAACGCTACCTTCTTTTTGAATATGCTATCTTTAACTTCGTTGTTCCACCAGGCTGTTCTTAATCTTTTGTCCTGCCCTACTTTCTTTGTTCCACATTTATTTTCCAGTGTGTCTAGCATGGCAGCCTTGAAAATTGTCCATTCCTTATCTACGCTTGAGTGGTCATCATGGATGTTCTTATGTAGGTTTTTGATTTCTCGATTGAATTCGTCTTTAACAATATTTTCCTGAAGCCTCCTATAATTGATGACATGTGTTGTTACCTTTTTGTTTCTTATTTTCCTGTATGTTGAAATCTTTTTTTTTTTTATTATGACTGGTTTGTGATCAGTATCAACATCTGTATTTGGGAGTGCTCTTGAATCTAATAGTAGTCTTCTGTCTGATTTCCTAATTAGAATAAAGTCAATTTGAGATGCTTGGTCTATGTTATTCCATTTATACCAGGTTTTGGTGTGGCTACGACGATGTTGAAAATAAACAATTTGCTATTATTAGTCCGCGTTCGGAGTATATGTTGAGTAGATGTTGACCATTGCTGTTACATTCAGTCTCTGTGTCGCTGAATGGCCCCATGCAATCATCCCACGGTGTTCTTCGTGTGTCTATTCGTCCGTTAAAATCACATATCACAATAAGTTCATCCGTCTCCCTGAAATTATTTAACGTGTCTGCAAGTTTATCAAAATACTCGTCGTTGTCTTCGACGCTGTAAGTGTCGTTACATGGGGCGTATATTTGAATAAAAGTTGTTGTTCTATTCCCTTCCTTGATCTGTACTAGTAGTATCCTTTCTGATATAAATTTAGTGTTGATAATGGCTTTCGCTTTGTCTGGATGTAACAAAAAAATCCACTCCACGTTTAGCAGTAGCTCGCTGGTCGACGCCACTCAATATAAGAACGTAACCTTCATGTGTTCGTTTCGTGTTCTGCCACTTTTTCCTAGTATCTGCGAGTCCAATATGTCACGAATTGGCAGCCTTAACTTCCCAGAACAATTTTCGGTTCACTTTTGATGGGCCATGTAGAGGATGAACAGATGAACAAAACTGTTTTCTCTATATCCAAGGCTATACTGTCTTGACGTAAGCTTGCAAAACCTGCAAGTAAACAACCACCAGGAATGGCTTGCTATTTGGGAAGTTAATTTGACACCAGTACCTGTCACCCCCAGAGGTTATCAATCCAGCCAGACGGGAGGGCAGACTCAGGGGACTGAATAGTAATTAAAACCAACCAGGTATGACGCAAGCAAACCTGGTTTACCAACAGAGTTGTAAACTGGCTGTTGACCATGAGAACCTAATTGTTCCCTTGACATGACACCTGATAAGAATAGCTAGGAAATCGCCCAACCGCGATGGATGACCCCATCTGGTAGAGACTAGAGGCGCAAGGTGTGAAATCACTGATAAGACTTAGTGGGCTAATAATTGTCAGACCCACAGGTGTGATGGCCAATTGCAGTGATAAGTGCAATTACCGTCCGGTGGAGATAAGAAGAATTTATGACGGGAATGCCAAGGAGGTAATACTGTCTGCTTGACTCAGCTTAAATAAGGGTCCCTAGCCTGTTTTATGTTAGATTAAGGTTGACTTCAGAACAGGTAGGCAGCCAGCTCAATGTTTGTAGTCATATGCATGATTTTTATGTTGGCGTCTATGAAGGATTTCTTAGTAACTATGCAACAGTCTTTTAGACATAGTGATTTTCAGTCTATATCTGATCTAGGTTATTGCAAGAACTATCATTGTCATAGGTTACTTGAGTGTTCTTTCTGAGTTCTGTGTCCAATATCATTGTGCTGTAAGTGCTACTCTTCTGAGAAGTAGAAACTTCTGGAAGGCAGGTCTTGTCTAGATATACTTGAGGTGTCGTAGCAGATGCTTGCCATCTCTTTCTAAACTAGACTAGTTGCTTTTTGGTGTGTGCATTTGTTGTACAGAATATAGTCAACTGACTATTTATTTAATTCTTACAACAGCAGTAACTAAGTGTGATTAAACCGGGCAGCTCAGCAAATATGGCTGGTCTGTGTGGTAACTTCAATTAGACTTGTTGTATATCTCATTTTGTAGCTATACAATATTAGTACTCATTAATAATGCCTGATGCTATGATGTTAAAGTATCATAATATGTCTAGTTTAATTAATGTTTTATGGGTATTTCATGTTTGGTATATTGATTTGTCATATGCAAGCCTATCAATATGAAGTGTTATATTATGGTGTGCGCATTGGCACATTAACCATCGATTGTCTGTGCATTGGCACATTGGCCAATGATTGTGTTGGAAGCAGAGGTGTAATGGTACAGACCTTACCCACAATTGGTATATGGTGCTAAACTTTCTCAGTGTATTGTGGGCGTGCGTCCACGGTAATGCATGGAAACCTGGCACAACTACTGGTCACGGCTTGTAAGCCCGGATGACCTGGCATTGTTATAATACACTTACCGACCCTGTGAGCTGCTAAACTAACATTGGACGGAGCGGCTGTACGACACAGAATTTCTGTATTAGCGACCTGGACATGGGGCGGCAGAAATGTAATCATTACAGGCGTGTGAGACAATTGAAAAGCCCGTCCCAGACTAAAGACAGTAGGGAGAAGGAGGATGGTGAACACAGTAGAGCTGGAAGATAAACTTGGCCAGACTGGTCATTGTATATGTTTGTGTTATGATATGTTTTAATTAGGATTGCGCTGATGTAGAACTGATATAACACATTCTTGACTTTCTTTCAAGCTCTCACAAGGAGCACCTATGTTACAGATCTCAAGAACGAGTGAAGACTAGGTAGAGCTAGGACTGGCATGAGTCAGGATACCGGCAAGCTGTTTCTTTTGTTGAGTCTACTGGAGAGTGGGGATCTGGACCACAGTTCCAGATAGATGAAGTAACAAGTAAAGTTACGTAATGTTTCTCATCACAATATGTTATATGATTTTATCATCCTCATATTGACAATCATCCGACGTCTATTGTTATGATTAGCAAATAAATGTTGTAGTATTGTAACTCATAGTTCTGTCGTTATATTTTAATTCCAATTGTGCATACGTGTTGTGTGTGTACATTGGTGGGGGTTCAATTACACACCAAGGAAGGGAGCAGTCAGGGAGAAAAACCTGTACTGGAATAGTTGTCTTTACACTTTAATTCAGACGTAAAAATCTATTCTAACTAACCTTCTCCTTCCCATCCTTGGCGAATATTCAGCACAGTTCATTTCAATTTTGTAACGAGCCACTAGGAACTGTACGTTGGATATTCAAGGGCTTAATCTGTAGTTCAGCCATATAGATTTTGTCCCTAGTCAGTTTCTGACTATCTGGGGTTGCTCGCCAGTGAATAATACATTCATCAAGCCGGTGGGGCACCCCGACTTCTGACACAATATTTGAATTTTTGATATTTTAGTAAACTCTACGAGAGCTGGTTCCTTATATCCTAGACCAGTAACATTCCAAGTCGCGAAAATCTCATTTCTACTTGAAGTATTTCGAAGTTTAGCACTCGTTAGTCGCTTGTTGTTGTTGTTCTGCTTCGGTGGAGTCCTTCATCATTCAACGAAAATGCTTTTTAATTTTGTTTAAGTGGTCTCGACTGTTTTCACCACGTGTAGCTTTGGATTAAAGATTTCCTCTGTCACGGATTATTCAAGCATGTCAGTGGTTTTAATTTTGTGGAAGTGATTTCGATTGTTTTCACCACGTGTAGATCTGTATTGAAGATTTCCTCTGTCACGGATTATATAAGACGGAAAACCAAATTGTAAAACGTGTCAAAGTCAACACGAGTGAAGGTTTCTAGTGAGGAGAGTTCCACCAAGCAAACACACTTTTGTTTTCTGTATCAGGACCTCATGTATGTCGGTTCAACTACTCGCTGATGGCAAGCGGGATCGGTAGGCAAGGGATAAAATCCATCTACCGGTTTGAGGACCCTAAAAATTGTACGCTACGCTGACACCGGAAGCAAAGGCGGTTCATTATGAACGGCTTCATGGGATGAAGCATGTACTGCAGGATCCTAAATTAACTATTGTAATCGAAACCATAGGGAAGGAAAAGACCAAGGCTATGATTCACTAGATGTCTACAACCGGAAAGTTTGAGACAGTGAAGCAAATAGCCGCAGATATTTCGGCAGATATAAATGAGGACATGCATAAACTTAAAACAGCACTGACAAGAGCTTACTGCTGTGCAACGCGAAAGAACCTCTACCACATTACGTGGACATGGAGTTGGACGGGGTAGACGATAAGCTGCACCGTCTCTTAATCACAGTTCTGGGGCGCTGTACGGCGTGTACAGTCTGTGGTGAGGACTCCCACTGGAGTAATAAATGTCCGGCCAAAGTACAAACCCAGAAGGGACCTAGACTCTCGCAAAGAGCCACCTCGAACCCCCAGACAGATCAACATAGTAAGGAGGATGAAGACGGTTTCCAGCTGGTCACTAGGAAAAGGGGACGCTCAGCCAAGAGGCTGTCCGACGGTGAGAGCTCGACACCTCGAGCCCCCCAAAGACCTGTTACCACGCTGCTACCCATCAACAACCGCCAGTACCCTACACCGTCTGAAGCTCAGAGGACAAACAAAAAGAAATGTATAAGTAATTATACTAAACAGATAACGACCAGCGCCATGACCGGAAGAGACAGTGATATAATAAAGTTAACACACCACCAAGACGAAGAAGCCTGTCAGATTCTTCTCCACGTCTCGTTATTGATTTACATGTTTCAAGCTCGGCGAAGGAATCTACTAAATATTTCCAGAAATGACAACATGAATACAGACAGTTTAAACATTATACTCAACCGTTTCTTATATTACAACAACAATGGCAGCGGAGATTAAAATAATGGGTATTAACATTCGAGGTATAAAGATCCAAAATTAATCATCTTATACTACTCATACACAAATATAAACCTGATTTTATACTTGTCAAGGTCTCACATCCGAGGTTGCGACGCGTTGCCTGTACCAACGCCAGACAACATAACAACACGCAACCCTGAGTGATGTTAAACACTGCAGAGGGAATGCGGCGTCTTCGACGACGCCCGTATAAGCAGCCAAGCACAGCAATTGAGCGACGCTTAAACGACCGCTGGTCAGCAGTACACCCCGTGAACCTGGCAGGGGTCACACCAGCTGACGTGAGCGCCGACTGGCGTGTAGCGTGTAGAACGCGAGATCTGGCAGACGGGCTTAGGTGTTTGAATGGACAGGTCGCATGAGTCTGCGAGTGGTGTTTGAATCTGCATTGAGAGCTAGCCTGTACGACAGTGGGAGACTGGTTCGAACGCTTGAATAGTGTGACTTGTAAGTGAGATGTTTATTGCTTGCATGTATTATTATGTATTGTAGTGATATTGTTCATGCCGTAATGATTGCTATGGATTGTTATTGTGCGAGGTTTGTGTGATAATAAATGCAGCGCGTAAATAAAGCTTGTGAATAATACTTTCGGATATTCACTTCGTTTGATTTGATAGTTTGATATTGCTTCACACTTGCCAGAAAACGAGCTACATATCTTGCTCTACGCAAGACTCTGAAAAGTGCGAACGTGGTGGCTTTCGTCCGGGTTTTGATCCAAATGCGAACTTGTAAATTTTTTTTTGTCCGAGTTTGAAGCGAATGTGAACATGCCGATAGAAGTGCGCAAGTCATAGATTAAGGTAAAGTAACGATGAAATAGTGTTGATTTCATTAAATTATAAGTGTGAAGATATTATTTGAAGCCAACCGAGGCGTCTTCAGACTTATCGCTAAATTCAACAAATTTTGGACTTAAAATCCAAAATGGCGGCCGTGCCCTTAAATGTCATTGAGTAGGGTTAGTGTGAGCGTCAAAGTTGTTGATTGTGGTAACGACTAACAATAATACTTGACAACATACAAACCTTTACAGACTTCAGTGACATTATACACACCATACATTTACAAACGTTCTAATTTCGGTTAGTTTTAAAAGTACAGGGTTTTTTGGTGTCAACTTTACCTGAGCCTGGTGAACTTCAAATTTTTTTTTTGTGCGTCAACCCGAAAGACGTTCCAGTGGGATTTCGAGCACCACTGAACAGCACATTGCCCAAGGATTACTTGAGTATAAAATTTTTTTTCATTCTTCTTTATACTTTCGTTAGTCTGGCTTTAAACATCAACTGTGCTAGAAATATTTGTAACGTACTAACATCATAAGTAATTTTGTTTATATTTATTCAATCATACTTATTGTTCATCATGTCTTCTTTAAACGATTTCATTGAAATGGGTTTAAAAATGAATATGGCTGGTGAGGGATTGAGAACATGGAGTGAAAGTAAATATGCAGAATATCTTTTGAAGCAAGAGCAAATTAGTGAGAGGGATGATAGAGCGGCCGAAAGGGCGTTAAAGCTTCAACAGGCACAATCAGAAGCTGCTCTGAAAACTAAAGAGGCAGACTCAGAAGCTGCTTTAAAGCTTCAGCAGGCACAATCAGAAGCTGCTCTAAAGCTTCAACAAGCACAATCAGAAGCTGCTTTAAAACAGTCAGAAGCTGCAGTGAGGCAAGCTGAGATCTTAGCCCAAAGTAAGAGAGAAGAGCAAGAAACACAACTAAAAATTGAGCAGCTAAAATCTGAATCTTCTAAAGATAAAGCTAATAGAGACACAGACAAAGACCAACCTCATAAGAAGTACCAAGGTCTAATTAAAAGTTACAACACAGGGGATTGCATAGCAGCTTTTACCCAAAATTTTGAATTTGTTATGGATCATTACAAAATTCCAAAACCTGAATGGGGGATAGTATATGTAAGAAGTCTTTCTGGGGAACCTCTTAAAGTCATAGAGTCGATCCCAAATGACCTGAAAGAAGATTATCTGTACATTAAATCTAAAATTATGTCACATTTTCTACTGGATGAATCAGGTTATAGAGAACAGTTTAGGAAGTTGTCTCCCAAGCCAACACACACGTTCTCTGATTACATCTCAGAAATTCAAAATATTTTTTCTAAATGGCTGTCAGCAGCCAAAGTAAATGGAAGTTATGACAAATTAGTTGATCTTATGTTGAGAGATAAGATAATCGCATCTCTCCCACCCCCCTTTTCTAAATTTTTGTTGGAATGTCAGTGTGAAAGTGTTCAACAGATCGAAAGTCGTGGCTCTGGGTATTTTGCAGCTAATAAGCAATGTTTCTCTAGTAGTCTGACCAGCACAGACTTTGTAGCAGCAGCTACATATGGCAAATATCAGGCAGGGTCGAATACCAAACAAAGACCTTATAAACAAGCTGCAGAGAAATTATATCAGTACAAATATTGCGATTATTCACACAATGAGAATGAAATGTGCGACAAACATCCTGGGTACACTGCTTACTTGCATAATTACATTTCTAAGCAAGATAAAGAAAGGAAGAACTACAAAAGCGTCACCAAATGTTATCTTTGTAAAGCTTATGGTCACTGGCGTAAGAATTGTAAAGGCAGGTCAATGACCAGAAAGGGTAATGCAGCCATGTTTGACAATTCTTCTTCAGATGATGAAAGTGTACAAGATCACCCAGTAAACTCAGCACATTCCATTGAGGTGTTCCATCATGAAAAATGTACCATTTGTGATCAATTTAATGAGGATGGCGTGTTAACATGCGGCCATTCTATACCTGTTACCAGTGAGGAGGCCAATTCTGTAGTAAACTCCAACGGTAAACTAACCATCCACCAGGGGTATGTTAATGGTAGAGCTGCCACAGTTTTACGTGATAGCGGCAGTAATCTCATTGGTGTAAAGAGAGATTACATTTTACCAACACAATATAGTGGTAAATATGTCACACGCAGGACGTTCTCAGGAAACATAGAGAAATATCCACTTGCATGGGCATATATAACTACACCATTCCTTACAGGAAAGGTTAAATGCGCAGCATTAACCAATCCTTGTTGCGATATTATCATTGGAAACCTTCCTGAAGTGAATGACATACCACATGACAGTAGTACATCAACTGTCATTTGTAATAGTGATACTACCATTTCATCTTCATCACCAATCACCATTCATGATGTATTACCACCTGTAAACGAATGTACACATACCAACCTGGCGACGCCAGAACATACATGTAATTGTGTGAATGTAATATCAATGTGTGATGAGAATGATCGTCGTATTGTAGTAAATGCAGTAACTAGATCTACTGCACAGATGCAAGATCGAATCGATCAGACAGAGGCTTTACAACGAATAAGTCCAGTTGTAACATCTCCTGAAACAACTAGGGAGACGTTTATAACATCTCAAAAAGCCGAACGATCTCTGCAAAAGTATTTTAAACTTGTAGGCCAAAAGCCAAGAGTAGCAAAGAATGCTCAATGGTACTTTGCTGTGAAGAACGGAATTCTAACACGGTACTACACCAAAGGTTCCAGCACTATCGAACAAACAGTGCTACCGTTAGAAAACCGCAAGCAAGCATTGAATCTAGCTCATGACATACCCTTTGCAGGACACATGGCATATGCTAAAACTAGAGCAAGGTTACTGACTCAATTTTATTGGCCAAAGTTTTGCAGCGATACCAAACAGTATTGCAGATCGTGTGACATCTGTCAGAAGCTTGTCAAAAAGGGTAAACACCCACAAGCTGAATTGCAAGTTACTGATTTGGCTAGTAGACCGTTTGAAAAGATCTCGGTCGATATAGTTGGTCCTCTGAACCATGTATCATCTAAAGGTAATAGGTACATTGTAACACCCATCGATCTATGTACTCGTTGGCCGGAAGCGATTCCACTGAAGAACATAACTTCCAAAGACATCATGGAAGTGTTCTTTCATATTTTTGCGAGGGTAGGATTCCCTGATACCATCCTTTCAGATCGGGGTAGCCAGTTTATTTCCTCAGCTACACAAGCCTTTACCAAAATGTTGGGTGTTAAACAATACTTCAACAGCCCATACCACCCACATTCGACCGGTATAGTGGAAAAGATTAATGGCGATATGAAACATATGCTCTCTAAGGTAACCCAAGAACATCCTGAATATTGGGATACTTATCTGCCTGCAATTTTGTTTGCATATAGGGAAGTGCCCCATTCCAGCACGGGGTTCTCACCATTCGAAATGTTATATGGTGCACAACCACGCGGCCCATTATCTCTGTATGAATCTATGTTGACTGAAAGTACAACGGTGCCTATACCCATTTCACCATATGAACATGTAACATCATTGCGTGATAGAATTATGAAATCATGTGTGTTAGCTAAAGAATCTCTCCAAAAATCAGGAGCTATTTACCGAAAATATGCTAACAGAAGAAATAGAACTATTACACTGACGCCAGGACAGGACGTTCTTCTTCTTTTGCCAAGTGATAGACATCTCCTAACTGACTCATGGCAAGGACCGTTCAAAGTACTACGACAAATTTCGACGGTAGATTACGAAATTGCAGTTAGGGACAAACATAAAATTTTCCATATTAACATGCTCAAACCATATCATCACAGGCAAGACGACCAAGTAGAGACTGCAGCAAGCACCTCCATAGTGGACCAGACGGACGACAACGACACTGACGAGATACCAACACCAGTTCTTGACACGACGACCAACTTACAGGACATTAAGGTAAATCCTAAACTAACGCAGACACAAACTGACAGTTGCAGACAACTGACACAAGAGTACAGGACGATATTTTCTGACAGCCCAGGACAGACAGATTTAGTGCAGCACCAAATCATCTTGACATC
Organism: Cepaea hortensis; assembly: GCA_963921405.1. Lineage (NCBI taxonomy): Eukaryota > Metazoa > Mollusca > Gastropoda > Stylommatophora > Helicidae > Cepaea > Cepaea hortensis. Next base: position 29,762,555 of record OY992893.1, read on the forward strand.
TGACATTCCTATTAAGTGTAGACCATATTCCATCCCTATACACTATAAAGAAAAACTTCATCAAGAAAGCATTGATTTAGAAGCAAATCATATCATTCGACGTTCACAATCTCATTTCTGTTCACCAATAGTTTTAGTACGGAAAAAGGACAAAACTATTAGACTTTGTGTGGACTATCGTAAACTTAACAGCATTACACAGTTGGATTTAGAACTGATGAGCAACTGTGAAGACATCTTGACTGAACTATCTGACTCACGTTATTTTACTAAACTTGACATGACAAAAGGCTACTGGCAGATAGCTGTACATCCTGATAGTATACATCTAACTGCATTTGCCACACCGTGGGGTTTATACGAATGGTGTAAACTACCTTTCGGATTAGTCAATGCACCAGCTACCTTCGTCAGAATGACAAGAATTCTTTTGACAGACATTGCTAACATCATTTGGTACATGGACGACATTTGCATACACTCAAAGGACATGACAGAGCACATAACTGCACTACAGCAGACATTTGACAGGATTAGACATCATGGACTGACTGTAAAACCTTCTAAAGTTGATATAGCCTTTCAGGAAATTTCATTTTTGGGTTATAAGATCTCAAATGGCTTTATATCAACTGACGATAACATCATGTCCATAATTTTGAAATTGTCGCTTCCGACAACTAAGAAACAGTTGCGAAGTGTGTTAGGTCTTTTAAACTATTATAGACAGTTTATTCCTCATTTTGCAGAATTGACCAAATGTTTCACTGATCTACTAACAAATAAACACCCCAATGTGATTGTAAACAGTGAATGTTTAAGGCCAGCATTTACGAAGATTCTTTCATATTTTTCTAAATCACCTATTCTGAAATTGCCAAATTTGAATATTACTTTTAGATTAAGATGTGATGCGAGCTCCGTAGCCATTGGAGGTGTGCTTCTCCAAGAACACGACCAAATCTTGTACCCAGTATACTACGTCTCTCGAAAACTGAACACCAGCGAACGAAATTATAGTACACCAGAACTCGAGGCTCTTGCCATGGTATTTTCGGTACGTAAACTTTCTAGATTTTTGTTAGGCAAACATTTCATTATTGAAACAGATAATAGTCCGCTGACAATTGTTACCAGAGGAACGCCAAGTAACAGCAAGGTGGCAAGATGGTCCCTTCTTCTGCAGGACTATAGCTATGAAATTAACCATATAAAGGGTTCACAAAACTGTCTTGCAGATCTTTTGTCGAGATGTCCATACGACGAACCTAATACCTAGTCAACACCAGAGCACAGTGCAGAGGGTGTATAAAACTGCAACGTAGATAGTGCTCAGTACCACAGCCAATTGTGACAATGTGTCAGTAACGCTGTGTACAACAATGTGATAGGGTAGATTGTATCTCCCAATGTATATAACATGTGTACATATTTGTATTCTTATTATTATCCGTTTTATGCGAATGAATGCGTGTATACTTGTGAGATATGTGAAAGAATGGAATTATTACTATGTAACCTAATGTGTTGTATAACTGTGACATATGAGAAAGAATGTGATTATTATTGTAAATAGATAAATATTGTAACAACCAGACACTACAGAGAAGTGTCACTGGACAACACTATAGGATCCAGGAACTTACCAAGCCACTACAACGTGAAGTAATCCTGAAGGTATCCAGACCGATGTGTCCAAGACGTTTTAACAAGGTACGAAAGATGACTGCGACAGTACAATCCGAGCAGAAAGCGGAAGAAATGATTCAACAGCTGATAGTAACAACTACTACTCCTTTTATATATTATATTCATCCAGAACGGACTAATGTCGTGTGAATGACACCACAACACATATGTAAAATAGTACAGCTGTATACTTCCGAATATTTTTTGCATATTAGTTTAAAAGTTAGCAGACTACGCTAAAAAGTCTATAAATGTATGAAGATTGTATTAAAATGTGATTTAAAATATGTCCATATGCGGAATTGTATATGTCGATTTTTATAATATGTAATCTCAGCATCGTAACTTGATTGCTTCTTTACAAACGTGACTTTTTGTGCACATTTGTCAATAAGTATCAAATTATGACACTAAGAAATAAATTTGTAGTACTAATTTATGTCTTGTAAACGACGATAAATTATTGGTCCTAAATTTTTGGAATAATAACCAGGGGACATTATTCTAAATTTTTGGTGATATGTAACTATGTATTGTAACCATTAACATGTGTGCTTGATATATAACATGTCAATGTGACGTCGTTTAGATATGGACAGTATATTGTCAAAACTGTTGACCTTCATTAGAAACTCTAAACAGAGGTCTGATGATGGAGCTATCTCAGTGGGAGATGCTCACGGCTTGACCTGATGATTTTAGTATTTTTGTTCTTGGTTGTGAGGTAGGGGCCAGTTTAGCCGATACCTACCGGACTAGCTGTGTCACAGCGAGGTAATGCCCATTAAATAGATTGTACTTGACTGTTGTACTTCATAGTGCAACACAATTGTTGTATACATATTGCTTACTAGTCACCTGTATATAATTATAATAACTATTAACGTATAATGTTCGAATTTGACAGGTTTAATAACACCTATATATATTGTACATGAAAGGAAATCCTTCCATGAAAAAGGGGTGTGGAGAGTGTCAAGGTCTCACATCCGAGGTTGCGACGCGTTGCCTGTACCAACGCCAGACAACATAACAACACGCAACCCTGAGTGATGTTAAACACTGCAGAGAGAATGCGGCGTCTTCGACGACGCCCGTATAAGCAGCCAAGCACAGCAATTGAGCGACGCTTAAACGACCGCTGGTCAGCAGTACACCCCGTGAACCTGGCAGGGGTCACACCAGCTGACGTGAGCGCCGACTGGCGTGTAGCGTGTAGAACGCGAGATCTGGCAGACGGGCTTAGGTGTTTGAATGGACAGGTCGCATGAGTCTGCGAGTGGTGTTTGAATCTGCATTGAGAGCTAGCCTGTACGACAGTGGGAGACTGGTTCGAACGCTTAAATAGTGTGACTTGTAAGTGAGATGTTTATTGCTTGCATGTATTATTATGTATTGTAGTGATGTTGTTCATGCCGTAATGATTGCTATGGATTGTTATTGTGCGAGGTTTGTGCGATAATAAACGCAGCGCGTAAATAAAGCTTGTGAATAATACTTTCGGATATTCACTTCGTGTGATTTGATAGTTTGATATTGCTTCACACTTGCCAGAAAACGAGCTACTTATCTTGCTCTACGCAAGACTCTGACAATACTCATACAGGAAACTAACGTTAACACCGACGAACACGCAACAGATATCATAACATGCTTAGGTATAAGACACTCATGTTTTAGTCTTAGTACTCAACATATCGGGCTGGGTACAGCAATAATACAGACATCTGACAGGTGGCAGATTATAGAGAAGGACAGGGACTGCCAGTGTAGGATAGCTACAGTACAGGTGGGAAATAATATACATAAATACGCAATTGTCAACATACACGCACTGCCAGACTCCAGAAATCAGCCGCTCTTCTTCCAAACACTGGAAAACTTACTATCACTTTCATATCGGGGTCACAACATCATTTTAAGGGGTGATTTTAATTGAGTGCTTTCTGTGCTTGACGTAATAAATGGAGATGTAAGAATGCAAATTAGAAACACAACAGCGCTTTGTCGTGTCCTCCTTTAAAGTGTCGTCCCTGGAGTGAGGAGAGTCAACACCCACATTATAATATTTTTTTCCTTATCAATATCTTGGAGAATCCACCAGCTTCCGTCCAACACACTCCATCAGCCTATGGACACCTTTTCTTATCACTCTCTCGCTGTCGTACTATGCCCCCCTCTCATACTTCCCCAACGCAACATATTCAACAACTCTTGCTTCTAAAAATTAATAAAAATTAATTTATTAAAAGAAAAATGTGCAATGTACGTAAGGCGTGTATGCGAAGAAAATGTGTGATGTGTTCTATAATGTGTGTATGATCGGACTTTCAGATAATAGCATAGTTTCTTCATTGTTTCACAGCGCCAAACCAAGGCACTTAGTTTGGTCTGTGAAAACTGTACGGTCCTGGCCAAGCCGGAAACGCCACTTTATCACAAAGACCGGAGGCCATTTTTCCTTGTAGCAGCCAGCTCGGTGTGAAGGCAGGCGCTGGGGCCCTGTGTAGTTTTGTGGCCTGCCCGCCTTGAGACAAGATATGTGGGGTTTCCCATCTGTTCATCAGTGAACAACATATGCTAGAGGAAAAAGCTGTAAGTTTAAAATGTTTAATTTAATAAATATTTGTATAATCGCAGCACACGCCAGTTTACCAACTTGAAAGTGTTTACATGGGGGTACAGGCGTGGGTGAAAATAATTGCTAGTTAGATGAGCTTGTAGGAACAAAGAAATATAAATAGATAATATGAATAAGTGCTATTGAAATGAGCTATTCTACAGAAGGATTTAGTGTCCCTAAAGCTTTATGAAAATAACAAGTAACACATAGAGATGTCAGCAATCAGACAATGGTGATGTGAAATATGGAGGATAGGTCATTGATGGTGGTTAAGTGTCATAGAGACTGTCATGTCATGCCAGCCATGCTGGCACAAGATTATTTTGTTGGGAATTATTTTACATGGTTATCCTATGGCATTAATGTGTTACTGGCTAAATAGATATGTGGGAGATTCACCAAAATATACAATGTGTGGGGCCATAAATTAGTTTATAGTAAAGACTGAAATAATGCCACATGGTGCCATGCAGGCCATGGTGGCATGGAAGGGAGTAAGTGCTTGTGAGGTTGCTAGAAATGAAGGTTACTTAACATCAGAATGGTGAGAATCATATGTGTATGTGTATACAGCAGCAAGATATGTTTACAGGATTATTCTGTGACAATGGTGAGCATCACATTGGATGTTTGGTCAAGTGTTGGGTATGAACACTCCAAAGCAACAATGAGTAGGGGAAAATAACCATAATTTAAGTGTAATATTTATAACATGTGTAAAGCAGAGAAGAGTACTTACATGTTATATGTGGCAATGATGGGTTAATGGTTAAGCTAAGCTGTTAGAACATGTAGGTAATAAATAGAAGTGTAGGAGATAATGTGTTGAATTGTAGGGACGCCATGCAGATAGCCACTAGGCGTAGGAAATAATACATCTTAATACGCGGGGTGTGTATCAGCAATCATTGTGTAATCGTAACTGCGAATGAAGTGTGGCTTTACTGAGGGAGAACAGGCAGGTGCATCTGGAACTGATACTGGTAAAGGGGTTTCTCATTTAGCATTGAAGTCTGGTGTCACATCTGCTACCAGAATGCAGTAGTGTTTGTGCTAGTGTATCAAACTGGGAGTTTTATGTGTAGTAAAACAGGGTGTTTGTTGTACCAGGGGAAGGGTGTGACTTATTGCTACGTACCACCTTTCGCAAAGATATATGCACTTGCGATGCGACACGAAGCGTAAGAGAAGAAAATGTATAACCGGTGTATCGTAGGAAGAATGATGGGAAATAGAGGGCATAACTGCACATTTGCTGTCCACTCACAGATAAAAGTACACTGGTGTAGTTGGCATTAGTGTGTAATAATAATGACATAATATATATAGTACACTGGTTGTTATACTAGTACTGATATTTTGTTTCTGCCCATGAACATGGTTATGACATAATATATATAGTATACTGGTTGTTATATTAGTGTTGATGTTCTGTTTCTGCCCATGAACATGGTTATGCTTTGATCCTGTCTCATATGGATTATTCACTCTTACTTGATACTATGGTGTATTTATTTTATGAACTGTCTTAGTAGCCTCAGAGTTCCTCGGTTGAGTTCCTGTGTAATACATGTCTATCTTCAACTTTCTGTGAATGTTGTGATTCTTTTATGTGCAAATGTTACATTGCCACATTCTACAAATATGGTAATTCCACTGGGTATATGTGTCCATTGCTTTTCACGGTTGAACATGTTTTGCCTGTTGGTTATTAATTTATAATATCATGCGGTAATGTGTGTGATGTCATATTGTTGTTGATATCCTTTATCAAAACATGGACATTGCAGGAGCAGTGTGTCCTATATCATATGGCATCCCTCATAAGTTTAGGTATTTAAATGACAGAAGAAAGGTGGTGCATTGGGTATTATGATTGTAGTGATAGCTATGGTGAGAGTGATCATTTGATGATTGTGATGGTTTTATGTCGCGATGTATGTTATATGTCTGAGTTGTTGTCGGTGACTTAGGTTATAGCCTGTGTCCTGATTGTTGCTGGTGTCATGTGTAGAACTACCTCTGGTATGTTGATGTTGTCTAGCTGTCATCAGTACAAAGGTGTGTGTCCTTCTGATGCCATATTGAATTGCATACCCTATGTCTGCTGGATTGCTGTTGGTGCATTGGACTGTATTTATGTCCTCTAGGTACATGTTCAAATGGTGTTGTCCTGTTAGAGTCGTTGTACACCGGTGTAGCTGAGTTGTGTTCGGTGTTGATTTTGACAAGTTGATTAGTGTTGCTGTGTAACATTGGCATTTATGGGGGGTATTGTCAGCCTGTGCTGTTGGGGATGAGAAGTTGTGTTGGACCAGAGACCTGTAGGGAATGACCTCTCTGAATTGAAGACATTCTGTAAGTGAATGCTGGGCTGTATGGGGAGGTGGAGCAGGCTGAGGTTGTTGCATTAGGTGTTCTATCCTAGCAATATCAAGTGTAATCTCATGACAGCAGTGGCACAACTGGAGAAGACAATAGTAGGTGATCTGATGATGCAGCATTGATTGCTGCATTTAACCATTAGAGATGTAGTCTCATGATAGCAGTAGTACAACCAGAGGGAATAGCAAAGTGGATAATTTGATGGAAGACATTTGTTATATGTAGGTTAATTCAAATGTTATATTGCATGTGCTCATTGCTTCGTGTGTTTAATATGTTGTCTTTACCATGATAATCATAGATTGTGTTTTCCATTGTTACAGGAGCGGCTGACTAGTTAGTGTCAGCAGGCCTGGGTTCTTGGTGGGATAGTAAATTATGTCACAACTCTTTGTTTATGTCGTGTCTTGGGGTTTATGTTGTGTAACCTATATTTTTGTAGTGCCTTATTGTCTGTGCAGTGTTGCTTGTGTCAAGGTTCTTTATTGTGTAAGTCTAACCAGCTATTGTTTGGAGCACCTGTGTTGTGGTACTTGGTGTACCCTGTTGTCTTAAGTGGTGTTGATTGGTTGGGTGTTACCCACTGTTGTTGTTTGATATATACAGTTGTCTGTTGTATCTGTAATTGAACATCCCTTATTGAATGCTTTATTCAATGTGTTTGAACACAAATTGTCACCAGAATTTGTAGCAGTTGATAAATAAAGAGCTATTTTTGTACTGTTTTTGATTCGTTTGTTTAGTCTCTTTCAGTTTTTACAGTCACTATTTCTACCACAATCTAACACCTTAATCCAATGTCTGGGTCTCAAATATGACAGTCAGTCCAGAGTTGAGGCCCCTGCCTGAGATCTCGTATATCTTCTTATCTAATTACTATCCTCTTTTTTTTGTCGGTTGAGGCGGTGTGAGGTTCTCTCTCTTTTCACTATTTTTCTTCTTTGGCCGTAACGAAGTCAGAACTACTCTTTACCTCTTAGCACCGTAGTGAAGGAAGCATCAGTCTTTATGATTGTCTCCCTTTGTCTTTTATCATCGAGTACAATTGCAAGGGCACACCACAGCACATTAAATCATAACCAGTGCACCTCACCCAGTGTCGAAACCCTCTTGCCGGATACTGACTGTCATCGGTAGCCACCTGGTAATCCATCTTCATGATCATCCGAAATAGATACTGTTTGTAAGTACAGATTGATTACGGACTGGTTGCAAACTAACTTTGTAAGTTCCTATCGGTCCTAAAGAATGCACAAATCCTTTGTAGTGTATTTAGGTTTTACTGTTAATGTTTCTACACTTGATCCTAACTAGTGTTCATATAGGTTCAAGTATATGTCATATGTAATATTACACTGGAATCTAGCACACGATGTGACTTATCCGTTAATGTTCTCGTTCCTTAAACAATGTTTGTCTGATGTGTGATATATCAACAATCATCACCCATCCTATGTGAACCATACCACGCAGGAGTCGTTATATTGGCTGGCTCTTCTGGGCCATGCCATGGTGAACCCTTCTGAGTATGAGTCCAGCGTAAACATATACCATCTTTCTTCTCGGACGTTATTCCTTTTCCGTAAGAATCATTTTAGAGTCCAGCTGGTGGTCGTCCAATTGGAGTGCACTTCTTCAAAACCAGTGTTGAGTTTCCTAGTAACTGGTGGGGAACCTTATGCAAACTATCCTCATTCCGGGATGGCTACTACACTTTGCCATAACGACACATGCTAGTTAACATTAAATTAATCTAACACTGTAGAGCTCTCCCACAAACACGTCCATCACAATCCACGGTTTTGGTCAACACTCTTTCTCCCAATCATGGTTTATGGCAAAACCTAAAATTGGTCACGTGACATGGTTGATGTCCTGCAGGTGTTATTTGGGCATATCATCCATTGTCAAGAATCTATTTTCCCTGGCTTAGTCACTGTCAGAGTTGTCATCACTTGTTTTGACATCCCCAACAAGCTAGCGAGTTACTGTATGATCCCCACAACAGTAGTCAATAGCAATCTGCCAATCTGCGTGATGTCCGGAAACTCTATTGACAGACGGACTGTTTACTTCCGAGCTGAGTACTTCCGCTTCCAATCCGACCTGTTTATAAACTGTCAAAGCGATGCCGGGACCCGTCTCCCTCACCACCGAGTGTTCCCAATCCGTCGACCAGATGTACACGTGCAGCTACCAATATTGTCCTGGGATTTTGACATCCGATTTGTTTTTACTGTTAGTTAAAATAGTTGTCGCTGGCAGATAGTCCGTTTAATCAGAAAGCCTCTATAATAATCACTGGTTAAACGCAAGGTTTTATTTTGTGACAGGCATGATGAACATCAGTTAGACACATTGCAAACAAGTTTAGATATCCATGGGCTAAGAGATACATACAGGCAGACGCATCTCCATGGAACAGATACAACACACACACACACACACACACACACATACATACACACACATACACACACAAACAAATAATGCACATAACACGGCAGCGCGATTAGATAAAATTTACGTGACCATAGCACATCATATAACACAATAGATAGGCCAGATAATTGACAGGGAATGATATATACAAGTCGAGCCACAACAAATAGCCTTAGCCTTTGAAAATTATTATAAGAACCTTTCAGTTATCGGTTATCAGTTGGGGGTATCGTCATTGCACTCCGGACAGGTCCATAGGTGCTCAGATTCCCCCCTCCCAATCCCCTCCCCAGCATATGCATGAGCGTCCGCTGGCTAATAGTGCCAGTTTTGTGTTGGTTGACGAGGCCCCTCGTTTTCCCGATGTACCTCTCGAGTCTGGCCGTGCCAATTCTTACTTCCAAGTCTCTCATCCTGGACAACGATGTGGATTCACTGACGTCAAAGTCCAGTATTCTCGACATCTCTTTACGGATGTTAATAACATCGGTGCGATCAATGGGCTGGCCATCTGCAGGGGATGCAGAACCAGCCAGCTTATCAGCCCGTTCATTTCCCTCGACTTCCGCATGTCCCGCGACGAAGATGAAGGTATAAAAGAACCTTTACACAGAGGAAAACACGCAGGCGCACTTACAAGAAAATGTTATGAAATTCAAAAAACAACTCACAGAGGAACAGAAACTAACACTAGATACTGAATTAACACCAACAAATATAACACAAGCTGTTCACGGAATGCAGAAGAGCAAATCTCCTGGCCGTGGCGGTGTTACCGTTGAATTCTATCAGTTTTTCTTTCCTCTTCTAGGTCCCCTTTTACTAACAGTATTCTCTGAATCTTTCCACAAACAAGAACTCCCATCCAGTGTCAACACGTCTTACATCACTCTTATTCCGAATGAGAACACCGACAAGACACTTTTAAAGAGGTACAGACCGATCTCGCTTTTAAACGTAGACTACAAGATTTTAACAAAGACTTTGACGAATAAATTGAAACTAGTAATGACATCTCTCATTCATGAAGACCAGCAATGTAGTGTACAACACCGGAATATCCATCAACACACACACTTCATAAGGGACATCATCAAATACACACATCTGAAAAACTGTCAGTCCTCAATTCTCTCATTAGATCAAGAAAAAGCGTTCGATAGAATATCTCACTCATATCTCCACAAAACTCTCCGACACTGCAACGTGGGAAGTTATTTTCGGACATGGATCCAAATTTTATATTTAAAACCAGAAAGTCGGATTCTGTTAAACCATACCATCACCAATTCTTTCAGGTTGACTAAACCATATCACTAAGCTTCTACTCAGAATCATAATGAGAAGAACCAAAAAGAAAATAAAAATGGAAATTAGTGAAGAACAGTATGGATTTGTGGAAGGAAAGGGCACAAACAATGCAATTTATACATTACGGACACTAATAGAAAGTTCAATAGAGAAACAGAGAGACATATATTTGTGTTTCATAGATTATACTAAGGCATTTGATAAAGTAAAACATGATGAACTGATTAAAATGCTGGAAGATATCAACGCTGATGGAAAAGATTTAAGAATAATAATGAATGTTTACTGGAACCAAGTAGCAGCAATTAAAATGGGAAATAAAGAGGGTAGTTACGAACAGATAAAGCTAGGAGTACGACAAGGGTGTGTCTTGTCACCAGATCTTTTCTCCCTGTATAGCGAAGTAATAATGAGAGAGATCAAAGAGATGCCAGGAATACTAGTTGGAGGTTATAATATAAATAATATACGCTATGCAGATGACACAGTATTGGTGGCGGATAATTCAAGAGACTTACAAAATTATTAGACGTTGTAGTAACAGAGAGTGCAAGGAAAGGACTCTCCTTGAATATCAAGAAAACAGTAACAATGGTAATATCAAAGAAAATGGTGACACCAAAATGTGACATAGAAATAGAAGGGAAAATCCTTAACCAAGTTGATAATTTTAGATACCTAGGGGCACTTATAACATCAGATGGAAGATGTACAACAGAGATTAGGAGCAGAATAGGGCAGGCAAAAGCCGCATTTCAGAAAATGAAGAGTATCTTATGCAATAAGTCACTATCACTGAATGTAAGAAAGAGAGTGCTGAAATGCTATGTAGAACCAGTTTTGCTGTATGGCAGTGAATCTTGGAATGTAAATGAACACATTAAGAAGAAATTAGAAGCAACAGAGATGTGGTTCCTGAGACGAATGTTGCGAATTCCTTGGACTGCCAGAGTAACTAACGACGACTGCCTGAAACAGGCTAATGAAACTAGAACATTATATACAACAATAAGACAGAGACAAACATCTTTCTTCGGTCATGTGATGAGAAGAGAGGCATTGGAGAACATCGTAGCAACTGGAAAGATCGAGGGGAAGAGAGGCAGAGGTAGACCAAGAGAAGTGATGCTGGATGGATTAAGACGGTGGCACGGAGGAATATCAGCAGCAGAGTTGATCCAGAAAACCAAAGACCGAGATCTGTGGAGAGCCATGAACGCCTACGCCAGCCGGCACGGCACTTGATGATGATGAGGTCAGTGAGACAGGGATGTCCCTTGTCCACATTACTGTACGTTGTCGCCCTAGAGCCACTTCTACAAAAGATACGACAGGACGACAATGTCACGGGTACGTTAATACCAGGGAAGGGTCAGCAAAAGCTGCGTGCTTGTGCTGACGATGCCATTTTCATTCCGACAACTGAAAAATCTGTACGGAACATTTTGTAAACGATCTCGTTTTTCGGCAAAGAGAGTGGGGCAAACATAAACAAACATAAACAAAGAGATCAGACGCTTTGTGTTTGGCAGCATCATCTACAGTATCAAATATACTACACTCATGCAAGACAAAAATGACAGAGGTATCGCCCCCCCCCCCCCCGCCCCAAGACATAACAACCAAAATACAAGAACTTGGGATCAATAACGCAGGCGAAATCCTACATCACCCAGAAAAACATCCTTTTAGCACACTGTTACATTGGAATTAGGCTATCTTATTTAAAACCTATTAGGAATACATCCTCACATTACTTTGGCACTTTCCCAACGTTTTACAAAAAATGTATTTCAGCCATTAAAGGACACGAAAAATTACTGCACAAGAAAACATACACAATCTACAAGCATTTAGTTAAACTACAAGCAACTCCAGTACATCTCAGAATTAAAAGAGGACATAAATATTTCATAAATAATAAATAAATTTCCCGAATGCTGTGATGTCGGTTCCCAAATCAATCAATCAATCAAATAAATATTTCAATAAAAATTATACCGAAAATTTCTCTAATAATCACAACAAGCAGATTACCCCCAAAAGCAAAGGAAATTACATATAAGCGTGTTTACAGCATGACCCCAACAACAGAGAGAACAGCAAAAATAACTAAACAAATACTACAGTGTCAACTTTGTAGAAGGAACGTTCAAGAAACAGAAGAGCACATCTATTACGAATGCAACACAATCATGCCAACATAACATCTCCTACAAAACACTATAAACACTCATACGAAACAAAGAACAGATGTTTAGTAAGCAACAATGATAAATTCCATTCCTTACTCCACACATGATACCCACACAGAGTTATTTGTTCTAGTGGCAGAGTATAGAAATCTTATATGGACATTAAGAAACAAAGCATTTTACAATTACAGAACAATCAACAAAGAAATTGTCCAACAACTTTATCAACAAAAAGTCTCAAATATTCTAATCTTAGCCCCACAAGCTCAAATCCCATAAAAGATTTGCCTGAAAACAGCACATATTACAAAAGAAGCAAATAACTTGCTTTACACAAAAGATACCACAAATGTAAATGTGTTTATAACGGTATTAATAATCTTACAATTATATTATTATTACTACTATTATTATTACTACTACCAGTATTATTATTTTTTCCATTATTATATTTGAATGTGCAACATGGAATGTATTGTGGATGTGTGTCTGTGTCGTTGGCAGTAACATCGGTATACATGTGTGTGGGTGCAGGTGTGTGTGTGTGCGTGTGTGTGTGTGTGGTACATGTATTTGCGCGCGCATGTAAATGAGTGTGTGTGTGTGTGTGTGTGTGTGTGTGTGTGTGTGTGTGTGTGTGTGTGTGTGGCAGCATTTAAACCAAGGCGATATCTCAAGTATTAAAATGATGTTATATGGTAATAATATGTTTGAAAATAGAAAATATGCACCACCATGTATAAACAAATTAAATGAGCCCTTTAGGTATCTAGAAAGCTAAGGTGGCTTGTAGTGGTCAGGTTTAAGTCCTTCCAATTGTACTTAACATCCAGACTATCACAGCTTTGGACCAATTATCTCCCTGGGGACAGGCCATGGACTCTAATTGCTAGTTATAAATCCCCGATTTTTGTCCCCCAAACAAAATGTGTCACGGACATTCATAGGGCACTCGAGCGTCACGCTGTAATTTGACATCAGGCCAACAACACCAACAATGTGAAGCTTCACCTCGGTAGCTATGTGGCCCAAAAATTACAAAGAAGCCACATTTTAATGGCTTTCTCTCTCCCTCTCTTAATAATCTTACATCAACCCCTCTCTCTCTCTCTCTCTCTCTCTCTCTCTCTCTCTCTCTCTGCCTCTCTCTCTCTCTATTTCTCTATCTCTCTCTCCCCCTCACTCGCTCTCTCAACAATCTTGCTTCTCTGTGCCTGCTTATGCCATGTGTATTGCTGGTGGTCGGATCTTATACAGTCCCAATAACACAAGCACAGGGTGGTTTGATCTTAAAATACGTTGTATAACAATCAACCTTACTGGCTCTATTTCATAGGGAACAGTATCAATGAAGCCTCGTATTTGTAGACCGACCTACTCCACATACCTCATGTGGTATGTCGCAGGCACTTTTCCCCTCTCTCTCTCTCTCTCTCTCTCTCTCTCTCTCTCTCTCTCTCTCTCTCTCCAAACAATCTTGCTTCTCTGTGCCTACCCACATCATGTGTATTACCAGTGGTTGGATCTTATATAACCCCGATAACACAAGCATTGGGCGATATGATCTTATAATACGTGGTATAACAATCAACCTTACTTACCTTATTTCATAGGGAACAGTATGAGTGAATCCTCGTATTTGTAGACCGACCTACTCGGCATACCCCATGAGGCACGTAACAGGAACAATACCCACCTCTCTCTCTTTCTTTCCCTACACCTCTCTCTCTCTCTCTCTCTCTCTCTCTCTCTCTCTCTCTCTTATATATACCTTGCAAATGCCCATATACACTAGCATTATGTATGTTGAGCGGTGTAGATGTATGTATGTGCGTTCACGCATATCAGTCCACCCAGGTAAGTTACTTACAGATCGGAACTGTGAGGTGAGTATGAACATTATTTTCAATTCTCATTTTTTTTTTCAATTCTCATTTTCTCTTCATTGCTTTCATTTTTTCATCCTTTTGTTCTTCTCGTCCTGTCGTCACCTTCTGATGTAGTCACAGGAGATCTCCTTGACTGTATGTTGTGTTTGTGAATGTGTTTGTTTGCTGATGAAGGCTAATCGCCGCAACGTCCTGTATGTGACTTAACTCTGTTATGTAAAGCTGCACTACTTTATGTCATTTTATATTGTTTAACTAGCTGAAACATGGTGGATCTTTGTGTTCTTGATACAAAGGAGAACATGTTCTCATCTCACCACCTGGCACATTTTCTTTAGCACACCTACACTTAGAATGTGTATATATGAAGTTGTACAGAATGAAGTGACTTATCGTATTTGCTCAACTCCTAGTTGTTGTATTAAAATCCTACGAATGCTCTATTCTGAATGTATTTATATGAAACTATACATAATACGCGCCGGCTTCGTGGCTTAGAGGTTATGACTTTTCTCCGTAATCTCGTATACTCTCGTCAGGTAACGTGATGACTGTTCAAATCAGCAGTGGTTCGAATCGCATCGGTAACTTACGGGGTATGTGAGCCGGCCGCTCAGAAAGCAATGGCAAACTACTGAGCGTAATCTTGCCAAGAGATCAACATACAGCTGAAAGATGCTGGTGTTGACAGCTAAGTCCTGTAAAGGATATGCTAAAAAAAAAAAATACATAATACAGTGACTATTCTTATTGTTGGTTTATTGTTAACAAACTCCAACTCATGTGCACTAGCTATTTTTTATTACATTCATCATCATGTTCCATGCTAGTAAGCGTGGAGGTCATGTGTCGCCACCTCACACGATCAACAGAGTTGTGGATCGGCTCTGTGTTTTTCTCTCGACCATGCCATGTGGCCGAGCCACCCAGGTATTTACTTCTCTGCCTTCCCAGTGTGTGTGCCCCCTACCCCCAAAAAATTGTCAGTTAACGAACCAAGTTTTCTCATTTATTTCTTCTCATAACGTGCCTAAAAATATTGACTGTCTACATTTAATTTCTCTAATCAGTTACCGGTTTTACTTTGTTTCTTGTACGATCTGTTCATTAATTTTTCTCTCTGTTCATGGTTAAAAGGTACTTGATATTTAAAAAAAAAAAACCACCCTGGCTGCCCCAGGACTTCCCCTTAATGGTAATAAAAAAATTAGGCCCAGGTACTTACCACACCTGAGCCACACCCAGTGTACAACCATGTACATTTTGTAATGCCTTTTCACACAAAAATGTGTATACTTGTTTTAATCCAATGGACAAACTGTCTTCGGGTATATCCAGGTTGGGAACTTGTTCTTCTTTGGTAACTATCCTTTATTACCATGAGCTACAATGTATCGCCAAATAATATATTGAGTCATTAATTGATCGCAAATAGAAACTATGTCTTGTTCCTATTCTATCTCTCTGACACACGAACAGACACACACAACACCAGCCCTCAGACACTTGACCATTACCAAGATCATGGTAATGATCAAAAAACATGGTAATTGAAAAAAATGTTAGTTGAAGAAAATGTTTGATTGAAAAAAGTTAGTAGAGAAAATGTTCATACTCACCTCACAGTTCGGATCTGTAAGCAACTCAGAAAATCTCCGATGTATTCTTATACCCGGTGCTAGGTGTTACGGTTCAGTGAGCACATAGAAGGAAGGCGGCGGGGCAGGAGGACGGTAACTAGTCTGGTAAGGGTATCTGAGCAATCACAGTGGATGTACTAGCGAAGGATGAGGCGCGCAAGATTGATGGTGGTACTGTCCAAAACGCCATTTTTATATGTTATAAAAGGGGCGAGTCTTAAAGTCTGGGTGGACTTATATGGGTGAACGCACATACATACATAGACACCGCTCAACAGACAAAATGTTGTTGTATGTGGGCATGTGCAAAGTATATGTAAGAAGACAGAGAGAGAGCGAGAGAGATAGAGAGAGAGAGAGAGAGAGAGAGAGAGAGAGAGAGAGAGGGGGGGGAAGTGCCTGTGACATACCACAAAAGGTATGCGGAGTACGTCGGTCTACAAGTACGACGCTTCGCTCATACTGTTCCCTATGAAATAGTCAGTATGGTTTATTGTTATACAACATATTTAAGGATCAAATCGCCCAGTGCTTGAGTTATTGGGGCTGTATAGGATCCATCCACTGGTAATACACCGTGATGTAGGTAGGCACAGAGAAGCAAGATGTTAGGAGAGAGAGAGAGAGAGAGAGAGAGAGAGAGAGAGAGAGAGAGAGAGAGAGAGAGAGAGAGAGAGAGAGAGGAAAAATGCCTGCGACATACCGCATGAGGAATGCGGAGTAGGTCGGTCTACAAATACGAGGCTTCACTCATGGGCCACCTTAAGTACCAGATATGGCAACTCTATAACGGTAGAGTCCCTGAACTATACAGGCGGTACATTGATGATGGTGTTGGCGTCACCTGTATGCCACTAGCGGATCTCGAAACATTCATAGACTTCTTCTCCAATTTTCATCCTACTATCAAACTCACTTCCCACATTTCCTCGACGTCGGTCAACTTCTTAGACCTTACTGTTTCCATTGGGACCCATGGTCTCACCACGACGGTCTACTATAAACCGACTGACTCTCACGCCTTTCTACTCTACACCTCTTCTCGCCCTCCGTCCTGTAAAGACGCAATTCCTTATTCTCAACTTCTGCGTCTTCGACAACTATGCCAAGATGATGAGGATTTTCGCCATAGGGCTCAGGAAATGTTGGACTTCTTCAGGCTCCGTGGCTATCCTGATCATGTCCTATCATTAGCCTTCCACCGGGCTCTACCCATTAGCCGTGCAGAGTCTCTCACCTCTGCACCTAAACCAAAAAACCTTCGACCGGTACTTTCTGTTACCTACCATCCGCACAATATTTCAGTCAAAAATATCCTGTTTCGACATCTATCTATCCTTCAAGCTGATCCTACTACCAGCACGATATTTTCAGAGAAACCACTAGTGGCCTACAGACGTGACCGCAACCTCAAATATGTACTCGTCCATGATAGAGTACAGGGATCTCCACCGCCACCATCACAATTAGGTACTAAGGCTTGTCTGAGATCTCGTTGCAAGACCTGCCCATATGTGATCCACACCCCAGTGGTGCTATTCCCTAAAGGCAATTTACGCATCACAGAAGAATTTTCCTGCACCAGTTGCAACATCATTTATGCCATAATATGAAAACGGTGTGATATGAAGTATATTGGGTAGACTGGCCTCATGCTAGCCGACAGATTCCGCCAACATCTGATGGACATCCACACCAATGCCCCCAAGCCTGTCTCCACCCACTTCAACAGTGCCATCCATCAAGGTGCTTCCGATGCCCAGGTCACTGTCATCCAGTCCTGCTCCTCTGGTGCTCAACATCGCAAGAATACAGAAAACCGGCTCATATTCACTATGGGGTGCCTAACACCACACGGCCTCAACACCCAACATAGTTTCATCTAATCGTATTCATTTCCCCTCCCCTCCCCACACCCTCCTAGGTGTCACCCTCTTCAGGTCTCTAACCACTCCTTTTCTCCACTAATATTATCCTCTACCCTGTCTCCCTCAGCCCGATTCCGAGTGACCGAACCATTAGTTACCTGGGCATTTCATATTACCACTCTTGGCACTCCTCTCGTACGCAATTCAGCGCGCACGAATAATGTAATCACTACTCCCCCCGGACCAATAATCCCCCCCACTAGTTAACAACTACACTTTATATGCGGTCGGGTGTGCATGCGCATAGATCCTAGTTCATATGTGTATGTGTGTATGTGCACAGACATATATGTCTTTCTCTCTCTCTATCTCCCTCTCTTTATAATCTTACACCAACCCTCTCTCTCTCTCTCTGCCCAACTCTCGCTCTCTCTCTCTCACCCTCTCTCGCTCTCTCAACAATCTTGCTTCTCTGTGCCTACCTATGCCATGTGTATTGCATGTGGTCTGATCCTATACAGCCCCAATAACACAAGCACTGGGTGATTTGATCCTTCTTCTTTTTTCTTTCGTTCGCATGAAATATGTCTATATCTGCAATGTCGTCTCTTGTATGAATTGAACTGTCTTTTTCAGTTCACACAGTGGTCCATATAGTTTATCTTCCACTGTCGTCTCTCTAGGCCAGAAGGTTTGCCTAGATATGTTGTATGTTGGGCAGTCTTGGAGTATGTACTCTGCTGTCTTTGACGCCAATCCACATGTGCACATGGCTGTTTCACCAATCTTGAATTTTGTATGTGGTTGCGTAATCTATTGTGTCCTGTTCTGAGGCGCAGAATAATGACTTGTTCTGGTCTGTCCATAACATGGTAGTCATCATGAGCAGGTTGTGGTGGCTTTCCGACTGATTTGATCATTCTTTTCTTTTGGTGGTATGTAACGGGCACATCAGGCTGTTCTTCTTTGGCTCCTTCCTTAGCCAATTGATCAGCTCTGTCGTTTCCGGGTACTCCACAGTGGGATGGTATCCACCGTATGGTGACCTTATGCTGACTGCTAAGTTCAGAAAGTAGTGTCCTTAGTACTGGCAATTTTCCAGACAGGAGCGCCTCGAGTACTGATTTTGCATCTGTCAGTAGCACCACAGGTTGTGTACCATTGCTGGTATTTAGTAATTTCTCTGTTGCTATCTTGATTGCCTTAATTTCGGCATCATAGTTTTGGCAGTACTTTCCTGTCGGTACTCTGGCTGTGTCCCTAGTATTATTTGGGTATTCTATGTACACTCCCGCTCCTCCATTTCGAACAGCATTTTGTGCCGACCCATCCGTGTAGACTCGGATCCAGAGGTCCTGTGGGTATTCTTCATCAAGGAAGCTGAGAGTGGCTGTTCTGCGGTGCACACTGTTCTGTTCTTCCTTGTCAAATATTCCTCTCACTTTTGTCTGGATTTGTAACGATAGTCTATGCTCATCTTTCCATGGAGTTCGCTCTGGAATAGTTGTTAGCGGGATACCAACTGTGGGCAGATCGGTGGTTTCTCTGCAGAGTCGTTTGGCCTGGTGGATAAAACTACTTCTTTTCAACCGCCCCATAGTTAGGTTTTCAAATCTGTTCTTCATAGGGTGGCCTGGCAAGCTGAGGAACTTTTCTGCTTGTACTAGCGTTTTCGTAACTCTGCGCTCACTCAGTGCTTGTGTCCTCCCCATCTTCTCCATTTCCACTATAGGGGTTGATCTCATCCCTCCTGTGGTGACTCTAAGTGCTTGATTTTGCACCTTGTCCAGCTCTTGTAGTGTGGTTTTTGATGCTGAACACCACGCAGTTGACCCATATTCCAGGTGTGGTCGTATGCTCTGTTGGTAAATTTTGCTAAGTATTTTCCCACTGGCTCCCCATGTGGTTCCAATTAGCTTTCTCAGAATGGCTATTTTCCTTCTGGCTTTTGCTACTGATTTGTTGATGTGCTTTCTCAATGTCAGCGTGCCACCAAATGTTACTCCAAGGTATGTTGGTTCGTTATCATCTCTTAGGGGTGTTCCATTTATCTGGATGATCCCTGCCTTTTGTTTTGGAGAGAGGGTAAATAGGGTGGTGCTGCACTTGTCAGTGTTTATGCTGACACACCATCTATTTGTCCATGCAGCAAATGTATCTACAGCTCTTTGTAGCAGTCTGGTGACCACTGATGCATGTTAATTTGTGCTCCATAGAACCAGGTCATCGGCGTACATTGCCGCTTTAATTCCATGCGTCAGATTAGCAACAAGATCATTGATGAAGATTAGAAAAAGTGTGGGGGTCAAGACTCCACCCTGGGGAACACCGTGACGCAGTAGTACTTTCTTGCTCTTGAGTCCGTCTATCTGTACTCGGGCTATTTTTTGTTATGCAAGTATGCTTTCACCCATTTGTACATTCTTCCATTGACTTTGCAGTTTCTCAATTTCTTCATCAAACCTTCTTTCCAGACTTTGTCAAAGGCTTTCTTCAGATCTATCCATGCCGCAAGCACCAGCTTCTTCTCTTGGAATGCATCCTCAATTTCTTGAGAGCGGTAGGTTGTCTGATCTTCCCTAGAGTAGCACTGCCTAAAGCCAGCCTGCTGTGGCACAAGGATGTTTTTACTTTCAATGTACCACTGCAGTCTGTGATTGATGATGCGCTCCAGTGTTTTGCAGAGACAGCTTGTGAGGCTAATTGGTCTGTAGCTAGAGGCAATGGAACCATCTTTCCCTGATTTTAGGAGGGGTATCATGATTGCTTCTCTCCAGGCTTGTGGAACACTGACTAAGGTCCAGCTGTTATTAAAGATCTGCAACAGCTTTGCTTTGGCCTCTGTTCCTAGGTTCCTGATCATTTCATTGGAGATACCATCAGCTCCTGGTGACTTTCTCATTTTCAGTTTTGATATGGCTAGCTCCAGTTCGCTGATTGTGATGGGTGCCTCCAGAACCTCATGTACTATTTCCTTCTGTCCTGTATGTTGTCGTTTCTCTCGAATCTCTTGTTGTTTCTCTGGACTAATTTTTATATTGTTATCTTGTGCGAATGAGTCCGCAAAATGGTCTGCTGCTTGCTTTCTTGTTAAGATGTTTCCATCTTTATGTAGCGCAATTTTTGAGTTTCTCCCTGTGCCCTCGTCATTAAGTTGTTTTATTAGCTTCCACGATTTCCTTGTGTCTCTTTCAAAGTTCAGAGACTCCGTTTTCTCCTGTCAGCTTTTTCGTCTAGCCTGCAGCTTGGCCCTTTGAAATTTGGCCTTTGCATGCTGGAATTTATTGTGGTGCTCTTGGCTGGGTGTGGCCTCTGCTTGCTTTCTACACACTTCCACATCGTTATGCAACTGTTCGAGTTCACTACTCCAGTAGGGTTTATATTGTTTACGGGCTCCTCTTGGTACTGTTTCTGGCGCTGCCTGTAGCATGCATTTCCCAAACTGTTCAACAATTTATGTCTTTCTGGGTGGTCAGGTTTCTAACCAGTATGCTGGTGCGATGCTTGTACATTGCCCAGTCTTATTTCTTGTAGTTCCACCTCGAGAGGGTGCTGCTTTCACTTACAAGCTCATTTTCAACGGTTAGAATGACTGGCCGATGGTCACTGCCACCAAGTTGTTTCCCAACAATTCGTATAATGTTCCACTCCAGGTCTGGTGAATGAAAAGCCAGGTCAGGTGTAGTTGTAGTGTGTCATGATCTCGAGTAGAAAGTATGTGGGTCGGACGGCTTGTTAATCAAGATGAATCTATTCTCATCCTGCCAGTCTTCCAGTCTCTCTCCTCTCTGGCCCATGTGATCATAGCCCCAGCTCTGCGAGTGGCTGTTGAAATCGCCACACACAATCATTTTTACTTTTATGGTAGTGTGTCCAGTGCCTGTGGGCGGTCACTTGGACAGTAGTAATTGATCAGATGTAGGTCTGTATTACCTGTCTTCAGTTTAAGTGTCTGATACTCAGCCCCTTCCATGTAGACTTCGATTTGGGAAGCCATGATGTTATATTTTACAAGGGTCAGTATCCCACCTTTTCGCCTGTCCTTTCGGTCAGATCGGTAACACTGGTAGCCTCTGATTTTGAAGGCTATATTTTCGTTGAGGTGAGTTTCTTGCAAGCAACATATGCTTACTTTATTTTTTTGGTCCAAGATGTTTTCTAATTCTATTTTTTTTTTTTTTTTTTTTTTTGCTGACTCCCTCCGCATTCCAGTGCATTATTTTAAGTCTTCGTTTAGTATGGCCAGTCGTTCTATTCTCATGTCCCCTGGCTCCACAGGATATCTGAGAAGGACCTCCAGTAGTTGTGGTTGGACCCTTTCGAGACATAGGGCCCTGTATTGCACCTGCCTGGGGGTCCAAAGCAGGGCGAGCACCATAACATTTAGCAGTAGTCGACATATTCCATTTTGCGTGATTGCGTGGCATCCTGATTTCTGTGGTGCGCGTCTTGGCTGGTTGCCTCCGTCTTCAGCCCCTTTCTTTGCTACAGCAGACTGTGGTCTCACTCGAGTGTAGATGTGTACGCGCGCACACACGTGTCTGCACATGCATGTACGTGCATACACATCTAGAGCATACTCGTTATTTTCCAGCGCCAGTGACTCGCCGTCGCCCCTTCTCCTGTTAGTTTAAACAGTTCCGCGACGTGAAGGCCAGGAGTTGGACTTTTGCTGCATAGGTTATGTATTCACGAGCCATTGAGGTAGTTAAGCAATGTTGGGCGCTCACCCCAACACTGCGCCTCGGCTACATACAGCAACATTTGGAACCTCTTTGATCCTTATACGTTGTATAACAATCAACCTTACTGGCTCTATTTCATAGGGAACAGTATAAGTGAAGCCTCGTATTTGTAGACCGACCGACCCCGCATACATCAGGTGGCGTGTCGTAGGCACTTTTACAATCTCTCTCTCTCTCTCTCTCTCTCTCTCTCTCTCTCTCTCTCTCTCTCTCTCTCTCTCTCTCTCTCGCTCTCTCTCTCTCTCTCTTTCTCTTCCATCTTGCTTCTCTGTGCCTACCTATTCCAACTATATTGCTGGTGGTCTGATTTTATACAGCCCCAATAACACAACCACTGGTGAGGGGGGGGGGGGGTGCACATCCACCCGTGTTCCACAAACTCAGGCCACCAGCGCACATTGCCGTTTCACTTCCACACGGCAGATCAGCAACAAGATCATTGATGAAGACTAGAAAAAGTGTGGGGGACAGGACTCAGCCCCGGGGAACACCGCGACGCAACAGCACCCTCCTGCTCCCGAGACCGTCCATCTGCACTCGGGCTCCAATGTCGTGCAAGTATGCCTTCACCCATTCGTACACTCCTCCACCGACCCCACAGTTTCCCAGTTTCCTCACCAGATCCCTTCTCCAGCAGATCCATCCAAGCCGCAAGTACCAGCCCCCTCTCCTGGAACGCATCCCCAACCTCCCGAGAGAGGCAGGTTATACGACCCCCCCGCACAGTGCAGCACAGCCCAAAGCCAGCCCACAGTGGCACAAGGATGTCTTCACCCCCAACGCACCACCGCAGCCTGTGATTGACGACGAGTTCCACTGTTTTGCAGAGACAGCTGGCGACGCCAATGGGTCTGTAGCTGGAGGCAATGGAACTGTCTCTCCCAGATTCCAGGAGGGGTACCACGATTGCCTCTCTTCAGGCCCGAGGAACACCGCCCAAGTTCCATGTGTTACTAAAGATCTGCAGCAGCCCTTCACCGGCCCCCG
The DNA here is from genome assembly GCA_963921405.1 of Cepaea hortensis. Taxonomy (NCBI): domain Eukaryota; kingdom Metazoa; phylum Mollusca; class Gastropoda; order Stylommatophora; family Helicidae; genus Cepaea; species Cepaea hortensis. The sequence goes on from OY992893.1 coordinate 29,786,329, forward strand.
CTCCCAGGCTCCTGATCACTCCATTGGAGACACCATCAGCCCCCGGTGACCCCCTTACTTTAAGCCCCGACATGGCTAGCTCCAGCTCACCGACTGCGACAGGCGCCTCCACAACCTCATGCACCATCTCCCTGCGTCCTGCATACCGCCACCCGTTAGAAACAAAGTTCAATATACCATACGACGGGAAAAGAAAAATTACTTTAAGAACTTAGTAATGGATAAAACAAATAGTAAGGATATATGGAAGGCAATTAACACCTTGACAAACAAGTGTAACTTCGGAAATTCTTTACCATCAAAAAATATTACATGCGACCAATTCAGTATTTTTTTTCAAACTGACATAGACCAGTCAAAGGCTTCAATACCGAATTCTCCTTGCAACTTATCTTTACTGTCATCGTTTTGCGAGAATAGTTGCTCCGGCGATATTCTTTCCGACATACCGCTAATGACAATCACTGAGGTATTCACTTACCTCAGTAACCTAAAAAACACAACCTCATCTGGGTTAGATGGAATCAGCAACCGGATTCTCCGTTGTGCTGCGCCAGTGATCTGTATATCACTAACCTATGTATATAATCAGTGTCTCACCAAAGACCACTTTCCATCAGCTCTCAAAATCGCTAAAGTGTACCCTCTTCTTAAATCTGGTTCATTGGACAATGATCTCCCGAACAATTACAGACCCATTTCCTTACTATCATCACTATCTAAGCCACTAGAAAAACACATCCATAAAGTAACATTACAGTATTTAGTACGCAACAAGCTTATTGTTGACAACCAATCAGGATTTCGACCAAAATATTCTTGCCATACGGCCCTAACAAACATGATAGAAAATTGGCACCAGAATATAAACAACAACAGTCTATGTGGAACTGTGTTTATTGATTTCAAGAAAGCATTTGATATGATAGACCATGTTATTTTAATTAAAAAACTTCAGACAATGAAAATTGGCCCTAATGTAGTCACTCTAATATCATCTTTTCTATCAAACAGAAAGCAAGTAGTATCACATAATAAATGTCTGTCTCATACCACTACCTTCAATATTGGAGTACCGCAAGGCTCTATTCTTGGCCCTCTATTGTTTGCCATATATATTAACGATCTACCTTTACATCTTTCGTCGTCCTGCGATCTATTTGCAGACGACTGTACAGTGTACACAAATGCTGAAAACTGTATTTTATTGGAGTCGTCTTTACAACAAGAATTAAATAATGTAGTTAGGTGGAGCTATTCAAACCGTATGCAAATTAACATCACTAAAACAAAATCAATGTTACTAACAACCAGACAAAGACTTCAAACTCTAAGCTCACACACATCACTTCAACTTCACATCGATAACATGCCAGTAGAAAGTGTAATTGAGCACAAAACATTAGGCATAATCATTAATAGAAACCTAACCTTTAATTCCCACGTTCGAGCGCTTATTAAACAAACAGCGAAAAAAGTCTACCAACTCGCCAAAATTAAAAACTTCCTTGATGAGGACACAAGGAAACTATTCTATACTTCTCATATACAGACACACTTTGACTACTGCTCTACAATCTGGGACGGTTGTTCTAATTCAAACACCAAGCGACTTTAGTCACTCCAGAAACGGGCCATGAGTCTAATTTATAACAAACTAGCTGACACGGCCCGGCTTCGCCCAGACTCTGGTGGGGAGCATCTCATTTAATTCATATAAGTAGTCATATAAGCTCCCGTTCCCGACTGTCTGTCTGTCTGTCTATCTATCTGTCTGTCTGTCTGTCTGTCTGTCTGACCCGGCCCAGCCCATGGTGGAGAGCATCTCATTTAAATCATATAAGTAGTCATATAAGATCCCGTTCCCGACTATCTGTATGTCTGTCTGTCTTGGGTAAATGGAGGAGGGAGGAGGAAGAGGGAGGTGGAGGAGGGAAGAGGAGGGAGGAGGAGGGAGGAGGAGACAGGAGGAATAGGAGGGAGGAGGAGGGATTAGGAAGAGGAGGGAGGAGTAGGGTGGAGGAGGAGGGGGAGGAGGAAGAGGGAGAAGGAGGGAGGAGGAGATCGCAGGAGGAGGAGGAGGAGGAGAGGGAGGAGGAGGAGGGAGAGGGAGGAGGAGGGAGGAGGAGGAGATAGTAGGCGGAGGGAGCAGGAAGAGGGAGGAGGAGGAGGGAGGAGAAGGAGGAGGGAGGAGTAGAGAGTGGGAGGAGGGAGGAGGCGGAGGGAGGAAGAGGGAGGAGGAAGAGGGAGAAGGAGGAGGGAGGAGAAGGAGGGAAGAGGATGAGAGGGAGGAGGAGGAAGAGGGAGGAGGAGGAATGTGGAGGGAGGAGGTAGAGGGAGGAGGAGGAGGAGGGAGGAGGATAGAGGAGGAGGAGGGATGAGGAGGAAGAGGGAGGAGGAGGAATGTGAAGGGAGGAGGAGGGAGGAGGTAGAGAGAGGAGGAGGGAGGAGGAGAATGGAGGAGGAGGGATAAGGAGGAGAGGGAGGAGGAGGGCGAGGAGGGGGAGGAGGAGGGAGGAAGAAGGAGGAGGGAGGAAGACGGATGAGGGGGAGGAGGGAGGGGTAGGAGGGGGAGAAGGAGAAGGGAGGAGGAGGAGGGAGCAGGATTAAGGAGGAGGGAGGAGGAGGAGGAAGAGGGATGAGGAGGGAGGAGGAAGAGAGAGGAGGGAGGAGGAAGAGAGAGGAGGGAGGAGGAGGGAGGAAGAGATAGGCGGAGAGAGGAGGAGGAGGGAGGAGGAGGAGTAGGGATGAATAGGAGGGAGGAGAAGGGAGGAGGAGGGATTAAGAGAAAGAGGGGGGAAAGGGGAGAAGGAGGAGGGAGGAGGGAGGAGGAGGAAGAGGGATGAGGAGGGAGGAGGAGGGAGGATGAGGAGGAGGGAGGAGGAGGAGGGAGGATGGTGAAGGAGGAGGAGGAGGAGGGAGGAGGGTGAAGGAGGAGGAGGGGGAGGGGGGAGGGGGAGGAGGAGGGAGAAGGAGGAGGAGGGAGGAGGGAGGAGGAGAACGTAGGTGGGGGAGGATGAGAAGGGAGGAGGGAGAGGGAGGAGGAGGGAGGAGGAGGAGAGAGGAGGAGGGAGGAGGTGGAGGGAGAAGGAGGAGGGAGGAAGAGGTAGAAGGAGGAGGGAGAAGGAGGGAGGAGGAGGAGGAGAGGAGGAGGGATTAGGAAGAGGAGGGAGGAGTAGGGTGGAGGAGGAGGGGGAGGAGGAAGAGGGAGAAGGAGGGAGGAGGAGAGAGGAGGAGGAGAAGGGAGTAGGAGGAGGGAGGAGGAGGAGAGAGTAGGCGGAGGGAGGAGGTGGAGGGAGCAGGAAGAGGGAGGAGGAAGAGGGAGAAGGAGGAGGGAGGAGGAAGGAGGAGTAGAGAGTGGGAGGAGGGAGGAGGCGGAGGGAGGAAGAGGTTATCGCGGACCTCAGAGAGAAGTGTCTATGTAGAAGACCATTTCCTGGACGTACGTATTTTGGGAGGGGGAGGAGGGAGGAGGGAGGAGGAGGAAGAAGAAAAAAAAACTACGACAGTTGGCATCTCTGGAATGAAAGGAAGGCGTTTAGAAAATTTCATCTCAATCGGATGGGCCGTTCGCGAGCGTATAAAGGACATACATACAGACAGACATACAGACAGAGATACGGACATCCTAATTTATATATAAGATTTATCTGACAATCCTAGCCTGTATAAACGCCTTCAGTTACTACCACTCCGCAAACGCCTGCTTTTCAATAAAGCTAAACTAATTCACAAAATCCTGCATCGGAATGCCCCAAATTACCTTTGGCCATTGTTTAAATATAATGCTAGACACAGTAAACGTTTAAATATATTACACATTCCGAAGCCTAGGATTGACTTATACAAAACAAGCTTAACGTACTCTGCAGCTCAGCTGTGGAACAATCTTCCACAAGAAATCAAAGACATCACCAATCCCTATTCATATAATCGCAAATTACTCGAACACTATCTCAGTACGGATTATCTTCCCCCTTAATAATAGAGATAATAATAATAATAACAAAACCCTAGTATAACAGCCAGTACCCTTTTGGTAGGCCAGTATATTCCACATGGCTAATAACAAGTGTCAGACCATTATCTAATTTTACTGTGTCGTGTAGTTTTGATGTTCGCATTTTGCCTATGTATAGTCAGGTCTTAGTCAGATATGACTGAGCTACCGTATAACAGTAGACGGTACTACCTGGTTTCTGTTAGCGCCGAACGTTGGGCGGCGCTTACCAAACCCGACACCCCACATTGTGCCAACGGCTTCGGGCGGAAGAGTGCAATTGGGAGGGTACAAGCCTTACCCTGGTGCGAGGAAATGCAAGCTAAAGACAAAATTGTCATGGCAGGGCAGACCAGGCCCTAAGCCTTGGTTGGCGACTGGTCTAGGATCGAAGCTCCGACAGGCGGACAGTTAGAGCATTGCTTTGCTGATCCGGCAGCTTCTGCAGCTTGTCTTGTTCCAGATGTAGGGGTGTTACCTTTCCTCTGGAGTGAACTAGGCAGGCCGAGAGAGGGATCATGCTGCATGGGCAACACATGATCTCTATATTTTAGCCCAGGCTTTGTGCTATGGAGAGGCAATAACTCCATCCCTGGTCTTAACTGGTCTCGGAATCAAAGCGAGAGGCAACTGTTACGGGTTATAAGTCCTTGTCAGTTGGCGTAGACATGGGGCGCCACGCGTTGCCTCTGACGGTGGGAGACACCTATAGGTGTCACTGATCAGCTACCGCCCGCCTCAAGCTGGGCAGCCCCCAGCCAATTGGGTGCTGATCCGCCACAGCCTGCCTGCTTCAATGGGTGCTTGGGGCTAGGACAAAATCTGAATCGCAGGCTGTAAAACCAATGCACCAGGTACAAACAAAAATATAAATAGAAACCTCAAGCTACGGCTTGCAACCTGGAACGTGAGAACCATGTGTCCAGGATTTTCCACTGACTTGACCAATATTGACGATGTGAGAAAAACGGCTGTGATTGATGCCGAACTCAATCGTCTTAACATTGATATTGCTGGCCTGCAGGAGACTCGCCTCGCTGAGGAAGGGTCACTCAGGGAAAACAACTACACCTTTTTCTGGAAGGGTAAAGGGCAGGCAGAAAAAAGGCAACACGGTGTGGGCTTTGCAGTGAAGAATTCGCTACTGGGAATGATTGAAATTCCAGCAGGAGGAAATGAAAGACTATTATCCCTGCGCTTGGCAACCTCTTGTGGGTTTGCCACCATTATTACTGCATATGCACCGACACTCGATTCCTCTGATGATGTGAAGGATTTGTTCTATGAGGAGTTAGACTCTGTGATCAAGGCAGTTCCAAAATCCGACTACATTTATATGCTCGGTGATTTCAATGCTCGTGTGGGCAAGGACTCGAGTTCATGGCCAGTGTGCCTTGGAAAATACAACATCGGTCGCATGAATGAAAATGGGCAAAGGCTGCTGGAGCATTGCACCAGTAATGACCTATGTATTACAAACTCTTTTTTTAAAACAAAAGAGATGCATAAGGTCACATGGAAACATCCAAGATCCGGCCATTGGCACCAGCTGGACTTCATCATCACACGGAGACAACATCTGAACCATATATCATTGACTCGTAGTTACCACAGTGCTGACTGTGATACGGATCATTCTTTGGTTGTTGCAAGGGTTAGACTGAGACCAAAGAGAATCTACACAGCTAAACACAAATCTAGCCCCAGGATTAATATTATTAACACTCATGATCCTGAAAAGTGCTTTCAGTTTCAACAGCAACTTGAAGACGCTTTCACTGATACACCAGAAAATTGTACAGTAAATGATAAATGGAATAAACTTAAGGAAACTCTTTGTAAAACTGCCGTAAAGGTTTACGGCACTGTGGATCATAAGAGGCAGGACTGGTTTGCAGCCAACAGCGAGACTCTGCAGCCCTTGATTGATAAGAAGAAGAAAGCTCTCTTAAGAAACAAGGAAAGACCAACGCGTAACACTCTGAGTGAGCTAAGGCAAGCTAGGAAGGATGTGCAAAAGGCTGCCAGGCAGTGTGCAAATGATTATTGGATCAAGTTATGTGAGTCCATTCAAATCGCAAGTGATAAGGGAGACATAAGAAGCATGTATGAAGGAATAAAGAAAGCCTGTGGTCCAGTGATCAAAAGAAGTGCACCATTGAAAACCTTGACTGGAGAAGTCATCACTGATAAGAAACAGCAGATGGACAGATGGGTAGAGCACTATTTGGAGCTTTACTCAAGTGAGACCAAACTAGCGGATAATGCCCTCAACGCCATAGAGGCTCTACCAACTCTTGACCACCTGGACACACTTCCCACCATAACAGAAGTTAAGTGTGCTATAAATGAACTTGCATCTGGCAAGGCTCCAGGTAAGGATGCATCTGGCAAGGCTCCAGGTAAGGATGGGATTCCAATAGAGGTTATCAGGAGTGGGCAAGACACACTCACTATACAGATCCACCAGCTAATAGAGCTATGCTGGCGTGAAGGACAAGTCCCACAGGATTTCAAAGATTCAAGCATCATAACACTGTACAAGAACAAGGGCGATCGGAGCGACTGCAACAACTATAGGGGTATCTCACTTCTGTGTATTGTTGGAAAAGTATTTGCCAGAATTGTTCTGCGCAGACTTCAAGTCCTAGGAGATCAAGTCTACCCCGAATCACAGTGTGGCTTTCGACAGAACCGGTCTACCACTGATATGATATTCTCATTGCGACAAATGCAAGAAAAATGCCGTGAACAGAATCAACCACTGTTTATTGCCTTCATCGACCTCACAAAGGCATTTGATTTGGTCAGTCGTGAGGGTCTGTTCAAGGCACTAAAGAAGATTGGCTGCCCACCAACTCTTCTGTCCATTGTGGAATCGTTCCACACAGGCATGAAGGGTATAATCAAGTTTGATGGTGCAACTTCTGAAGAATTTGAAATCAAGAGTGGAGTTAAGCAAGGTTGTGTACTAGCTCCCACCCTCTTTGGAATATACTTTTCACTTCTACTGAAATATGCATTTCGTGATCAGGATGGTGGTATATACATTCACTCACGCTCAGATGGCGGCCTCTACAATGCTCAGAGATTGAAGGCTAAGACCAAAATTAGGAGGGTACTGATCAGAGAGTTGCTTTTTGCAGATGATGCTGCAGTTACGACCCACTCTGAGGAAGAATTGCAATGTCTACTATCTGCATTCTCCAATGCTTGTTCTGAATTTGGTTTAACAATTAGCAAAAAGAAGACACAGATTATGTCACAAGGTGCACATGGGGTACCATCAATCTTTATTGACGACGCCGAACTAGAGATAGTAGACCATTTTACATATCTAGGATCGGTGGTAAATAGCAAATTATCCCTAGATCAGGAAATCAACATCCGGATTGGTAAGGCAGCAACAACAATGAACAGGTTAAGAAAAAGAGTGTGGGAGAACAGGAAGCTTACTGCCAAAACAAAAGTCCTTGTCTATCAAGCCTGTGTCCTTAGTACTCTTCTCTATGGCAGTGAAACCTGGACAACTTACTCACACCAAGAGAACAATTTAAACAGCTTTCATATGCGGTGTCTGCGAAGAATTCTTGGTATTAAGTGGCAAGACAAAATCACAAATACTGAAGTATTGGAAAGATCAGGTTGTGTGACAGTTTATTCCATGCTCAGTCTTCGTAGACTTAGATGGATAGGACATCTTAGGCGGATGGATGATGGTAGAATACCAAAGGATATCTTTTTTGGTGAATTACAGATGGGTAAGAGATCTCAGGGTCGGCCTCTACTACGATACAAAGATCTGTGTAAGCGGGACATGATTGATACAGGCATTGATAATGCACATTGGGAGCAAGTCGCCGCTGAACGTGTTGCATGGAGGGCAAATATCAGAAATGGAATAAAGTCAAAGGAGAAAATTATTGCAGAAAAGTCACACACCAAGCGTTTGAGACGTAAGATGGTGCATGATGGTGGAAATGACCACGTGTTCACATGCACCCACTGTGAACGGACATTTACAGCGCAAATTGGCCTTATCAGTCACACTCGCTACCGCCATAGTTAAAAGTTATTATGCCTTTTTAAAGCACAAACTATCGTCTGTCAAGACGGCAAGGTGCCAATGTATTTTGCCTATGCCTTTATAATGCATATCTTTTTTATTGTTACTTGACCAATATTGACGATGTGAGAAAAACGGCTGTGATTGATGCCGAACTCAATCGTCTTAACATTGATATTGCTGGCCTGCAGGAGACTCGCCTCGCTGAGGAAGGGTCACTCAGGGAAAACAACTACACCTTTTTCTGGAAGGGTAGAGGGCAGGCAGAAAAAAGGCAACACGGTGTGGGCTTTGCAGTGAAGAATTCGCTACTGGGAATGAGTGAAATTCCAGCAGGAGGAAATGAAAGACTATTATCCCTGCGCTTGGCAACCTCTTGTGGGTTTGCCACCATTATTACTGCATATGCACCGACACTCGATTCCTCTGATGATGTGAAGGATTTGTTCTATGAGGAGTTAGACTCTGTGATCAAGGCAGTTCCAAAATCCGACTACATTTATATGCTCGGTGATTTCAATGCTCGTGTGGGCAAGGACTCGAGTTCATGGCCAGTGTGCCTTGGAAAATACAACATCGGTCGCATGAATGAAAATGGGCAAAGGCTGCTGGAGCATTGCACCAGTAATGACCTATGTATTACAAACTCTTTTTTTAAAACAAAAGAGATGCATAAGGTCACATGGAAACATCCAAGATCCGGCCATTGGCACCAGCTGGACTTCATCATCACACGGAGACAACATCTGAACCATATATCATTGACTCGTAGTTACCACAGTGCTGACTGTGATACGGATCATTCTTTGGTTGTTGCAAGGGTTAGACTGAGACCAAAGAGAATCTACACAGCTAAACACAAATCTAGCCCCAGGATTAATATTATTAACACTCATGATCCTGAAAAGTGCTTTCAGTTTCAACAGCAACTTGAAGATGCTTTCACTGATACACCAGAAAATTGTACAGTAAATGATAAATGGAATAAACTTAAGGAAACTCTTTGTAAAACTGCCGTAAAGGTTTACGGCACTGTGGATCATAAGAGGCAGGACTGGTTTGCGGCCAACAGCGAGACTCTGCAGCCCTTGATTGATAAGAAGAAGAAAGCTCTCTTAAGAAACAAGGAAAGACCAACGCGTAACACTCTGAGTGAGCTAAGGCAAGCTAGGAAGGATGTGCAAAAGGCTGCCAGGCAGTGTGCAAATGATTATTGGATCAAGTTATGTGAGTCCATTCAGTGATAAGGGAGACATAAGAAGCATGTATGAAGGAATAAAGAAAGCCTGTGGTCCAGTGATCAAAAGAAGTGCACCATTGAAAACCTTGACTGGAGAAGTCATCACTGATAAGAAACAGCAGATGGACAGATGGGTAGAGCACTATTTGGAGCTTTACTCAAGTGAGACCAAACTAGCGGATAATGCCCTCAACGCCATAGAGGCTCTACCAACTCTTGACTCCCTGGACACACTTCCCACCATAACAGAAGTTAAGTGTGCTATAAATGAACTTGCATCTGGCAAGGCTCCAGGTAAGGATGGGATTCCAATAGAGGTTATCAGGAGTGGGCAAGACACACTCACTATACAGATCCACCAGCTAATAGAGCTATGCTGGCGTGAAGGACAAGTCCCACAGGATTTCAAAGATTCAAGCATCGTAACACTGTACAAGAACAAGGGCGATCGGAGCGACTGCAACAACTATAGGGGTATCTCACTTCTGTGTATTGTTGGAAAAGTATTTGCCAGAATTGTTCTGCGCAGACTTCAAGTCCTAGGAGATCAAGTCTACCCCGAATCACAGTGTGGCTTTCGACAGAACCGGTCTACCACTGATATGATATTCTCATTGCGACAAATGCAAGAAAAATGCCGTGAACAGAATCAACCACTGTTTATTGCCTTCATCGACCTCACAAAGGCATTTGATTTGGTCAGTCGTGAGGGTCTGTTCAAGGCACTAAAGAAGATTGGCTGCCCACCAACTCTTCTGTCCATTGTGGAATCGTTCCACACAGGCATGAAGGGTATAATCAAGTTTGATGGTGCAACTTCTGAAGAATTTGAAATCAAGAGTGGAGTTAAGCAAGGTTGTGTACTAGCTCCCACCCTCTTTGGAATATACTTTTCACTTCTACTGAAATATGCATTTCGTGATCAGGATGGTGGTATATACATTCACTCACGCTCAGATGGCGGCCTCTACAATGCTCAGAGATTGAAGGCTAAGACCAAAATTAGGAGGGTACTGATCAGAGAGTTGCTTTTTGCAGATGATGCTGCAGTTACGACCCACTCTGAGGAAGAATTGCAATGTCTACTATCTGCATTCTCCAATGCTTGTTCTGAATTTGGTTTAACAATTAGCAAAAAGAAGACACAGATTATGTCACAAGGTGCACATGGGGTACCATCAATCTTTATTGACGACGCCGAACTAGAGATAGTAGACCATTTTACATATCTAGGATCGGTGGTAAATAGCAAATTATCCCTAGATCAGGAAATCAACATCCGGATTGGTAAGGCAGCAACAACAATGAACAGGTTAAGAAAAAGAGTCTGGGAGAACAGGAAGCTTACTGCCAAAACAAAAGTCCTTGTCTATCAAGCCTGTGTCCTTAGTACTCTTCTCTATGGCAGTGAAACCTGGACAACTTACTCACACCAAGAGAACAATTTAAACAGCTTTCATATGCGGTGTCTGCGAAGAATTCTTGGTATTAAGTGGCAAGACAGAATCACAAATACTGAAGTATTGGAAAGATCAGGTTGTGTGACAGTTTATTCCATGCTCAGTCTTCGTAGACTTAGATGGATAGGACATCTTAGGCGGATGGATGATGGTAGAATACCAAAGGATATCTTTTTTGGTGAATTACAGATGGGTAAGAGATCTCAGGGTCGGCCTCTACTACGATACAAAGATGTGTGTAAGCGGGACATGATTGATACAGGCATTGATAATGCACATTGGGAGCAAGTCGCCGCTGAACGTGTTGCATGGAGGGCAAATATCAGAAATGGAATAAAGTCAAAGGAGAAAATTATTGCAGAAAAGTCACACACCAAGCGTTTGAGACGTAAGATGGTGCATGATGGTGGAAATGACCACGTGTTCACATGCACCCACTGTGAACGGACATTTACAGCGCAAATTGGCCTTATCAGTCACACTCGCTACCGCCATAGTTAAAAGTTATTATGCCTTTTTAAAGCACAAACTATCGTCTGTCAAGACGGCAAGGTGCCAATGGTTTTTATTGTTGCTGTTCTCTGTTAGCCTTGAATGATGTGTGAATGAAATAATGTATGAAAGAGAGTGATAGAAGGGCAGAATGTTAGACGGGCCTGCGTGCCCAATTCTTAACCCTTTGAAAATAAAGTTTGTTCGTTCGTTCGTTCGTTCGTTCGTTGTCTCCCCGGATCAATCTCGATATTGTTATCCCGTGCAAATGAGTCAGCAAAATTGTCAGCTGCCCGCTTTCCTGCCAAGATGCCTCCGTCCCTATGCAGCGCAATCTTTGAGTCTCTCCCCGAGCCCTCATCACCAAGCTCTCCCATTGGCTTCCACAACCTCCCTGCGTTTCCTTCAAAGCTCAGTGACTCTGTCTTCTCCCACCAGTCCTTCCGTCCAGCCAGCAGCCGGGCCTTCTGAAATCCGGCTCTTGCGTGCAGGCATCTATTGTGATGCTCCCGGCCGGGACCGGCCCCCGCCCGCCCTCCACAAACCCCCACACCACCACGCAACTGCCCCAGCCCACCACTCCAGCAGGGTCCACAATGTCCACGAGCTCCTCTTGGCACTGGCACTCGCGCCGCCTGCAGCATGCATTTCCCAAACTCTTCAACCACCCTATCTATGTCCCTCTCAGTGTTCAGGCCTCCAACTAGTATGTTGGCGCGATGCTCGCACATTGCCCAAACTCTTTAACCACCCTATCTATGTCCCTCTCAGTGTTCAGGCCTCCAACTAGTATGCTGGCGCGATGCTCGCACATTGCCCAAACTCTTCAACCACCCTATCTATGTCCCTCTCAGTGTTCAGGCCTCCAACTAGTATGCTGGCGCGATGCTCGCACATTGCCCAAACTGTTCAACCACCCTATCTATGTCCCTCTCAGTGTTCAGGCCTCCAACTAGTATGCTGGCGCGATGCTCGCACATTGCCCAGCCCGCCTTCCTGCAGCTCCACCCCGAGAGAGCACCGCCCTCACCCACAAGCTCACCTTCATTAGTCAGAAAGACTGGCCGATGGTCACCGCCACCCAGTCGCTTCCTAACAATTCGTTCAATGCTCCACTCCAGGTCTGGCGAATGAAAAGCCAGGCCAGGCGCAACTATAGTGTGCCATGATCTCGAGTAGAAGGCATGTGGGCCAGACGGCCTGCCAACCAGGATTAATCCACTCTCATTCCGCCAGTCCTACAGTCTCTCTCCCCTCCGGCCTATGCGACCACAACCCCAGCTCCGCGAGCGGCCGCTGAAATCGCCTCACACAACCACCCTTCCCTTCAATCGGCTAAATAACTCACAAATGCCTTACCGTCGACCGTTAACAGATTTTTTTCATTTCTGAGTTGTCGCTTAAAAAATCACTAAGAGTATCAAATAATTCCATAAATCTTTTCAAGCAGTTCCCTTTCGAGAGCCATCTTACTTCAGTGTGAAGTATAAGTCTCACATGGTATTCATTTTGTTCTTCACAGAATAACTTGAAGAGACGTTCACATTTGGCACTAGCTTTAATAGCAATGGTACACTTGATAACTAAAATTAGTACTTCATTTCCATTAAAACTGGCGAAATGTTTTTAGCTACCAAGTTTTCCATGTGAATAACACAATGCACAAGAAGCATTTCTGGATTCTCATCTGTCATCAATTTTAAGCAACCATTTCTTCCCCATCATATTAGGAGCACCGTCTGCAGCACACGATGTTATATTTTTCATTGGTATATTATTGACATCTAAGTAATATTTAAGCTTACTATATATATCTGTGGAGGTAGCTGTGCTTTCAAATGATTTTCAGAACAACATTTCTTCAGCAAAATCACCTTTATAAATATATCTTATGTAAGTTATACGTACGGCCTCACCGTCTCTCAGAGTTGATTCATCCATTTGCACCGAAAATTTTCTTGTTTTCAGCTTTTCAACAAGTTGTATTTCAATATCCTCGCTCATTTCGTCTATTCTTCTGCTAACAGTATTGAAATAAATGACCGTAGCCCCGAGGTAGACCAAGAAGACGGTGGAGAGATAATATATATACAGACCTACAAGCACTTGGAATCAACGACTGGCAAGAGAAGGTCAACCAGAGAGATGAATGGAGACAGATTGTATCTGCAGCAAAGAACCTCAATGGCTCGGAACGCTGAAGAAGAAGAAGAGACTAGGAAGAAGGAAGTACTACAATGTTATATACAAGTAATTGGGAATATTCTTAATTAAGTGAATCGGTACAATTATCTCGGAACGGTCATTAAATTTGAATAGATTAGAACAAGAATCGCCAAGGCAAAGTTAGCCTTTTGCAAGATGAAAAACATACTGACCAATAAAAAGATGTCGATTGCAACGAGAAAAAGTGTGTTGAGGTGCTACATAAAACCTGATCTTTTGTATGGATGTGAGGCATGGACAATGAGTGGACAACCTGAAAAAAAAACATGTGATGGCTGTGGAAATGCGGTTTCTAATAAACATGCAAAGAATACCATGGACAGACAGAAAAACCAATGACCAAGTCCTACTAGGAACAAATGAAAATCGTAAACTGGATAAAGAAATTCGACGTATACAGTCACATGTTTTGGTCATATTATGAGAAGAAGAAAAAATTTTCTTCTTCTTCCTCTTTGCGTTCATCCGGAGTGTTTTTTTCAGATGTGATTGCGGTGTGTCAAGTTATGCGCCCTTGGGTCGAAACCCGTAGGCCAACACATCCGGCTTTAGCGTGCTTTTTTGACCAGGTAGCATTCCTGGGAGACTCTCACTTTTGCGGTACCGTCAACAAACCAGCTGGCCAAGTTGGAACGGTCGAAAACTTAACGGTCATCCCTCAAAGGAAGGCAGGAACAGTCCATGGCATTTTCCGCCATCCAGGGTGGCTTCCATAATTGCAGGGCCGACACATAGCGCCCTGGTGCTGGGCTCACCGAGGGAATCGTCACGTCCTGCTCATGGCTGCTTTAATTCCTCACTTCAATATATTGGGCATTTCGTTCGCCTGGGCCGTTCCCGCACAAATCAGACAGGTTTGCAGATGGTATCCACTCAGCGAGTTTTCGATTCGGACATGTGCTTGTCGTTGTGCTCGTCAGAGCTTTTCCAGGCACGACGGACATTCGGAAAACTACCTAGTCAGAGCTGTTCCGAACGAGAGTCGCATTCGGAAACTAGGTAGTCAGACTGTTCCTAGCACGAGACATTCGGACGAGACATTTTACTCGGACGTAAATGCGTAGTGCCAATTTTTATTTTGCCACCCGTAGGCTGGCACTTCCGTCATTTTTAATGAGGTTAGCCTTCCTCGGGTTTCAAGGCAATTTAGACTCTTATTTCGACTTCCACTCAGCAAGATTTTCCTTCCGGCTGTCGCGTAATGGATTCGCTAGCCAAGTGTTCCATTTCGTGTCACGAGACCACGAGATCTTCCACCTTTGACTATACATACTCCATGAGTACAGTTACAGACTTTCATCAGAACGTGCGACCGAGGTGTTTTTCAACTTTTAGTACTCGCTCACGAGGTAGGCTATATGTGCTGCCGGCTCAGCACCTTACCTCCGTGCGTCTATGGGCGAGAAACGGCCAGGCCCTCTCATCCAGGGATCCCTCATATCCCCCAGCTGAGAGCCTTCGAACGAGTATCTGCACCATTCACGTAGCGTGCTAGGCTCCTCGCCTCAATTTTGATGTAGGTATGTGTCTGACAGGCTCTCACATCCGAGGGTTTATGGCTTAAAGACGTTCAGCTATACTCCTCGGCTGAGAGCCTTGGAGGTTTTGTCCGGACTGAGATTATAGACATCTTTTGCCTGATTTAGACAGCTATCCTCAGTCTACCTGCAGGGCAGCAGGTTGTGTTTCTCTTAGTCTGGTCCCTATCCCAAGCGCTGTCCAATATAAAGTTGTAAATCCATTGGCATAGCGCATGGGGTCAGTGGGACACTCAAGCTCACCCACCACGGCAAGGTGGAGACACATCGGGGGAGGGATGCAATCATCTTAGCAGATGACCTTATGTATGAGTAAAAGGTTAAAGGGCAGACGATGCATAGACTTGCTGTGTGAGAATAACGCACTTATCCGAGAAGGAAACAGGGTTTGGGGGTGGAGTATAAACAAACTTTTGTCTTGGTCATATTTTCCACTTCGTAGCCGACAAACATTTCTGACCTATGAGGTACAGCCTATATTTGTGCTGGTTAGCTTAATAAACCTTGGACGCTGAATGTGATAATATTTCCCAGTCTCTGTGACAAAGAAGAAACGTTTGGTTAAGATCATAGAGTAGTCGTCTGCACCTTGATATAGTCTTGACTACCAACCGAGTGACACACTTTTCGCTGTTTGTTATTTTTTATTTTTTTATTTTTATTTTTTTTTAAAATCAAATAATTGCTTTATTCTCCTGGAGTTTCACTTTATCTTCTCAATCACAGTATGAGGAGTCATCCTGGCAATTGTGCAGCCAATAGACTGCGCTATGACTTCTTTCACAGTTCCAACGAGAGCTTCTGACACACTGCGAGCGCACATCAGTCTGGCGATCTTGATGTCATCAATGGTGATGCTACCATTGTGTTTCACGTGTTTGATCTTCTTGCTGTCACGAGGTGGCTCCTTCAATGCTCGGATAATCATTGCTGCTGCGCTGGGGACTACTTCAACTTTAGCCTGTCTGTTCTGTACCACCAATTGTATTGTCATCTTCAGTCGCTTCCAGTTAGCTTTACCTTTCTGGATGTCATGATCAACGTTTTTACAGAGACAAACACAATGGGCCGATCTTTGGGGCCAGGGATGAGGTTGCTGGGACATTCTCCTCCAAGTGATCTGCAGTAAACTGTGAATACCTGATTTGGTTCGAAGTTAGGGGGCATGATGTAATATTGAAGCGGGGGTTGTAGTGTTTCATGAGTTCACTGTTTAGGATTGTTTGGCCTGTCAAATAATGTATGTTTTTTTCTTTCTTTTTTTTTTTTTCTTCTTTCATGGGTACAGAAATTTATTAAACCAAAAAATTTCATTACTAAAATTTTCCTCTTTTTCTTAGTGGCGACTCAATGTTGGCGTCAGTGGACGAAGAGGAGCTGTCCCACTTCCTCTGCTCGGAGTTCCAGACCCAGTCATCAGGATAGAAGTAATCCACAACTGTGGGTGGTTTTGAGAAAGAGCTTACAGTGCAATAGTCCAGAGTAAAAATTTTGAAATGAGGAGTCACCCTCGGGGATGTCAATGCTAAAGTAGGCAACGAAAAGGTGTGGAGCCTGACTGGTGACTATGGCCTAGGTGATAGGTGTCGCGAAACCACTGAAATTAACGATCAGATGATACAAATAACAGCGACAGTCTAATTCACAGCTGCAAGTTGTTTATTACTGGCGGCGGTGAGATCAAACGGTACAGCCGTCCTTGAAAGTTCCCTAGGAAACGAAGAATCTATCGGTATTGTTTGATGGGTCGTCGTTCGAGAGGAACAGACGGTTACTTTGGTTGTAGATAAGGGAGACAATAATTCCTGTGATGTAAGGGAAATGGATAGTCTGCCCTTGAGACCATCTGGTGTTGGCATCAAAGGACGTCACTAGAACAATCCAAGACTGTTTGAAAAACCTAACGTGTTGCCGCGATTGTAAACAAGAGAGTTGTCCTAGACGGACGGTGTTTCGCTAGCTCTGTATGAATTTGGAAAACATCTACCGTGTTCGGGATTAATTACATTTAATATACACGTGCCTGTCATGGCAAAATGTAGATGTGATTCAGGAGTAAAGCAGTGTTACATAAGGTACTCCATAGATTGTATTTAGGTATAATTAATGTATGATAGTTAGAATTTAGGACTTCAACGTAGTGAGTTGCGTTGTGGTTAGGCAGTAAAAGAGTTTCGGCGACTGTAGGCAGCTGCCTTTTAAAAACTAGCTACGGTGATATGATAATTGGCTCTGCTAGTTGAGAATAGGGTAGTGAGGTGATAATTAGCTCTGCTAGTGAGAATAGTGTAGTGGGGGGGGGGATATTTGGAGAAGTTGAGGATGGGTTGGGAGATAGGGGAAATGTCCAATGGTAGGATCTTCCAGTGGGGTGCCCACTGGGGTTCTGCACTCTGTCTATTGATTTTTCCTTGTCTTGTCCTAATTCGGACCAAGGTGATGAGCTCCTCTGCTCCATGACAGAGTTTAGTTCGCTGATAAATATCTGAGCCAGGCCGTAGGCCTACACTCAGCTGGTAATGTCAGTGTCTAGTGCTCTCACCAGGTGTGTTATTTCTCTAACAGGTTCCCCGCCAGTTACGAGGAAGCTCTACGCTGGTTTTGATGAAGTTCTACACCGGGTAGGAAAAACACGAGATGAACAGTCAATGTTTTAATAAGATGAATAACTTCAGAGAAGAAAGTTTATACAATAGTGGTTATGCTGGGCCCATGATCAGGAGGGTCCACCAGAACATGGCACAGTTGATCAAAACCATATAAACGATTCCTGTGTGATAGGGTTCACCTAGGATGGGTGATGTTCGTTTTTACACCACATATAGAAGGAACACTAGAGATTAAAAAGGAACACTAAACGTAGCATTCACATGGAGTTGTAGATTCAAGTGGAATATTACAAGGGACATTGTGTTTGTGATAATCTAGACAATAGATAGAATCAAGTGTGTTACCAATAACAGTATTACCTATTTTCACAGTACAGGGATTGGTACATTTAAGAACTATAGGGACTTATAGAATGCAGTGGGAAACCGATCCATGATCAGTGTTAAACTATAGACTGTATCTATTTAGGATGATCATGTATATGGATTACCAAGTAGCTACCAGAGAAAGTCAGCGACTGGCAGGAGAGACACATCGCTCGGTGAGGTCTTTGTGTGTCGACCTAACGTGCTGTGGTGTAACCTTGCTAGGATGATCTGACTTGGCTCCTAATCTGCTGGTCCGATTCTACACACATTATAGTATACGACACACATTCTTCGCATACACTTCTCACATACATTACACTTTTCTTTTAATAAATTAATTGTTATTAATTTTTAGAAGCTAGAGTTGTTGAGTATGTTGTGTTGGGGAAGAATGAGAGGGGTATGATCCAGTGATGATAGAGAGAGAGAGAGAGAGAGAGAGAGAGAGAGAGAGAGAGAGAGAGAGAGAGAGAGAGAGAGAGAGAGAGAGAGAGAGAGAGAGAGAGAGAGAGAAAGAGGTGTCCATAAACTGAGGGAGCGTGGTGGACGGACTCAAGTGGATTCTCCAGGATAATGATAGAGGCTTAAAATATAATGTGGGTGTTGATCCCCCTCACTCCAGGGACGACACTAAAGGTAATCCACGACAATAGGAATGAGAGAGATGACAGATTAATAGCATGGGCAAAATACCATGAAATGGTAAAAGGTAACAACTGGTCCAAACAACACCTTCGACGATTATATATGTGGTAAAGCCCTGGAGATAATATTTGCAATCAAATTGACTCCAAACTGACGCAGAAGCAGTTTAGTAGGAGCAAAAACTAGACCAGGCGCATATGGGCATAGTGACCATGTACCAGTTATAGGAAGAAGAGGTTAAGACTTAACAACATAAAGAAAACCCGCAAAGAACATGAAGCTAGATCCGGCATTACTTAAAACAGATAAGGAAATTAGAGAAAAGTACAATGTTACTGTAAAGAACAGATATAATGTCATGGAGATAATACAGACTATTAATGTACAATATATCATGTTGCGGGAATCAATACAACAGACATCAAATGAAATCATTCCACCTAAACATTGGATTGCAAAAAAAGAAAAGAAATGGATGACAGATGAAATGTTGCAGAGCATGGACGAAAGAAATTATGCACCAACTAGAAAACTGTTGCCCTGATCAGTCATGCAAGTAAAATTCTACTAAAAGTCATAATGGGAAGACTTCGTAAGAAAATGGAAGAAGAGATTAACGTGGTTCAAGCTGGATTTAGACAAGGAAGAGGAACAAGAGATCACATATTCAACATGCGTTTAATAATAGAGAAGTGCAGAGAATTTAATGTAAACCTATTCTCATATTTTTTGGATTATTCAAAGGCATATGACTGTGTACAACATCAGAAACTTTGGGAAATCATTAGGAATATGGGCTTTCCATCACATGTAATACAACTCATAAAAATGTTCTATCTAGACCAACAAGCAGCAGTTAGAATAGATGGCGAGGTATCAGATTGGTTTGACATCAAGCAAGGAGTCCGTCAGGGCTGCGTGCTGTCACCCTATTTGTTTAACCTGTATGCCGAAAATATAATAAGAACTGTAAGAGATGATATAAACAGGGAGCTATATGATGCCCTAAATATCGGCGGTCATGACATACCGGAGATTCGATATGCTGATGATACAGTATTACTATCCACAACACAGAATGGCATATAAAACCTAATAGCCTCAACCCAATTGAATAGTGAAAATCACAACTTATATCTTAACATAGCAAAAACAAAGATAATGCATACAGATAAAACTACTATGGAGAAAGAAATATACATAATTGGGGAAAAATTGGAGGTGGTGGAAACTTTTGAATATCTTGGGTCATTGATTACCAACAACGGGGATACGATGAAAGAAATTAACCGGCGACTATCAATTGCTCTTCAAAGACTAAAACAACTGAATAAATTATGGAATGGGACAGACACAACTACAAAATTTAGATTTTAAGAGCATGCATCTTTCCCATTGCAACATACGCCTGTGAGACATTGACACTTACTAAACAAACTGAACAGCGCATAAACGCCTTTGAATATAAATGTTATAGACGAGTTCTAAGAATATCTTGGGTAAAGAAAAGAACAAATGCATCCATACTTCAAGAGTTGAATAACATTTTGGTCACTTGAAACGTCACGAAAGTTTGGAGAGAACAATAATGGAATGGTATATGCCTGGGAAGAGAGGAAGGGCAAGGCCAAAGAGAAGATGGGTGCAGGATGTGGCGGATGATCTCCAGATGGGTGTATCAGACGAGGGACATCTTGCTTATGATAGAGAGGTTTTCCAGAAGGTTGTTATGGGAGCGAGGTTCTGCAAAGGACATGCTACTTAATGAATGAATGAATGGACGAAAGAAGAAAGAACAAGCCAGATAAGAATAGAATAGAATACATAAAGAAATAACATACAAATGCAAAGTGCTTAAAGAAGAATGGCTGAATCAACAGTGCATGGGGGACGCAGAAGTGTTTCCAAGGCACCAGGGCCAGATTCTATACTGGCCAAGACCTACTAACACGTCCTAGTCGTGCGTCCTGGACAACAGGTCCCTTCGGGGTCCTGGCTAACGTAGTAGGATCGCTGATTCTTCCAAAGTCAGAGAGTATCTGCCTGCACGGCGAGGAACCACCAGTCTGCACACCAATAAGCCAGACATGGGACAACGGATACTCCCGCAAACCTCAGGTCCGGTATGACATCACACTGATGTTGGACAACAGGATGTCTTCATCCGACATACAGGACTTTGCGCTGGAGTTCACAGCCATCGAACGCAAGCAAGCAACAGTGCATGGAAATTTGGACAAACTGTGGAAAAGACTCACATTCCATGTATTATTACATGACCCTAAAAACCCTGCTCAAGATTCTTGTAGAAAATTAAAGGAAAGGCGCTAGCTGGAACTTCAATCAACTTTCCTCACGACGTCTAACGGCGTAAGTGGAAGAAAATAAACAATCAAACACAAAGAAATAAATGGAATAACAGGTAGGAAAATACAAAATATCATTGGATGTTTAAAATCGAGGAGCGGTGCAATGTTGATGGGGCAAAATGATGTAGTCAAAGGAAGTGGCGTGGTTTGGGGGGGGGGGGGGGGGGGGTGAGAACTATTTGTTCAAAATGAGCAATTCTAGGATGCGCCTAGAAGTAGGCAGGCTAGTAGGACAGGCACAGATATGTATGTATAACAGATAATAATACCAGGTAGACAGACATAATCAGAGAGATAAAAAAATAAATAAGCCACAGGGGCAGACAGCCAGAACAGGCAGACATAGAGACTGACGTATAGACAGCTGGTACTTACAGACAGATAGAACAGATAGACAGGCATGTCAGACATGTATACATGACAGACAGACATAAAAGATAGATAGAACTGTATAGACATTGTGTCACTTACTTGTTTTTCCTTTAAATTGGTAGCTTAAAAGTTAAAGGGGCGACTTCATTGCACCGGATTTTATCCTATATGGCTCAGTCTCTTTCCACAGCGCTGACTGCCAAAAGCGTCACACAAAGCAACAACTCCGTAGCTCAGCGACGACCCTCACGAGTCTCCAATAAATGTACTCGTGGACCGAAGGACGCGGCCATGAATCGAACCCACAACCTTTGGAGCCCGAGTTAGATGGCTCAACAACTTGGCGACGAGCTGCAGCGAAATATGCCAGGCAATAAATCGTGCAATCTATTGTTTGTGTCTTCGTTATTCAAATTTAAGAATTCAGCGGCAACATAACTTTTATGTCCAGTTTATCAGCCCGTACAAATTAACACATAATTTGCTCAATTATTAATTAATATATAGGGATTAATGATTTGAAACATTAATTGGGTTGGTGGCCATTTTGAACCTTTTAATCAGGTCTGAACATTTAAGATTACAGTGGTAATATGACCTTTAGCTTCGGTCTGTCAGCCCGCGCAAAACTAATATATGGTCTGCATCGTTTGCTCAATTATTATTTAATATGTCAGGGATTAATGATTTACAACTTTAATCGGTGGCCATTTTAAATATCTTAATCAGGTCGGAACATATAAGATTACAGCAGCAACATGACCTTTATGTTCCACTCACTAGTCTCCAAATTAACAACTTATGGTTTCAGGGGCATTATAGTTTTTTGTTAGTTTGTTTTTAAATAAACATCATACAACATTATTTGGTTATTTTTATATTAATGAGTAGCCAGTTTTTAATTTAATGCGATTGAATGACAATATATTTCAAAAATTATTGTTTGCTCAATTAGGCCTCATTATCACGAACAAAATGATATATTGTTGCTTGGGTCGTTGTTCACAAATAAAAACAAATTACATAGGCATATGTGTAATAAATAAATAAATAAATAATAATAGTGATTTAAGTGTTTAGGCCACATTTTATCTTAGTCCTAAAACAGTATTTTCGTCTTTGTTAATATTAAATTATAACTGACACACAAACATTAGTTAGACTTGCGTGTACTTTTTATTTCGCGATGGTGAAAGGCCGTGCAAGTTTATGGGATTTATGTAGACAAATATTATGTTTAGAGGAAACATTCATTTATATTGTTCGTAAATTTCATTCATTTTGAACAAATAGTTCTGTCTCTGCTCTCTCTCTCTCTCTCTCTCTCTCTCTCTCTCTCTCTCTCTCTCTCTCTCTCTCTCTCTCTCTCTCTCTCTCTCTCTCTCTCTCTCTGCCAAATGGTGCGTTACTTTCTGACCATCCCTCCCATTTCTTTATAATAAATATCGCCTACAATAATAAATTATATAATTCAACTGCGCATGTGTTTCTCTCGTTGCTTAGATCATATTTAAAATATGATAATAACATGATAGTAATGCCTTGATTGATCACCACACTTATGAATAATTATATTCCAACATTCTGCGGAAATGCCAGATATCTAAAAGAAAAACAACTAGATATGAGAAAAGTAGGGGACATAAACATCTAGTATTTTTTATAAGGGACATTACTCTAATAAGAAAAAAGAAATGAAATATCTAGCTATTTTATATGAAATAACTAAAAAGAATATAGAATTTGGTTACATTAATTGTAAGGTCAGTATCGTACTCAAAATTTATAATATTTTAAATGTACTTAAAGAAAACTTTTATTAATCTCTGCTAAATTATATTTTATAATCAACTTGTTTGTTCCATACATACTGTTAATTTGTAATAGTGTGCATAATAACATATCCGGCTAGAAATAGCGACGGTTAAGTTTGGTGGTGTTAAAATATTTACTTTTTTTGAAGGCAGATTCGATTCTGTCTGATTCACAATTGTAAACACCTTTATCATCATCATCTTCCACTTCTGCCGTCAAGGGCCGTGGCTAGGAATAATTTGCGTGAGTGACTATTCGCAATTCCATTGCGAATAGAGAAAAATTATATTCGCAATTGAAGTATGTCACGTGATTATTCCTGTGCGTGTATCCATATTACAATATTTTGTTGATCTGTTAACGTGTCTTCAGTAGCGTAGTGGTTAGTGTCTTCGCCTGTTACGCGGGCGCTCGACGATCGATTCGCCGATGAGGAGGCAACTTTTTTTTTTTTTTTTCCATTTTCAGGAATTAGGTGACACCAATGCTAGTCTGATGATTTCGCTTTAAGCATATGTTTTCTACGGATTTTGTGTATTAGGTGATGTTTATCTTGCTGCACAAGAACCTGCGCACTTGTGTTTCTGTTCTTATCTGTCCTCTACTTTTGTTGTCTTGGGAAAGGAGCTTAGCCACCCTCTCTCTCCCGCTCTAAGTCTCGATCTCCCACCTCTCCCTTTCTTGTCTTTACCACTCTTTAATGTCTTTCAACACATCTTTCTCATATCTCTGTCTCTCACACTATCTTCGTTATCAGTATCTATCTCTCTCCTCTCTCTTTTCCACCTGCTTCAGATATACCGGGTTTTCCTGCACTTTATATGCGTAGCAAATTAATGAGGCCAGTCAATCGAAAGCCTGGTGTTTGAATGGGAAAGTTTATTCCGAGCTGGAGTCTGAATAGACAGAGTAGTTTATTCCGAGCTGGAGTCCGAATAGACAGAGTAGTTTATTCCGAGCTGGAGTCCGAATAGACAGAGTAGTTTATACATAGCTGAAGTATGAAGCTGTTTAAATATCAAGAATAATTTTCCAGATTGGTATCCCCAATAAAAATAATTGTGTCCCCATGCGAGTTAAAGAATTGTTAACTTGCGTTTCTGTACTCTTACTGTTTACAGGCTTCCATCTTTGTTTACATTACCGACCTACTATTTCCTGCTATTGATGTCCTCATGGGATGCAGAGGTGTTTCCAAGGCACCAGGGCCGGGTTACATACTGGCCAAGACCTATTGACGCGTCCTCGTCGAGCGTCCTGGGCAACAGGTCCTTTCGGGGTCCTGGCTAAAGTCAGTAGGATCGCCGATTCCTCCGAAGTCGGAGAGTGTCTGCCTGTACGGCGAGGAACCACCAGTCTGCACACCAATAAGCCAGACATGGGACAACGGATACTCACGCAAAACTCAGGTCCTGTATGACATCACACTGATGTTGGACAACAGGATGCCTTCATCCGACATACAGGACTTCGCGTTGGAGCTCAAGCCAACGAACACAAGCAAGCAAGCAAGCATGTCCTCATCATAGTTGCCATTCTAGATATTTTATATCCAGATCTAGAGGTTTTTGCCGGTATCTGGATACCGTTTTCTGACGTTTGGATGCTGGATGCAATTCTAGATACTTTTCATTTGGAGTCGGATATTTTGAATACTTTCTAGATTTTACTTTTCTTTCGGTGTCATTTACCCATTTCGTCCGGTCTGGACGCGCGTAAATTATGGTAACTGCCATTATTTAAACTTTGAACTGACTTGGGTCAACGCTCAACAATCTGCCCCTCCCCCCCCCCCCCTCCCCGGTAATGAGTAAAATGGCGCATAAGGGCACTGAAGAAACTTTTGGTCAGTAAACATTTAAACTTAAAGAATTTGGCTGCAATTGGAAGCGATAATGCATCGGTAATGGTCGGTATCAACCATGGCGTGTATGCAAAATTGAAGGAAGATATTCCATCTTTAATCCTCATGAAATGTGTATGTCATTCCTTGCAGCTAGCATTATCACATGCCTCATCAGTCAGAATGTTTACCAAGGAATTTGGAATTCCTTATTGCTGAAACACATAACTGGTTCTCCAAATCATCTGTCAGACAACAGCAATATAATAATTTATATAAAGCATTAAATGATAGTTCCTCACCACTGAAAATTCTGTCATATTGCAAAACTAGATGGTTATCAATTCAACCAGCTGTTGACGTAATTGTGAACCGATGGTTGGAGTTGAAGACACATTTCGAAACTGATTGATTGATTGATTGATTTAGGAATCGACATCACAGCATTCGGGGCATTCCCATAAGTGCTCCGTCCCCATCCTCAGCAGCCAGCGAAGAGTTTCAACACTAATAGTACCAGTAGCAATCTGATTATAAGTCCGTCTCGCCTTTCCTCTGAGCGTTGAGCGTCGGCCAGATCCCTTCGTCACTCCTCGTTGTCTCATTCTTGCCAGACCATGGTAATCCATTTGCTCCTCCGAGGTGTGCACGTGCTCCCACAAGGCCGCAACCACGTCTGCCTTGTCATGTATCAATACTCCAACCATCTGTGTAGATAATCACATCACTCGAGTGAGCATTGTCCTGAATTAGTTGCTGGATTTCCATTTCCGTGGCCCCTGTTGGCCACTCCCTGAACTCCCGGCTTAATGTGATTATGACTCTGCACAAGTCTGACTGCTCCGCTGGCACTCTGACCCACTCCTCTCCACGCCTAATATTCTCCAAAGGGCACACCTGTCTGATCGTATCCTCCGCCTAAGCCATCCATGATTTCCCTCTTATCAGTCGCTGACCCTTAACAGCGTCCAGCGCCTCATGCAGTGGGTGGTCTGTGTCTGCAGCTACTCTGAGGTATGCTTTCGCCTGCATCACCTTGAGCCTACCAGCAACAGTCGGCAGACCAAGGATGTAACGCATACACACTACTGGGGTGTCTCTAGTGCATCCCAGAATGACCCGCATAGCTTCGTTCTATTTGCGCTCTAACTTCACCAGCTGACTCTCTGAGACAGTTTGTTCTCTCTGCTGACATTTCTACCATCTATCGCGAGGCTTGGGACATCAGCTCTTACAATCCTGTTGTCCAGAGAGCACCACAAAACAGCCGCCTTTTCCGGGTGGATGACAGCACTCATTTCTGTGCACCAGTCAATCACTTTATCTACTGTCGCCTGTAAATCCTGGGCTGTTTGCTCCCTATCTCTCTCCTGCCTATATGCAAGAATATCATCTGCAAATGTTAGTATTCTTCCAACCCCTGGTGCTTCTAGGTTTGCAATCTTGCTCGTATACACATTTAAGAGCACCGGTGAGACTGCAGATCCCTGTGGCAGTTCCGGGGTTAACATATGTGGCTCTGAGGTCCATACGCCCAGACGGAGAGCATCCCGACGAGAGTGCAGGACGGCTGCTATCCAGTTCACCAACCAGGGATTGACCCCCTTCTCCATCAGTGCTGTCATCAAAATATCATATCGAAATCTATTGTACGCATCCTCGAGATCAAGCGCTACCGCCATCGTTTCCTGTCTACTCTGGAACCCCTCATAAACATCAAAGGCAAAAGTGGCTGCATTTGACCAGGTATCTTTTCCTGGCCTGTAGCTCCCCAGGGGTTTATATAACTGACGTACTCAGGGCAATTTTATTTGTCTGTATTTAGCTCCTGGAGCATGAGGAATAACAAGACAAAATGAAAAGTGCTACACAGCTGAAATACTATATGGAATGTACAGTGATGAAAAAGAATTGGCATTCCTTCTCTTTTCACAACCCATTTTAAGTGAAGTGCAAAAAGTTAATAAACTATTTGAATCTCAAAATGTTGATAAAGTTAAATTACTTGACGACCTCACTTTGCTATTTCACTCAATTGGTAAAAGACTTATATTGCCAACTTGTAAAGCGGACTTGTTCACTTGCACTATAGAGAGCTATTTGGCTCCCAAGCCATACCTAGGATACCAAATCGAATCAAAAATTGATGGTTTAAAAACAAAAGGACTGTTAACAGAAAATGAAGAGAACAACTTAAGAAAGCGCTGTCAAGATTTTCTTGTCTCATTATTCGATCAACTGAAGCAGAGACTTCCTGAAAATTTAGATGTATTGAAAAATATTTCACTCCTTTCTATTAACAACATACCTCAGCCAGTAAAGGACATACCTAAATATTGTCAAGTTATTAAATTTTTAGGGGCTAGTGTGGCAGAAGCAGAATATTAGTTAACAAAAATAAATTTGGTTGACTGGACAAACAAAACAGAAACTGAAGCTTTTTGGAGTGAAGTAAGACAATTTAAAGATGTCTCAGGTAACAGTCCATTCCGTGAGCTCTTTGAATGTGCGATGTCTGCCATGATACTACCCTATTCAAATGATGATGCGGAAAGAGTTTTCAGTACTGTGAATTATACAAAATTCAGCTTCAACTTCATCATCCAAGCTAAGTGCATCTTGTGAGACAGGCATCAGTGAAGATGAGGACATGATTCTATAGGTAAGTCACATCAATTTTCTTTTTAATGTTGCATATCCCTTACAGGATGGTGCAGTCAACATCAGAATTTTTCAGCTGCTGTTGATGTACAAGGCAAGATTACGCTCAGTAGTTTGCCATTGCTTTCTGAGCGACCGGCTCACATACCCCTGTAAGTTACCAGAGCGGCTCGAACCGCTGTCGGTTCGGGCGCAGCTGCGTTACTCACGAGAATATACGGGATAACGGCGACAGCCGTAAACTTTTCGCCAGGGAGAGCGGCAGTCACATCAATACATATGTAATTTCTTACTTTCTCAATCTGGATATTTTTCCTAGATACTTTCCAACGAAATCTAGATATTTATGGATGTTGTTTGGGCCGTTTCTAGATACTTTTGGTCCCCCCCCCCCCCCCCAAAAAAAAAAAAGTGGCAACCCTGGCCTCATAATTCCGGTCCAAGCTGACAGTAATATGCGTCGCCTCAGAAAGACATGATTAGGCAATTCAAACACAAGGCTTCCGACTTACTGGCCTGATGAATTAACAAATAAACAAGGAAATGCTACGCACATAAAGTGCAGGAAAACCTGGTATATGTGAAGCTGGTTGAAAAGAGAGAGGAGATAGATAACGAAGCTAGTGTGAGAGACAGAGATATGAGAAAGATGTGTTGAAAGACATAAAAAAGTGATAACTTTTATATAATATAAATAAGATAATATAAATGACAAAACATCTGTTCATAATCATAGTTCCTAATATTTTTTTATTAAAAAGTCGCTTGCACCCAATTAATTGCTGAAAATTTTTTTAAAAAAAATAAGCGTTCAGTAGGGAATCGAACCAACAGCTACCGCTTATCAGGCAGAAACACTTACCACTGTGCTACTGAGGATATGATTGTGAATCAACAAAAGTATATAACATAGCCACGCTCATGCCCCGATGACGTCACATACGTTAAGTCACGTGACTAGGCAAATCACGTGACCAGGACCACCCGGGGTTTCCGGGACCGGGAAAAATCACATGATAGTTCAGCTCCGAATATACAGAGTAGTTTATTCCGAGCTGGAGTCCGAATAGACACTTTCTGTTTGAATTGCCTAATCATGTCTCTCTGAGGCGAAGCATATTGCTGACTGTCAGTACTGTCAGCTTGGACCAGAACAGAGTCACACAGAGAGGATGCAATGGAGACCATAGAAAGTGCCAAATTGAGAGAATCATCACTGCTGCGATATTATCAGGACATAAATAGTAGGACGGTAATGTAAACAAACATGGATGCCTGGTATTGTAACAGTAAGTGTACAGAAACGTAAGTTAACAATTCTTGAACTCGCCTGGGGACAGAATTATTTGTAGGAATCGTTATTTGTATTGGGGATACCTGTTCTGAAAAATTATTCTTGATATTTAAACAGGACTAACGTAAAATGTAAAAATAAAACGGGATGCCAAAAGAACGGACAGAAGTAAGAAGAAGAGTGATTCATTAAAAAATACAGAGAATTTGGCAGAATTAAACTCGCGACAGTGAACATTCCTATTTAAATTAACCACCTTCTTAGACTTCTTAATGGCCCAAACTAACATTGACTAGTGAGCAGACGCTGTGACATGTTTGTTACTTCCCGCAATTCGATTGCGAATATAATTTTTTTCTATTCGCAATTCCATTGCGAATAGTGCCTCCCATAATTTGCGTTCTAGCGCCCGGTGGGCAGCATTGGATAGTGTCATTCCTTATGGTTGTACAATGTCTTTGATGTCCAAATACAATGTTTTCCCGTAGTGAATTTGAATAACGAAGACACAAACAATAGATTGCACGATTTATTGCCTGGCATATTTCGCTGCATCTCGTCAGGTACATACTGCAGAAATCACACAACTTACGTGAATTCACTAGATAAATCCTTCAATTGAAATATACACATATTCGCACAGTAATGTCAATTAATGGTTAGAGGGGTAGGGGTATCCCCTATCAAAGGAGATGTAAGACCCCTCCTTTCCTCCGTTAGTCTACGGGACACCTTTGGGCAAGGTGGAGTACCCGTTCAGCCCCCGATCAGGGTTACGTGAAGCCATGGAAGCAGGTGGCGGATGGAGTGTGAGAGCAGCCGACAGATTGTTGATGGTTATGGTCTTGCACTCTGCGGCGATAGGCAGATGATCTCATCAGTGGAGACAATGGCTATGGCCACCGACTAGTACAGTCACTGCCCAGAAGGAAAGCAATGGCAAACTACCTTCTGCAAAACTTGCCAAGACACCATAACAACCATGAAAGAAAACATAATAAGAAAGAGATCTGGTGGCGAGACCCCCAAGCCATGCAGATCAGATAACACTGGGGAAGAGTGTGACACAGGGACCAGTACTAGTAATCGTGATGACGGAGTTAATCCTGACTGTGTTACCAAGGAATTCCCCTGTGTCAGACTAAGAAACAGAGTGAGAATAGCAACGTGGAATGTAAAAAGTCTGTATGAGGAAAAGCTTAAAGTAGTGTGTGGTGAGATTGAGAGGTTAAACATTCAAATTTTAGGAATTAGTGAACATCGCTGGAGTGGCAAAGGACATCTTACAACTGAAAATGGAAGTATTTTCATTTATTCTGGTAGAGATGTTGGAGGCCAGAGTGGAGTGGCATTTTGTTTGCAAAAGCTTTAATGGGATATAATCCAGTTAGTGATAGAATCCTCACTATTAGACTTAAAGGCCGTCCAAAAAACACAACTCTCATACAGATATATGCACCTACTTCAACAGCAGAGGAGGACGAATTGAAGATATTTTACAAGACACATTAAATAAGATTGGTCATAATGATATAGCAATAATAATGAGAGATTTTAATGCAAAAGTAGGTGCAGGAAGAGCTGAAAATGAGAGACACGTTTTAGGAAAATTTGGATTAGGAAATAGAAATGATGCAGATGACAAATTAATTGAATTTTGCACAGAAAATGAGTTAACGATAGCCAATGTAACGGAGTGAACAGTTGAATAGTAATCTTAAGAGATGACATTGAAGCCTTTGATGAGTGTAAACGGTTTTTATTGTCCGGTAATACAAAGTTGATATAACTTCATGAAAACACACCCTGACCGACAACAGGTTAAGTTGAAACTGTTTATATCTTGACGTCACCCGTGAGCTTCCAATAGTGCTCACGGGTGCGATATTTCCTAAACCTTCTCTATTTTCCCCTAAATATCATTAACAGAGATGGAGCTCTGTTATACCAACACGCTTTTTAAACAACATCCAAGAAGACTCTTCACATGGAAGTCTCCAGACAGTTTTACCAAAAATCAGATAGATTATATTTTAATACAAAAATGATGGAGATCAAGCATAACATCTGCAAAAACCCTACGTAGTGCAGACTGTGATACAGATCATCAGTTATTAGAAGCAGATCTGAAATTAAAACAGAAAAAGCTTATCCCAGGACCAAGGCCACTTCGTTTTGATCTCACAAAAATACCGGATGCATACACTGTAGAAGTAAAGAATCGCTTTGGGGTCTTGATGTCTGTACAAGAAGAAATGACACCTGATGAACTGGCAGTACAAGCTAGAGATATCTTGATAACTGCAGCCAAAGATCTAATTCCGACCAAGAAAAAGCAACTTAAGCCATGGATTGCATCACACACATTAGAATTAATAAAAAACGAAGGGAGCTGAAACAGAAAGGAGATGAATCCGATAACAGCAGGATGAAGTATAAATCTTTAACTCGAGAAATAAGAAAGAACACAAGAAAGGACAAAAATCAATACATACAAGATTGCTGTACCAGAATAGAGCAATATCACAAGACTGGAAGAGATTACGAAATGTTCAAAGAAATGAAGTTATTGACAAGAAATGTTCAACCTCAATTGAATGTTATCTGTGACAAGATGAGAAATGCCTTAACAGAATCTTGACAAATTCTAGAAAGATGGCAGGAGTACTGCAGTGGAATGTATGATATGAGTGACAGTGGGGATATGAATGAGATACATGAGCCAATGACAGCAGAATCAGAACCTGAACCCTCATTAGATTGAAATTGCTTGGGCTATAAAGAACCTGAAGAATGGTAAATCACCTGGATGTGATGAGATACCAGCTGAACTAATTAAAGCTGGAGGAGAAGAAAGCACACACATATATCATGCATTATGTACAAAGATTTGGAAATATGGTACATGGCCAAAAGATTGGAAGAGAACTATCTTCATTCCAATACCAAAAAAGGGCAACCTGAAATTATACACCAACTATAGGACTGTTGCCCTGATCAGTCATGCAAGTAAAATTCTACTAAAAATCATAATGGGAAGACTTCGTAAGAAAATGGAAGAAGAGATTAACGTGGTTCAAGCTGGATTTAGACAAGGAAGAGGAACAAGAGATCACATATTCAACATGCGTTTAATAATAGAGAAATGCAGAGAATTTAATGTAAACCTATTATTATGTTTTTTTTGGATTATTCAAAGGCATTTGACTGTGTACAACATCAGAAACTTTGGGAAATCATGAGGAATATGGGCTTTCCATCACATGTAGTACAACTCATAAAAATGCTCTATCTAGACCAACAAGCAGCAGTTAGAATAGATGGCGAGGTATCAGATTGGTTTGACATCAAGCAAGGAGTCCGTCAGGGTTGCGTGCTGTCACCCTATTTGTTTAACCTGTACGCCGAAAATATAATGAGAAATGTAGATATGATATAAACAGGGAGCTATATGATGCCCTAAATATCGGCGATCATGACATACCGGAGATTCGATATGCTGATGATACAGTATTACTATCCACAACACAGAATGGCATATAAAACCTAATAGCCTCAACCCAATTGAATAGTGAAAATCACAACTTATATCTTAACATAGCAAAAACAAAGATAATGCATACAGATAAAACTACTATGGAGAAAGAAATATACATTAATGGGGAAAAATTGGAAGTGGTGGGAAATTTTGAATATCTTGGGTCATTGATTACCAACAACGGTGACACAATTAAAGAAATTAAACGACAACTATCAATTGCTCTTCAAAGACTAAAACAGCTGAATAAATTATGGAGTAGGACAGACAGAACTACAAAAATTAGATTTTAAAGAGCATGCATCTTTCCCATTGCAACATACGCCTGTGAGACATGGACACCTACTAAACAAGCTGAACAGCGCATAAACGCCTTTGAATATAAGTGTTATAGACGAGTTCTAAGAATATCTTGGTGTGGCATAACCACTAACCACCATTATTCAGTTGACAAGAATGCACGCCAAAGAGAGGGGGAAATGTAAAACAATTGACTTCACCAACGCAAACTGAAACCAAAACTTAAAAAAAAACTAACGCAACATCAAAACTGAAACTGGAACAAGTGACAGATGACGTCAATTCTAGGAATTATTTCATCAGCCCAAACTCAGGAGATCATTGGATAAAAACAGACACATGATAACGCCTCCATTCAAAAGCCCGCTTAGAATATGTTAATCGCGCACTTCTCCTGCAACCCGCTTGATGAACAGACGCAAACGCTTGTGTGACCACATTTTCAAATAGGGACGGCAGAATGTCTAGATCCGAGGTAAGCTTGTTACTCCTTTGATTAAACTGATGACCAGATGTATCAAGTGACAAGTAATGGTATCCAGTGTTTGTAATGTCAATTGAAATGTATTATTATAAATTAAAACCTCTGAAGTGAAAAATGCTCGACTGTAGATTCTGACGACGCAGAGCCAATTCCCGGGCAAACTGACACTCTAATACTCTTTTCGAATACTGCAATCTCTGATATTCTTAAAGATAGTTATTAACTTTAAGAAGTGCATAATAATACTACATTCTATTCTGGACAACTGTACGAAGTGATGATTCTGAGACAATCTTGTGCATTTCATTAGAAACACTGCTTCAAATGATATCACTATCTGCAGCGAATAAGACAGTTCGTGTACTAGAATAAGTGCCTCGTTTTAAAACAAACTTATCTATGTCTATTTTCAATCTAGAATGCTGAAAGAGAAATCAAATCTTCCCTTTCTCCTTCATCTATTGAATAAATAGGGTTTGATGGAATATATATTTATATTTGTGTCAGATTTTACTTAGATAAGGGCACTCATGAACTGCATTACATCAGAAAAGTTGTGCTTCGCGGAACTCCACCATCAGAAGTTAACTTAACTCATTACTCAACATAACTTAAAACACAACACCACACAACTCAACACTCAACCCCACAACAACAACCACAACAACAGGTAATGGGAGAGGAGTTATTATACAAAGAAGAAGGACAAGTTGGTTAATTGGGAAAACACAGAGAACCATTTATACACACTACAAACCCAATAGAGTGATAGAAATGTTATAAATGTATGCCATTTATTCACATGCATCTTGACACCTCCTCACTCTTGTCCCTGTCTTACTGTACACGTCTCACTGACCCCAGGTCCAATGAGAACTTACATACAGCAGGAACCAGTTGATTCCAGGAGTACACAGTGTGATAAACTCTGACCACCCCAAATTAACCCAACACTTGTATATGTTTATGTGAATCTTACACAGTGAAATCTTGGTGGCTACCAACAACCAACTGGCCAACCAACCAACCCAGAACAGAAAGAGGGAAAAGAGAGAAAGAGATGAACCACACGTGAGATGGAAGATGACTTGGCCATGAGCAGAGTATGGGAAGCCTTCAGAGAAGCTACACGGGCAGAACTGAAGTGGATCCATCAGACAATGAACCGAAGCTTATCCTAATCTCCCACTCACAAGGTTACATTTACTCTCAGGGCCACACAACAACCATTTCAGGAACAGATACCTAAATGTTGAATTATCATCTCCATACTTATAATGTACAACATTTATATGTTTACAATGTTTCCACACTTGTTGACATCTTATTCATTGATGTTTATCTGTTGATTGACTGTAAACTTGGGCCTATATGAAATTTTCTATTTTATCCTGTGTAAACCACAACAGAAGGTGTATGTAACCGGCCTAGATACACAGGCCCAGTCAATAAATAATTAACATTAACTGATCTTTTGTTGATTAGTCAGTTCAATCTATCTGTGATTCACCATCTTATGTGTGTACACCATGTTGTCAGGATCTATTGTGATTGGTTATGTGTTTAATTGTTTAAAAACAAATTAACTCATGAAGGAATATTAAATTGGGAGAGACTCAAGGTCTATCAACTGCTAAACATCCATACTTTCTTAATATAAATCAGGCTGAGAAAATTCTCCAGACTTTCCTCAGAATGATAAGAAAAGGGGGGGGGGGGAATCAAGGGCTAAAAGAATCCTTGGAGAAGGGGCAGATTCCCAGTTAGTAATTACTATTCTCACCAGGGCCATAATCTATATCTCCTAGACTAAATCAAATAAGACGAGGCCTGCAGATAACTCGAGGGTCATATTCTGGGGTTATTGAAGATAGAAGAGGATGGGGCCCAACTTCTTTATTTAGAAATGAGGCATGCACTACAGTGATCTCACAGTCCCTTCAAAAATATATGACACTTGGGTAAAGAAAAGAACAAATGCATCCATACTTCAAGAGTTGAATATTGAAGAAGGTTGGCTGTTAAAGACGATAAAACAAAGAAAATTGAAATATTTTGGTCACTTGAAACGTCACGAAAGTTTAAAGAGAACAATAATGGAAGGGTATATGCCTGAGAAGAGAGGAAGAGGAAGGCCAAAGAGAAGATGGGTGCAGGATGTGGTGGAAGATCTCCAGATGGGTGTATCAGACGCGGGACATCTTGCTTATGATCGAGAGGTTTTCCGGAAGATTGTTATGGGAGCGAGGTTCTATCACAGGGTGAACATGGCCTAGCAGTGTATAGTTAAAGGCTGACATCAATATAGTTGACAACTCCGAGTTTGAAATATGTAAAAGGTTTATTGAATCCTCAAATGCATTTTCTTGCCGCCGATGTAAATACAGACATCTTTCTTCTCGTTCTAATGGCCGAACTCCTCTGTTGTTGTTATTGTGACGCGTGAGCAACCCTGGATACCTAAACCCAATCGTGCTCACGCGTTCACTAACTTTATTTCCCCATTAGTTAATGAATGCGCAGCATTCATTAACTCTCTAACTACTAACCTGAATCCCTTACTGTTATAGTTCTGCAAAGGACATGCTACTGAATGAATGAATGTCAATTATCTACCACGGTTATTTTAAGCTGACTAACATGTCTTTCTGTTTGCACAATTCTGGCTTGCGTTGATTGATCATAATTGCTTCTGCACACTTTAACAAGCGAGTATTTTGTGTGTTAAACAACACGCGAAAGGCAGTTTCTCTGTCAACCACACGGCCGCTTTCGATAATATGCCTACCAATTGAAGACGCCGGGAGCTTCCGGTGTGTCGACCCCACGAGGCTAGCATCTCCTGTGTGTTGTATCTTGTTGACCCATTGAGGTATATGTTCTGACACTCTTTTGTTAAGCTGTCTCTCTGTTTTACCAATGTAGAAGGCCTGGCATCTACATGTGAATTGGTAAATACAATTGTTTGTGGCGTACAGAGGAACAGGCTCTTTGACTGATGGTGTAGGAGTCGGTACGGTTTTATATCTAATGACTGGAGTTGCAGCACAGAATGTTCGGCCTACTGCTGTAGTAAGCCGGTCTTGTAGACGTTGCATTACGTCATCCCCTCGAAAGGTTAGCTGGATGAATACCTTGAGTTTAGGGACTGTAGTTACGTCTGGTTTTGGTTTGGGCTGTTGGCAGTGGCGCTTTATAAATCCTGTGGAGTACCCATTCAGGTTTAAGACATTCTTCAGAGTTTCAAATACCTCTGTCAGCGTGTCCTGGGTGCATATTTTTCTAGCACGGTCTAACAGTGTTCGTACTAAGCCCCGTTTGTACTGGACAGGTGTGAAGCTCTGAAAATTTAGGTATTGGCTAGTCCATGTTCCTTTGAGATACACCGATCTTTGAATTGTGCCGTTTGATCTACGTCTCATTAGAATATCTAGGAACGGTAACGCTTCGTTGTGTTCGTGTTCCATAGATAGAGAGATGTTTTTATGCGTCTTGTTCATTGTGGCCTGGAACGATGTTGCTTGTAGCTCGTCTGTGGTGATAATTAGTATATCGTCCACATAACGACGGTAAAAGGCCAAGTTGTATGAGGATCTCTTTTTTCTAAATGTGCCATGAAGATGTCCGCTAGAATAGGACCAAGAGGACTCCCCATGGCCAATCCGTCAATTTGGCGGTATGACTTAGTTAGAAAATTGAATTGTATGTTGGCGGTACATAGTAGTAGTAGCCTCTCCAGAATAGGTGTTGGTATGCCTAATTTTAGTTGTTTGTCTTCAATGCGTTCCCTTATTATTTTCACTGTCTCCTCTAATGGAACGTTAGTGAATAGGGAGGCTATATCCATGGATGCCATGTGTTTGTTATTTATGTCCATAGTATCCAATAATTCCACCAGTTGGAATGTATCTCTGAGTATTTTTGGATCGAAGGACTGTCGTACTGGCTTTAAAATTTCGGCTAGCCATCTCGCCATTCAGTGTTGTGCAGAGTTAACCATGGACAGGGTAGGTCTTAGCGGGATGCCGGGCTTGTGAAGTTTGGGTAGACTGTACATCTGAGGAGTGTGCGAGCCACGTGGTGTGAGCGTTTTTACAGTGACCTCACTGATGAGTCCCGCATTCACAAGTGACTGGATCTCTTTCCTCATTATTGCATCCAGGTCCTCCGACTTGTTTACTTTTTGATCTATCCTGAATTTGGATTCATCTGACAATATGACATCCATTTTTCTCTGGTAGTCTGACATGTCCATCAGTACTGCACCACTCCCTTTGTCAGGTTTCAGTATGACGAGGGTTTTATTAGCCTTTAACGCTTTTAAGGCAGTAAGGTGTTCGTTGGTCAGCGGACATGTCTGTTTAGAGGGAGTTGTGCGATACTGGTGTTCTAAATCTACCAGTTTGGCCTTCAGCCACCCGATTTTAAAGCCAGTACGCCCCTTCTCCTGTTAGTTAAAACAGTTCCGCCATGTAAAGGCCAGGAGTTGGACTTTTGCTGCAGAGGTTATGTATTCACGAGCCATTGGGGTATTTAAGTAATGTTGGGCGCTCACCCCAACACTGCGCCCCGGCTACATACAGCAACAATTGGAACCTGGATGCTGTTGTTTCGTTTCTAGATGTCTAGCCAGCTACGCTATTTTGAGCATGCCGATCACACCGTAACACATCGAACAGATGTAAACAAACGTTACAATGTACATAATGCCGTCTCCAGAATGCCAAAATAACAGTCCTCCACGAAAGCACGCTTCATCGTCAAAAGAAGCGACAGTCAACCAGAAGACCAGCCGCCACACATTTCTGCATTAGGCACAAACATGGTCAATTCTGAGACATGCCCACCACCAAAGCCCTGAACATGCAGATCACGCTCCACAACCTCGTTAAGATTCAAAAGCATTTCACACGAAATCCACATCTCACAGCGTCGCGCCACGCACTCAACTCAGTAGCAGGGCGACGGAACCATAAACTACCAGTCTAACATGAGGGAAACGCGAATGTAACGGTAGCCACGAGCATAAACACCCAGAGGCCTTAACCATTTCACTGCCTATCCGCCACGCTGGGACCGAAGTTTTTTTGTTAGTTTGTTTTTAAATAAACATAATATAAAATAATTTTGTTCTTTTTATTTTAAAGGGTAGCCAGTTTTTAATTTAATGCGATTTAATGACAAAATATTTTTTTTTTTAAACTATTGTTTACTCAATTAGGTCTCATCACAAACAAAATGATATATTGTTGCTAGGGTCTTTGTTTACAAATTAAAAATATATATATATATAGGCATGAGTGTGTGTGTGTGTGTGTGTGTGTGTGTGTGTGTGTGTGTGTGTGTGTGTGTGTGTGTGTGTGTGTGTGTGTGTGTGTGTGTGTGTTTAACAACAGTGATTTAAGTGTTTAGGCCACACTTGATTAAAGTGCTCAAACAGTATTTTCGCCTTTGTTCATATTAAATTATAACTGACTCACAAACATTAGGCCTGCAAGCACTTTTTATTTCTCGCTAGTAAAAGACTGTACAAGTTTATGGGATTTTTGTAGACACATATTATATTTAGAGGAAAAATTAATTTATTTTGTTCGAAAATTTCATTCATTTTGAACAAATAGTTCTGTCCCTGCCCCCCCCCCCCCCAATCTGTCTGTCTGTCTGTCTGTCTGTCTGTCTGTCTGTCTGTCTGTCTCTCTCTCTCTCTCTCTCTCTCTCTCTCTCTCTCTCTCTCTCTCTCTCTCTCTCTCTCTCTCTCTCTCTGCCAAATGGTGCGTTACTTTCTAACCATCCCACCCATTTCTTTAAAATAAATATCTCCTACAATAATAAATCATATAATTCAACTGCGCATGCGTTTCCCTCGTTGCTTAATGTATATTTAAAATATGATAATAACATGATAGTAATGCCTTAATCGATCACTACACTTATTAATAATACTGTTCAAGGAATCCTCGGAATCATCAGATATGTGATAGAAAACAACTAAATAATCAATGAGTAGGGGACATAAACATCTAGTATTTTTACAAGGGAAATCACTAGAAAGTAAAATAAGAATAAATATAACTAGTTATAATTCTATTATCTTACTGCTAAATGTATTTTCTGTTTTGCTATAAATGGAGAAGTCAACATTAAGTCAGGTTTTATAATCGATAGAACAATACTTTAAGAATGCTTATAGAAATATGTTTATAATCTGTAGATATTTATATTATATAATCAACTTATGCGTTCCACGTTTATTGTAAATATTAAATTGTGTACATGGTGACACAAAGATATCCAATCAGAAACATTTCCCTATTTAGGGAAGTACCATTTTTTTACTGGCCTCTAAAGGCCAAACAAAATTTAAAGAAAATTAGCCACATCTTATCATTCTATGGCGAAGTTCTTCTTCTGCTTCTTCTTTCGTTCGCTTGAAATGTGTCTAATAACTGCAATGCTCTTGTATGAATTTAACTGTCTTTTTTTAGTCCACACAGCGGTCTATAGAGTTTCTATCGCTCTCTAGGCCAGAAGGTTTGTCTAGACATGTTATATTTTATGCAGTCTTAGAGTATGTGCTCTGCTGTCTGCGACGCCAATCCACATGTGCACATGGCTGTTTCACCAATCTTTAATTTTGTAGACATGTGGTTGAGTAATCTATTGTGTCTTGTTCTGAGGCGCAGAATAATGACTTGTTCTGGTCTGTCCATAACGTGGTAGTCATCTTGCGCAGGTTTTGGTGGCTTTCTGACTGATTTTATGATTCTTTTCTTATGGTGGTATCTGTGGCTAAGGGCTTACGAACGCGGTTTGTGAGCCCGTATACCCGAATTCGAAACACAGCGGTGCTGGTTTTTTCAAAAAAGGTTTAGGAGCTGGTTTTTTGCCCAAGAATCACGATCAGCGAAAATGCTGGGGTTGACTGCTACGTCCCGTGAAGGACATGCAACTTATTTTTATTTTTTTTTAACGGGAACATCAGGCCCGTTTTGGTTTTCTTCTTTTTCCTTGGCTCCTTCCTTAGCCAATTGATCAGCTCTGTCGTTTCCGGGTACTCAAGTGACCTTATGCTGACTGCTAAGTTCAGAATGTAGTGTCCTTAGTACTGGCAATTTCACAGACAGGAGCGCCTCGAGTACTGATTTTGCATCTGTCAATAACACCACCCATTTCTCTCTCTCTCTCTCTCTCTCTCTCTCTCTCTCTCTCTCTCTCTCTCTCTCTCTCTCTCTCTCTCTCTTTCTCTCTCTCTCTCTCTCTCGCTCTCTCTCTCTCTCTCTCTCTCTCTCTCTCCCTTCTTGCATATACTTTGCACATGTCCACATAAACTAGCATTTTGTCTGTTGAGGTGTGTCTATGTATGTACGCGTGTTCACGCATATCAGTCCACCCAGACCTTAAGACTCGCCCCTATAACACAATGGGGTTTTGGTTAGTACCAACTTCAATTTTACACGCCTCCTACCCCGCCCCATTCTTTCTATGTGCTCACTGAACCGTAACACCCAGCACC
>OY992893.1:29829662-30107227 GCA_963921405.1 Cepaea hortensis
CTTCTTCTTCTTCTTCTTCTTCTTCTTCTTCTTCTTCTTCTTCTTCTTCTTCAGCGTTCCGAGCCATTGAGGTTCTTTGCTTCAGATACAATCCGTCTCCACTCGTCTCTCTGGTTAACCTTCTCTTGCCAGTCGTTGATTCCAAGTGCTTGTAGGTCTGTATATATATTATCTCTCCATCGTCTTCTTGGTCTACCTCGGGGTCTACGGTCATTTATTTCCTGAGTGTAATCGAGTTTTGTTTCCCTATTATCTTCCATTCTTTCTATATGCCCCAGCCATTGTAGTCTATTAGCCTTCATGATACCAGTGATTAGCGGGGACTTAAACAGATCATAGATGTCTTTGTTACTTCTTGTTTTCCACTCTCCACTTTGTGTATCTCTAATGGGTCCAAAGATGCGTCTTAAAACTTTGTTCTCAAAGGTTTGTAACAAGGTTTCGTCTCCTTTCGTTGTACTCCAGGTTTCAGAACCATACAGCACAACTGGTCTGATCAGTGTTTTGTATATTGTGATTTTGGTGTTACGAGATAGCGCATTTGATTTTAGTAGATGTTGTAGTGCATAGTGTGAGGTTTTTTGTGGATTTATAGAGTATTACAGAAGTTCCAATGAGTGAAGTTCTATAAAGTATATCTCTCTATAAAAGATACAGGTTAGTAACAGCAAGTTTTGTCTAGAGGTATTGATATTTATTCTCGCAGAACCTTTGTAGAGAAACCATTTAGAATTTGGCTCATCGAGTACCCCCACTGTGAGAAATTAGACCCAAGTTTAAGTTCAACACAGAATTATTTATAGATGATTTCTCTTCTAGGCTCTCTATATATAGAGAGAGAGAGATCTTGGCAGTTAGCCACAGTAACCAATGAAAGCAGTTCTCTCATCTTCCAGCTGACTATGCTCTGGTCGCCAACCTCATTCTGATCTCTTTAATTATTTCAAGTGACACAAGACACTTGGACAAATGACCACATAGACAATTGAACCATTGTAGTGAACATAAACAACAACAACTGTACTTTACACTGGATGAACAAGACATCAACATGAGAAGATCTTGACAACAGTTGGACACACATTCACAAAGGAATGATCACACCAACAGATTAGACAAGTCATACATCATGGAAGATACTTGACAACACACAGAACTTCCACAACATCAGTAACCAACACTCACAGTAGAGTAAACAGTCACCATGAAGATGCTTGACAACAGTTGGACAATTCATTCACAACAGTTTACAAGACAACCACAGGGACATGTATCTCAAAACTGTTCTCTTATTACTAATCTTTTAGTAATGTCTGCTGTGGTCAAGTGAAGACTCAGGCTTCATATATTGCCAAAAATGTACATTTCAATCATAATTTTATATGCAATATAAGTGACAATGATAATGAAAACCCAAACACATCACTCAATATCCCCACATGACATCAATTTAAAACAAACCCTCCTCCTTCACATCTCTACTTCATCAAGTTATCCTACACCACAAACTCTTAAATCATGCTATCACTTTTCCAACCGTCAACTGAGGGAAACACATGATAAACCTATAGCCGGGGCCAAGTATAGGGAGACACTGCTATACTGATCCGTGTACCTCTGTTATCACCTATGAAGGTGTTGGGAATGTCTCAGGTTTCAGTTTTCCCCATAATGTTTTTCCAGTTCAGGCTATTCCCTACTTTGACAAGTTCGAAGAAAGTTTACAGCCCTGTCTTTTCAATGGTGAGTTGACTGTTCATGAAGTTGACACTTAGGACTAGTTTTTACTTTTCCAGTAAAGGAAGATCTAAAAAACCAATATGTCCCAGCATTCTTCCTTCTCAGTCTATCTCCCCTAACGAATTTCTGATGGAACTGAATCACCACACCTAATTATCACTAATCCATTTTGGGAATTTGCTCTATGTATTATTCTTCTTCTCCTTTAGCTTTCAGCCAATATTAATAATAAGCTGGAATACTCCTCAAGATATGGTTTTGAGGAGAAGTATGGTAATCTCCAGGTACACATTGATGTCCACTCTTGGCCAGTAGAGACATGCTGAAAACCAGGTGATCTCTCACTTCCTACGGTTTCTTCTTGAATTTATCTTGAAGATATAGCATTGAACATTTACCAAAAATGGAAAGTATCCCTGTCTTAGGCTTTTATAAAGACTTTTTCTTCAGTACCATCTGTATAGGCCAGAATTAGTGAATTCAGGCTGAATATTTTCACCCTGTAGTGATGTGGTACTATTGGAGTCTCATTATAAAGCTGGATTTGAAGACTAGAGCTGAGGACTTCCCTGGAGTTGTCCTGGTAATTGAAGGCCTCCCCATCTTCCTCATTCTCTGTTAATAAACAAGGCACAACATATGTTTTACATCTGTTTCAACATTGTCATAGTTATGCAGTACCATTACAGATTCAGAGAGGAATGGGAGGGGAAAGAGAGTGTGATATTCGAACACCCGCCTCTCACTGGTGATGAAGTGCAATTTTATTTGGTGGTTTGGGTGATATCTTTTCTCAAGTTTTGATCCCCAAATTGTGAAATCATAGGCACATATGCTTACTCAGGGCCAGCTTCACAAGCACCATCAAATCATCATCATCATGTTCTTGTGCTCTTTTCCCATTAAACAATAGTAATATCTACTGCAGCAGATACCAAGCATTATTGCACAAGCAATGTTTTCACACGTGGAATACACATATGAAAGAAAACATGAATTTTCCCTGACAAATAGCATGAGCCTTCCCATGTATTCAGCTGACTAGACACTGTAGGTTATGCCACATATTGCTCCTTATTGCAATGTAGTTCATATAAACCTAAACCATTGTTGCAAAGAACCAGCGCATAACGTCAAAGATAAATTGCATCCTAGGCAAATCTATATGAATGCTTTTGGCAATTTACTTGAGCGTAACACAGTCACCAGACATTACAGGAACTTTGTAATTTCTAAAGTGCAATGCAGTCCTGCAAACATGGATATAATAAGCGTCTCTACTTTTACAAATATGAGAGGTTAATTATATAATTACCATCTCATTCACTCAAACATTCTCAGCCATTATAAGGGAAAAGTTACATGCAGCTCACACATTCTGAAACAGAACTGCCAAAAGTAACTTGCAAGAGCAGTGTACAGTTTGGTTAAGAATGGTCATGATAGGCACTCAACGAATGTTCAGAGCGCACCAAGGTTTTGCAATATGCATTGAGCATAGTTTACAGTCACAAGCATATGCAAATCATCAAATCAGACAGACAATAGACATGGTAAGAA
The DNA here is from genome assembly GCA_963921405.1 of Cepaea hortensis. Lineage (NCBI taxonomy): Eukaryota > Metazoa > Mollusca > Gastropoda > Stylommatophora > Helicidae > Cepaea > Cepaea hortensis. Next base: position 29,832,963 of record OY992893.1, read on the forward strand.
TGTTTCACTGTGGTAGACATGACAGGTTGGAGCGGCAGTTTTAGTGTCACTGTACAACGAAGTTCTGTCTTCATTTCCACATTTTCTCAAGAAAATACTCTGCCATTCGTCTCTCTCACTTATCATCAGGTTTTCACATAACATATTAAATGATTTAGGTACCTGAAGTGCAGATGACTACATCTTAGAGAATGCTTTCGGGCAAGTTTACCACTGCATCTTGAACACGTCTTTACAGGATGGAATCAATGCTTCGACTGGCGGGCTAATTATGTATTAGATAGCGTTACTCGCCCAAGGGTCAACCAATCAAATGGAGTCCCCACCTCTCATCTACCCTCTCTCGATCTAGAATCTTCGATTCTATTTTTAGTTAGGGTATCAAGACGGCTTACGTTGGTTAACTACCGAGTATTGAGAAATGTAAATGGACTGGGGATGTCAACGTCTGAAACATTATGTTACACATAGTATATCTTATTTCCAGAATTGATTCTAGTTTGTATTTCTTCCCTTATGATGTTGGAGCAGTTGAACCTTGTACCCAGGTATTTTTATGTTTCCGTTTTTTTAATGGTCATATTATCTATTTGTATGTGGCCAGAGGTTTTAGAGGCTTATGTATCTGTTTCGTAACAAAATAGATTTTACAAAGATGGGGATGTTAACCCCACGCTTCAACCCCCAACCTGGAGGACCAGGGTGTTTCTCTTTGTCTGTTCTCTACCCTTTGGCCTGTCCGGCTTGGGAGGCCCTGCTGGTAGCTACGCTACCGCCGACATAGCTCTCAGAGTCATTGAGAAACGCAAGCTCCCCCACCACTATTTAAAAAAACCATCCTGGCTGCCCCAGGACTTCCCCATAATGCTAATAAAATATTAGGCCCGTGTACTTAAAACACCTGAGCCACACCCAGTGTAAAACCATGTAGTTGTTGTAGTGACTTTTCACACAAAAATGTATATACTTGTTTTAATCCCATGGACAAACTGTCTTTTGTATAACCAGTTTCGGAACTTTTTCTTCTTTGGTATCTATCCTTTATCACCATGACCTACAATGTATCGCCAAATGATATATTGAGTCATTAATTGATTGCAGATAGGAACTATGTCTTGTTCCTATTCTACCTCTCTGACTCACAAACAGACACACACAACACCAGCCCTCAGACACTTGACCATTACCAAGATAATGAGAGGTATGCGAACGTTAATTTTCATTCACGGAGCCCCGTTGCTGCTACTGCTTAAACTATAACCGAGAAGATGGTTAGCTAAAAGCTTATTCACTATCTAATGTTGACGGAGCATAGAATCCGGTGGAGCATCGAATGTGGTTTTGAGAAAGAGCTTACAGTGCAAGGGACCAGATTAAAAATTTTGAAATGAATCTCATACTCGGGGATTTCATTGCTAAAGTAGGCAACGAAAAGGTGTGGGGTCTGACTGGCGATTATATATGTGGGAAAGCCCTGGAGATAATATTCGCAATCAAACTGACTCCAAACTGACGCAGAAGCAGTTTACTAGGAGCAATATCTAGACCAGGAGCAGATAGGCATAGTGACCATGTTCCAGTTATAGGAAGAAGAGGTTAAGACTCAAAAACATAAAGAAAACCCCCAAAGAACATAAAGCTAGATCGAGCATTACTTAAAACAGACAACAAAATCAGACAAAAGTACAATGTTACTGTAAAGAACATGCATAATACCATGGAGACAATACAGACTATTGATGTACAATGGAGCATGATGCGGGAATCAATACAACATACATCAAATGAAATCATTCCACCTAAACACTGAATTGCAAAAAAGAAATGGATGACAGATGAAATTTTGCAGATCATGGACGAAAGAAGAAAGAAAAAGCCAGATAAGAATAGAATAGAATACATAAAGAAATAACATACAAATGCAAAGTGGTTAAAGAAGAATGGCTGAATCAACAGTGCATGGGGGACGCAGAAGTGTTTCCAAGGCACCAGGGTCAGGTTCTATACTGGCCAAGACCTACTAACACGTCCTAGTCGTGCGTCCTGGGCAATAGGTCCCTTCGGGGTCCTAGTTAACGTAGTAGGATCGCTAATTCTTCCGAAGTCAGAGAGTATGTACCTGCACGGCGAGGGAGTACCAGTCTGCACACCAATAAGCCAGACATGGGATAACGGATACTCACGCAAACCTCAGGTCCTGTATGACATCACACTGATCTTGGACACCAGTATGTCTTCATCTGACATACAGAACTTCGCGCTGGAGTTCACAGCCAGCGAACGCAAGCAAGCAACAGTGCATGAAAATTGGGACAAACTGTGGAAAAGACTCACATTCCACGTATTATTACTTGACCCTAAAAACCCTGCTCAAGATTCTTGGAGAAAATTGAAGGAAAGGCGCTAGCCGAAACTTCAATCACCCTTCCCCACGACGTCTAACGGCATAAGTGGAAGAAAAACAAACAATCAAACACACACACACACAAAAAATAGAATAAATAAATAGAATAACAGGTAGGAGAACACAAAATATCATTGGATGTTTAAAATCGAGGAACGGTGCAATGTTGATAGGGAAAAATGATATAGTCGAAGGAAGAGGCGTGGAAGGGGGGGGGGGGGGGAGAGAAGGAGAGAACTATTTGTTCAAAATGAGCAATACTAGGACGCGTCTAGTAGTTGGCCAGGCTAGTAGGACAGGCACAGACAGGTATACAGAACAGACAATCATACCAGGTAGACAGACATAATCAGAGAGATAGAAAGGAAATAAGCAGACACAGGGGCAGACAGAAAAGACAGGCAGACATAGAGACCGACGTATAGACAGCTGGTACTTACAGACAGATAGAACTGACAGGCAGGCAGGTCAGACGTGTGTACAGGACAGATTGACATAAAAGACAGATAGAACTGTATAGACATTGTGTCACTTACTTGTTATTTCCTTTAAATAGGTCGCTTAAAAGTGACAGGGTCGACTTCATTGCACCGGGTTTTATCCTACATGGCTCTATGTAACGCTATGATGCAACTCCATACCTCAAGCGACGACCCCCAGGAGTCTCCGAAAAATGCACTCGTGAACCGAAGGACGCTGCCCGGAATCGAACCCACAACCTTTGAAGCCCGAGTCACAAGACTCGACCACTTAGTGACGAGATGTAGCGAAATATGCCAGGCAATAAATCGTGTAATCTATTGTTTGTGTCTTCGTTATTCAAATTTAAGAATTCTGTGGCAACATAACTTTTATGTTCAGTTTATCAACCCATACAAAATTAACACTTGATTTGCTCAATTATTAATTAATATAATTATCAGTCAGGTCTTAGTCAGATATGACTGAGCTACCGTATAACAGTAGACGGTACTACCTGGTTTCTGTTAGCGCCGAACGTTGGGCGGCGCTTACCAAACCCGACACCCCACATTGTGCCAACGGCTTCGGGCGGAAGAGCGCAATTGGGAGGGTACAAGCCTTACCCTGGTGCGAGGAAATGCAAGCTAAAGACAAAATTGTCATGGCAGGGCAGACCAGGCCCTAAGCCTTGGTTGGCGACTGGTCTAGGATCGAAGCTCCGACAGGCGGACAGTTAGAGCATTGCTTTGCTGATCCGGCAGCTTCTGCAGCTTGTCTTGTTCCAGATGTAGGGGTGTTACCTTTCCTCTGGAGTGAACTAGGCAGGCCGAGAGAGGGATCATGCTGCATGGGCAACACATGATCTCTATATTTTAGCCCAGGCTTTGTGCTATGGAGAGGCTCCCACTGTGAACGGACATTTACTGCGCAAATTGGCCTTATCAGTCACACTCGCTACCGCCATAGTTAAAAGTTATTATGCCTTTTTAAAGCACAAACTATCGTCTGTCAAGACGGCAAGGTGCCAATGAGTGAGGAGTGAGTAATTAATATATCAGGGATTAATGATTTGAAACATTAATTGGGTTGGTGGCCATTTTGAACCTTTTAATCAGGTCTGAACATTTAAGATTACAGTGGTAATATGACCTTTACCTTCGGTCTATCAGCCCGCGCAAAACTAATATATGGTCTGCATGGTTTGCTAAATTATTATTTAATGTGTCAGGGATTAATGATTAAAAACTTTAATCGGTGGCCATTTTGAATATCTTAATCAGGTCGGAACATATAAGATTACAGCAGCAACATGACCTTTATGATCCGCTCACTAGTCTCCAAATTAACAACTTATGGTTTCAGGGGCATTATAGTTTTTTGTTAGTTTGTTTGTAAATAAACATCATACAACATTATTTGGTTCTTTTTATATTAATGGGTAGCCAGTTTTTAATTTAATGCGATTGAATGACAATATATATATCAAAAATTATTGTTTACTCAATTAGGCCTCATTATCACCAACAAAATAATATATTGTTGCTTGGGTCGTTGTTCACAAATAAAAACAAATTACATTGGCATATGTGTAACAAATAAATAAATAAAAATAGTGATTTAAGTGTTTAGGCCACACTTCATCTTAGTCCTAAAACAGTATTTTCGTCTTTGTTCATATTAAATTATAACTGACACACAAACATTAGTTAGGCCTGCATGTACTTTTTATTTCGCGATGGTGAAAGGCCGTGCAAGTTTATGGGATTTATGTAGACAAATATTATGGTTAGAGGAAACATTCATTTCTATTGTTCGTAAATTTCATTCATTTTGAACAAATAGTTCTGTCCCTGCCTCTCTCTCTCTCTCTCTCTCTCTCTCTCTCTCTCTCTCTCTCTCTCTCTCTCTCTCTCTCTCTCTCTCTCTCTCTCTCTCTCTCTCTCTCTCTCTCTCTCTCTCTCTCTCTCTCTCTCTCTCTCTCTCTCTCCCAAATGGTGCGTTACTTTCTGACCATCCCTCCCATTTCTTCATTATAAATATCTCCTACAATAATAAATCATATAATTCATTCAACTGCGCATGCGTTTCTCTCGTTGCTTAGAGCATATTTAAAATATGATAATAACATGATAGTAATGCCTTGATTGATCACTACACTTATGAAAAATTCTGTTCAAACATTCTGCGGAATAGCCAGATATCTAAAAGAAAAACAACTAGATATGAGAAAAGTAGGGGACATAAACATCTAGTATTTTTATAAGGGACATTACTCTAATAAAAAATAAGGAAATGATATATCAGCTATTTTATATGAAATAACTCAAAATAATATCAGATTTTGTTTGTTTTTTTAAAAGTAAAGTCAATATTAAAGTGAATGATTAATACTTAAAATAATATTTTAAATCTACTTAACGAAAACTGTTATTAATCTCTGATAAATTATATTTTATAATCAACTTGGTTGTTCCATATTTACTGTTAATATTTAATAGAGTGCACTTACAATGCATATCCGGCTAGAAATAGCGACGGTTAAGATCTAATTCTTTTTGTTTAGTTTTATTTGAAGGCAGATTCGATTCTGTCTGAAACACAATTGTAAACACCTTCATCATCATCATCTTCCACATCTACCGTCAACTGTCGTGGGAGGAATAATTTGCGTTCTAGCGCCCTGTGGGCATCATTGGATAGTGTCATTCCTTATGCCTGTACAATGTCTTTGATGTCCAAAACAATGCTTTCCCGTAGTGAATTTGAATAACGAAGACACAAACAATAGATTGCAGGATTTATTGCCTGGCATATTTCGCTGCATCTCTTAATGTACATACTGCAGAAATCACACAACTTACGTGAATTAACTAGATAAATCCTTCAAGTTGAAATATACACATATTCGCACAGTAATGTCAATTAATGGTTAGCGGGGTAGGGGTATCCCCTATCAAAGGAGATGTAAGACCCCTCCTTTCCTCCGTTGGTCTACGGGACACCCTTGGGCAAGGTGGAGTACCCGTTTAGCCCCCCGATCAGGGTTACGTGAAGTCATGGAAGCAGAGAGGTGATTTTAATGCAAAAGTATCTGCAGGAAGAGCTGCAAATGAGAAACACGTTTTAGGAAAATTTGGATTAGGAAATAGAAATGATGCAGGTGACAAATTAATTGAATTTTGCACAGAAAATGAGTTAACGATAGCCAACACGCTTTTTAAACAACATCCAAGAAGACTCTTCATATGGATGTCTCCAGACAGTATTACCAAAAATCAGATAGATTATATGTTAATACAAAGAAGATGGAGATCAAGCATAATATCTGCAAAAACTTTACGAAGTGCAGACTGTGATACAGATCATCAGTTATTAGAAGCAGATCTGAAATTAAAACTCAAAAAGCTTATCCGAGGACCAAGGCCACTTCGTTTTGATCTCACAAAAATACCGGAGGCATACACTGTAGAAGTTAGAAATCGCTTTAGGGTCTTGATGTCTGTACAAGAAGAAATGACACCTGATGAACTGGCAGTACAAGCTAGAGATATCTTGATAACTGCAGCCGAAGATCTAATTCCGACCAAGAAAAAGCAACTTAAGCCATGGATTACATCAGACACATTAGAATTAATAAAACAACGAAGGGAGATGAAACAGAAAGGAGATGAATCCGATAACAGCAGGATGAAGTATAAATCTTTAACTCGAGAAACAAGAAAGAACACAAGAAAGGACAAAAATCAATACAACAAGATTGCTGTACCAGAATAGAGCAATATCATAAGACTGGAAGACATTACGAAATGTTCAAAGAAATGAAGTTATTGACAAGAAATGTTCAAACTCAATTGAATGTTATCTGTGACAAGATGGGAAATACCTTAACAGAATCTAGACAAATTCTAGAAAGATGGCAGGAGTACTGCAGTGGAATGTATGTTATGAGTGACAGTGAGGATATAAATGAGATACATGAGCCAATGACAGCAGAATCAGAACCTGAACCCTCATTAGATTGAAATTGCTTGGGCTATAAAGAACCTGAAGAATGGTAAATCACCTGGATGTGATGAGATACCAGCTGAACTAATTAAAGCGGGAGGAGAAGAAAGCATACACATATATCATGCATTCTGTACAAATATTTGGAAATATGGTATATGGCCAAAAGATTGGAAGAGAACTATCTTCATTCCAATACCAAAAAAGGGCAACCTGAAATTATGCACCAACTATAGAACTGTTGCCCTGATCAGTCATGCAAGTAAAGTTCTACTAAAAGTCATAAAGGGAAGACTTCGTAAGAAAATGGAAGAAGAGATTAACGTTGTTCAAGCTGGATTTAGACAAGGAAGAGGAACAAGAGATCACATATTCAAAATGCGTTTAATAATAGAGAAGTGCAGAGAATTTAATGTAAACCTATTCTCATGTTTTTTTTGGATTATTCAAAGGCATTTGACTGTGTACAACATCAGAAACTTTGGGAAATCATGAGGAATATGGGCTTTCCATCACATGTAGTACAACTCATAAAAATGCTCTATCTAGAGTTCTAGACTAACAAGCAGCAGTTAGAATAGATGGCGAGGTATCAGATTGGTTTGACATCAAGCAAGGAGTCCGTCAGGGTTGCGTGCTGTCACCCTATTTGTTTAACCTGTACGCCGAAAATATAATGAGAAATGTAAGAGATGATATAAACAGGGAGCTATATGATCCCCTAAATATCGGCGGTCATGACATACCAGAGATTCGATATGCTGATGATACAGTATTATTCTCCACAACACAGAATGGCATAGAAAACCTAATAGCCTCAACCCAATTGAATAGTGAAAATCACAACCTATATCTTAACATAGCAAAAACAAAGATAATGCATACAGATAAAACTACTATGGAGAAATAAATATACATTAATGGGGAAAAATTGGAGGTGGTGGGAAATTTTGAATATCTTGGGTCATTGATTCCCAACAACGGTGACACAATGAAAGAAATTAAACGACGACTATCAATTGCTCTTCAAAGACTAAAACAACTGAATAAATTATGGAATGGGACAGACAGAACTACAAAATTTAGATTTTTAAGAGCATTCATCTTCCCCATTGCAGCATACGCCTGTGAGACATGGACACTTACTAAACAAGCTGAACAGCGCATAAACGCCTTTGAATATAAATGTCATAGACGAGTTCTAAGAATATCTTGGGTAAAGAAAAGAACAAATGCATCCATACTTCAAGAGTTAAATATTGAAGAAGGTTGGCTATTAAAGACGATAAAACAAAGACAATTGAAATATTTTGGTTACTTGAAACGCCACGAAAGTTTGGAGAGAACAATAATGGAAGGGTATATGCCTGAGTAGAGAGGAAGAGGAAGGCCAAAGAGAAGATGGGTGCAGGATGTGGCGGATGATCTCCAGATGGGTGTATCAGACGCGGGACATCTTGCTTATGATCGAGAGGTTTTCCGGAAGGTTGTTATGGGAGCCAGTTCTGCAAAGGACATGCTACTGAATGAATGAATGTCAATTATCTACAACGGTAATTTTAAGCTGACTAACATGTCTTTCTGTTTGCACAATTCTGGCTTGCGTTGATTGATACTAATTGTTTCTGCAAATTTTAACAAGCGAGTATTTTGTGTGTTAAACAACACGCGAAAGGCAGTGTCTCTGTCAACCAAATGGCAGCTTTCGATAATGTCCCTACCAATTGAAGACGCCGGGAGCTTCAGGTGTGTCGGCCCCATGAGGCTAGCATCTCCTCTGTGTTGTACCTTGTTGACCCATTGAGGTATATGTTCTGACACTCGTTTGTTAAGCTGTCTCTCTGTTCTATCAATGTAGAAGGCCTGGCATCGACATGTGAATTGGTAAAAACAATTGTTTGTGGCGTACAGAGGAACAAACTCTTTGACTGCTGGTGTAGGAGTCGGTACGGATTTATATCTAATGACTGGAGTTGCAGCACAGAATGTTCGGCCTACTGCTGTAGTAAGCTGGTCTTGTAGACGTTGCATTACGTTATCCCCTCGAAAGGTTAGCTGGATGAATACCTTGAGTTTAGGGACTGTAGTTAAGTCTGGTTTTGGTTTGGGCTGTTGGCAGTGGCGCTTTATAAATCCTGTGGAGTACCCATTCGGGTTTAAGACATTCTTCAGAGTTTCAAATTCCTCTGTCAGTGTGTCCTGGGTGCATATCTTTCTAGCACGGTCAAACAGGGTTCGTACTAAGCCATGTTTGTACTGGACAGGTGTGAAGCTCTGAAAATTTAGTTATTGGCCAGTCCATGTTCCTTTGCGATACACCGATCTTTGAATAGTGCCGTCTGCTCTACGTCTCATTAGAATATCTAGGAACGGTAACGCTTCGTTGTGTTCGTGTTCCATAGATAGAGAGATCTTTTTATGCGTCTTGTTCATTGTGGCCTGGAACGATGTTGCTTTTAGCTCGTCTGTGGTGATAATTAGTATATCGTCCACATAACGACGGTAAAAGGCCAAGTTGTCTGAGGATCTCTTTTCTTTTAAATGTGCCATGAAGATGTCCACTAGAATAGGACCAAGGGGACTCCCCATGGCCACTCCGTCAATTTGGCGGTATGACTTAGTTAGAAAATTGAATTGTATATTGGCGGTACACAGTAGTAGTAGCCTCTCCAGAATAGGTGTTGGTATGCCTAATTTTAGTTGTTTGTCTTCAATGCGTTCCCTTATTATTTTCACTGTCTCCTCTAATAGAACGTTAGTGAATAGGGAGGCTATATCCATGGATGCCATGTGTTTGTTATTTATGTCCATAGTATCCAATAATTCCACCAGTTGGATTGTATCTCTGAGTATTTTTGGATCGAAGGACTGTCGTACTGGCTTTAAAATTTCGGCTAGCCATCTCGCCATTCGGTGTTGTGCAGAGTTAACCATGGACAGGATCGGTCTTAGCGGTATTGCGGGCTTGTGAAGTTTGGGTAGACCGTACATCTGAGGAGTGTGCGAGCCACGTGGTGTGAGCGTTTTTGCAGTGACCTCACTGATGAGTCCCGCATTCACAAGTGACTGGATCTCTTTCCTCATTATTGCATCCAGGTCCTCCGACTTATTTTCTTTTTGATCTATCCTGAATTTGGTTTCATCTGACAATATTTCATCCATTTTTCTCTGGTAGTCTGACATGTCCATCAGTACTGCACCGCTCCCTTTGTCAGGTTTCAGTATGACGAGGGTTTTGTTAGCCTTTAACGCTTTTAAGGCAGTAAGGTGTTCGTTGGTCAGCGGAAATGTCCGTTTAGATGGTGTTGTGCGATACTGGTGTTCTAAATCTACCAGTTTGGCCTTCAGCCACCCGATTTTAAAGCCAGTACGCCCCTTCTCCTGTTAGTTAAAACAGTTCCGCCATGTAAAGGCCAGGAGTTCGACTTTTGCTGCAGAGGTTATGTATTAACGAGCCATTGGGGTATTTAAGCAATGTTGGGCGCTCACCCCAACACTGCACCCTGGCTACATACAGCAACATTTGGAACCTGGATGCTGTTGTTCCATTTCTAGATGTCTAGCCAGCTACGCTATTTAAGGCATGCCGATCACACCGTAACACATCGAACAGATGTGAAAAAACGTTTCAATGTACATAATGCCGTCTCCAGAATGCCAAAACAACAGTCCTCCACGAAAGCACGCTTCATCGTCAAAAGAAGCGAGAGTCAACCAGAAGACCAGCCGCCACACATTTCTGCATTAGGCACAAACACGGTCAATTCTGAGACATGCCCACCGCCAATGCTCTAAACATGCAGATCACGCTCCACAACATCGTTAAGATTCAAAAGCATTTCACACGAAATCCACATCTCACAGTGTTGCGCCACGCACTCATCTCAGTAGCTGGGCGACGGAACCATAAACTACCAGTCCAACATGAGGGTAACGCGAATGTAACGGTAGCCACGAGCATAAACACCCAGAGGCCTTAACCATTTCACTGCCTATCCGCCATGCTGGGACCGAAGTTTTTTTTTTTTTTTTTGTTAGTTTGTTTTTAAATAAAATAATATAAAATAATTTTGTTCTTTTTATTTTAATGGGTAGCCAGTTTTTAATTTAATGCGATTTAATGACAGAATATTTTTTTTAAAACTATTGTTTACTCAATTAGGTCTCATCACGAACAAAATGATCTATTGTTGCTAGGGTCTTTGTTTACAAATTAAAAAAAAATTATATAGGCATGTGTGTGTGTGTGTGTGTGTGTGTGAGTGTGTGTGTGTGTGTGTGAGTGTGTGTGTGTGTGAGTGTGTGGGTGTGTGGGTGTGTGTGTGTGTGTGTGTGTGTGTTTTTTTATAACAACAGTGATTTAAGTGTTTAGGTCACACTTGATTAAAGTGCTCAAACAGTATTTTCGCCTTTGTTCATATTAAATTATAACTGACTCACAAACAGTAGGCCTGCAAGCACTTTTTATTTCTCGCTAGTAAAAGACCGTGCAAGTTTATGGGATTTATGTAGACACATATTATATTTAGAGGAAAAATTAATTTATATTGTTCGAAAATTTCATTCATTTTGAACAAATAGCTCTGTCCCTGCCCCCCCCCCCCCCCGCGCCAAATCTGTCTGTCTGTCTGTCTGTCTGTCTCTCTCTCTCTCTCTCTCTCTCTCTCTCTCTCTCTCTCTCTCTCTCTCTCTCTCTCTCTCTCTCTCTGCCAAATGGTGCGTTACTTTCTAACCATCCCACCCATTTCTTTAAAATAAATATCTCCTACATTAATAAATCATATAATTCAACTGCGCATGCGTTTCTCTCGTTGCTTAGAGCATATTTAAAATATGATAATAACATGATAGTAATGCCTTGATTGATCACTACACTTATGAATAATTCTGTTCAAACATTCTGCGGAATAGCCAGATATCTAAAAGAAAAACAACTAGATATGAGAAAAGTAGGGGACATAAACATCTAGTATTTTTATAAGGGACATTACTCTAATAAAAAATAAGGAAATGATATATCAAGCTATTTTATATGAAATAACTCAAAGAATATCAGATTATTTTTTTTTTTTTTTTTAATAGTAAAGTCAATATCAAAGTGAATGATTAATATACTTAAAATAATATTTTAAATCTACTTAACGAAAACTGTTATTAATCTCTGATAAATTATATTTTATAATCAACTTGTTTGTTCCATATTTACTGTTAATATATAATAGAGTGCTCTTACAATGCAAATCCGGCTAGAAATAGCGACGGTTAAGATCTAACTCTAATTCTTTTTGTTTAGTTTTATTTGAAGGCAGATTCGATTCTGTCTGAAACACAATTGTAAACACCTTCATCATCATCTTCCACATCTACCGTCAACTGTCGTGGGAGGAATAATTTGCGTTCTAGCGCCCTGTGGGCATCATTGGATAGTGTCATTCCTTATGCCTGTACAATGTCTTTGATGTCCAAAACAATGCTTTCCCGTAGTGAATTTGAATAACGAAGACACAAACAATAGATTGCAGGATTTATTGCCTGGCATATTTCGCTGCATCTCTTAATGTACATACTGCAGAAATCACACAACTTACGTGAATTAACTAGATAAATCCTTCAAGTTGAAATATACACATATTCGCACAGTAATGTCAATTAATGGTTAGCGGGGTAGGGGTATCCCCTATCAAAGGAGATGTAAGACCCCTCCTTTCCTCCGTTGGTCTACGGGACACCCTTGGGCAAGGTGGAGTACCCGTTTAGCCCCCCGATCAGGGTTACGTGAAGTCATGGAAGCAGAGAGGTGATTTTAATGCAAAAGTATCTGCAGGAAGAGCTGCAAATGAGAGACACGTTTTAGGAAAATTTGGATTAGGAAATAGAAATGATGCAGGTGACAAATTAATTGAATTTTGCACAGAAAATGAGTTAACGATAGCCAACACGCTTTTTAAACAACATCCAAGAAGACTCTTCATATGGATGTCTCCAGACAGTATTACCAAAAATAAGATAGATTATATGTTAATACAAAGAAGATGGAGATCAAGCATAATATCTGCAAAAACTTTACGAAGTGCAGACTGTGATACAGATCATCAGTTATTAGAAGCAGATCTGAAATTAAAACTCAAAAAGCTTATCCGAGGACCAAGGCCACTTCGTTTTGATCTCACAAAAATACCGGATGCATACACTGTAGAAGTTAGGAATCGCTTTAGGGTCTTGATGTCTGTACAAGAAGAAATGACACCTGATGAACTGGCAGTACAAGCTAGAGATATCTTGATAACTGCAGCCGAAGATCTAATTCCGACCAAGAAAAAGCAACTTAAGCCATGGATTACATCAGACACATTAGAATTAATAAAACAACGAAGGGAGATGAAACAGAAAGGAGATGAATCCGATAACAGCAGGATGAAGTATAAATCTTTAACTCGAGAAACAAGAAAGAACACAAGAAAGGACAAAAATCAATACAACAAGATTGCTGTACCAGAATAGAGCAATATCATAAGACTGGAAGACATTACGAAATGTTCAAAGAAATGAAGTTATTGACAAGAAATGTTCAACCTCAATTGAATGTTATCTGTGACAAGATGGGAAATACCTTAACAGAATCTAGACAAATTCTAGAAAGATGGCAGGAGTACTGCAGTGGAATGTATGTTATGAGTGACAGTGAGGATATAAATGAGATACATGAGCCAATGACAGCAGAATCAGAACCTGAACCCTCATTAGATTGAAATTGCTTGGGCTATAAAGAACCTGAAGAATGGTAATTCACCTGGATGTGATGAGATACCAGCTGAACTAATTAAAGCGGGAGGAGAAGAAAGCATACACATATATCATGCATTATGTACAAATATTTGGAAATATGGTATATGGCCAAAAGATTGGAAGAGAACTATCTTCATTCCAATACCAAAAAAGGGCAACCTGAAATTATGCACCAACTATAGAACTGTTGCCCTGATCAGTCATGCAAGTAAAGTTCTACTAAAAGTCATAAAGGGAAGACTTCGTAAGAAAATGGAAGAAGAGATTAACGTTGTTCAAGCTGGATTTAGACAAGGAAGAGGAACAAGAGATCACATATTCAAAATGCGTTTAATAATAGAGAAGTGCAGAGAATTTAATGTAAACCTATTCTCATGTTTTTTTGGATTATTCAAAGGCATTTGACTGTGTACAACATCAGAAACTTTGGGAAATCATGAGGAATATGGGCTTTCCATCACATGTAGTACAACTCATAAAAATGCTCTATCTAGAGTTCTAGACTAACAAGCAGCAGTTAGAATAGATGGCGAGGTATCAGATTGGTTTGACATCAAGCAAGGAGTCCGTCAGGGTTGCGTGCTGTCACCCTATTTGTTTAACCTGTACGCCGAAAATATAATGAGAAATGTAAGAGATGATATAAACAGGGAGCTATATGATCCCCTAAATATCGGCGGTCATGACATACCAGAGATTCGATATGCTGATGATACAGTATTATTCTCCACAACACAGAATGGCATAGAAAACCTAATAGCCTCAACCCAATTGAATAGTGAAAATCACAACCTATATCTTAACATAGCAAAAACAAAGATAATGCATACAGATAAAACTACTATGGAGAAATAAATATACATTAATGGGGAAAAATTGGAGGTGGTGGGAAATTTTGAATATCTTGGGTCATTGATTACCAACAACGGTGACACAATGAAAGAAATTAAACGACGACTATCAATTGCTCTTCAAAGACTAAAACAACTGAATAAATTATGGAATGGGACAGACAGAACTACAAAATTTAGATTTTTAAGAGCATTCATATTTCCCATTGCAGCATACGCCTGTGAGACATGGACACTTACTAAACAAGCTGAACAGCGCATAAACGCCTTTGAATATAAATGTCATAGACGAGTTCTAAGAATATCTTGGGTAAAGAAAAGAACAAATGCATCCATACTTCAAGAGTTAAATATTGAAGAAGGTTGGCTATTAAAGACGATAAAACAAAGACAATTGAAATATTTTGGTTACTTGAAACGCCACGAAAGTTTGGAGAGAACAATAATGGAAGGGTATATGCCTGAGTAGAGAGGAAGAGGAAGGCCAAAGAGAAGATGGGTGCAGGATGTGGCGGATGATCTCCAGATGGGTGTATCAGACGCGGGACATCTTGCTTATGATCGAGAGGTTTTCCGGAAGGTTGTTATGGGAGCCAGTTCTGCAAAGGACATGCTACTGAATGAATGAATGTCAATTATCTACAACGGTAATTTTAAGCTGACTAACATGTCTTTCTGTTTGCACAATTCTGGCTTGCGTTGATTGATACTAATTGTTTCTGCAAATTTTAACAAGCGAGTATTTTGTGTGTTAAACAACACGCGAAAGGCAGTGTCTCTGTCAACCAAATGGCCGCTTTCGATAATGTCCCTACCAATTGAAGACGCCGGGAGCTTCAGGTGTGTCGGCCCCATGAGGCTAGCATCTCCTCTGTGTTGTACCTTGTTGACCCATTGAGGTATATGTTCTGACACTCGTTTGTTAAGCTGTCTCTCTGTTCTATCAATGTAGAAGGCCTGGCATCTACATGTGAATTGGTAAATACAATTGTTTGTGGCGTACAGAGGAACAAACTCTTTGACTGCTGGTGTAGGAGTCGGTACGGATTTATATCTAATGACTGGAGTTGCAGCACAGAATGTTCGGCCTACTGCTGTAGTAAGCTGGTCTTGTAGACGTTGCATTACGTTATCCCCTCGAAAGGTTAGCTGGATGAATACCTTGAGTTTAGGGACTGTAGTTAAGTCTGGTTTTGGTTTGGGCTGTTGGCAGTGGCGCTTTATAAATCCTGTGGAGTACCCATTCGGGTTTTAAAACATTCTTCAGAGTTTCAAATTCCTCTGTCAGTGTGTCCTGGGTGCATATCTTTCTAGCACGGTCAAACAGGGTCCGTACTAAGCCATGTTTGTACTGGACAGGTGTGAAGCTCTGAAAATTTAGTTATTGGCCAGTCCATGTTCCTTTGCGATACACCGATCTTTGAATAGTGCCGTCTGCTCTACGTCTCATTAGAATATCTAGGAACGGTAACGCTTCGTTGTGTTCGTGTTCCATAGATAGAGAGATGTTTTTATGCGTCTTGTTCATTGTGGCCTGGAACGATGTTGCTTTTAGCTCGTCTGTGGTGATAATTAGTATATCGTCCACATAACGACGGTAAAAGGCCAAGTTGTCTGAGGATCTCTTTTCTTTTAAATGTGCCATGAAGATGTCCACTAGAATAGGACCAAGGGGACTCCCCATAGCCACTCCGTCAATTTGGCGGTATGACTTAGTTAGAAAATTGAATTGTATATTGGCGGTACATAGTAGTAGTAGCCTCTCCAGAATAGGTGTTGGTATGCCTAATTTTAGTTGTTTGTCTTCAATGCGTTCCCTTATTATTTTCACTGTCTCCTCTAATAGAACGTTAGTGAATAGGGAGGCTATATCCATGGATGCCATGTGTTTGTTATTTATGTCCATAGTATCCAATAATTCCACCAGTTGGATTGTATCTCTGAGTATTTTTGGATCGAAGGACTGTCGTACTGGCTTTAAAATTTCGGCTAGCCATCTCGCCATTCGGTGTTGTGCAGAGTTAACCATGGACAGGATCGGTCTTAGCGGTATTGCGGGCTTGTGAATTTTGGGTAGACCGTACATCTGAGGAGTGTGCGAGCCACGTGGTGTGAGCGTTTTTGCAGTGACCTCACTGATGAGTCCCGCATTCACAAGTGACTGGATCTCTTTCCTCATTATTGCATCCAGGTCCTCCGACTTATTTACTTTTTGATCTATCCTGAATTTGGTTTCATCTGACAATATTTCATCCATTTTTCTCTGGTAGTCTGACATGTCCATCAGTACTGCACCGCTCCCTTTGTCAGGTTTCAGTATGACGAGGGTTTTGTTAGCCTTTAACGCTTTTAAAGCAGTAAGGTGTTCGTTGGTCAGCGGAAATGTCCGTTTAGATGGTGTTGTGCGATACTGGTGTTCTAAATCTACCAGTTTGGCCTTCAGCCACCCGATTTTAAAGCCAGTACGCCCCTTCTCCTGTTAGTTAAAACAGTTCCGCCATGTAAAGGCCAGGAGTTCGACTTTTGCTGCAGAGGTTATGTATTAACGAGCCATTGGGGTATTTAAGCAATGTTGGGCGCTCACCCCAACACTGCACCCTGGCTACATACAGCAACATTTGGAACCTGGATGCTGTTGTTTCATTTCTAGATGTCTAGCCAGCTACGCTATTTAAGGCATGCCGATCACACCTTAACACATCGAACAGATGTGAAAAAACGTTTCAATGTACATAATGCCGTCTCCAGAATGCCAAAATAACAGTCCTCCACGAAAGCACGCTTCATCGTCAAAAGAAGCGAGAGTCAACCAGAAGACCAGCCGCCACACATTTCTGCATTAGGCACAAACACGGTCAATTCTGAGACATGCCCACCGCCAATGCTCTAAACATGCAGATCACGCTCCACAACATCGTTAAGATTCAAAAGCATTTCACACGAAATCCACATCTCACAGCGTTGCGCCACGCACTCAACTCAGTAGCAGGGCGACGGAACCATAAACTACCAGTCCAACGTGAGGGTAACGCGAATGTAACGGTAGCCACGAGCATAAACACCCAGAGGCCTTAACCATTTCACTGCCTATCCGCCACGCTGGGACCGAAGTTTTTTTTTTTTTTTGTTAGTTTGTTTTTAAATAAACATAATATAAAATAATTTTGTTCTTTTTATTTTAATGGGTAGCCAGTTTTTAATTTAATGCGATTTAATGACAGAATATTTTTTTAAAAACTATTGTTTACTCAATTAGGTCTCATCACGAACAAAATGATATATTGTTGCTAGGGTCTTTGTTTACAAATAAAAAAAAAATTATATAGGCATGTGTGTGTGTGTGTGTGTGTGTGTGTGTGTGTGTGAGTGTGAGTGTGTGTGAGTGTGTGTGTGTGTGTGTGTGTGAGTGTGAGTGTGTGTGTGTGTGTGAGTGTGTGGGTGTGTGGGTGTGTGTGTGTTTTTTTTTTTTATAACAACAGTGATTTAAGTGTTTAGGTCACACTTGATTAAAGTGCTCAAACAGTATTTTCGCCTTTGTTCATATTAAATTATAACTGACTCACAAACATTAGGCCTGCAAGCACTTTTTATTTCTCGCTAGTAAAAGACCGTGCAAGTTTATGGGATTTATGTAGACACATATTATATTTAGAGGAAAAATTAATTTATATTGTTCGAAAATTTCATTCATTTTGAACAAATAGCTCTGTCCCTGCCCCCCTCCCCCCCCCATTCCCCCGCCAAATCTGTCTGTCTGTCTGTCTGTCTGTCTGTCTCTCTCTCTCTCTCTCTCTCTCTCTCTCTCTCTCTCTCTCTCTCTCTCTCTCTCTCTCTCTCTCTCTCTCTCTCTCTCTCTCTGCCAAATGGTGCGTTACTTTCTAACCATCCCACCCATTTCTTTAAAATAAATATCTCCTACATTAATAAATCATATAATTCAACTGCGCATGCGTTTCTCTCGTTGCTTAGAGCATATTTAAAATATGATAATAACATGATAGTAATGCCTTGATTGATCACTACACTTATGAATAATTCTGTTCAAACATTCTGCGGAATAGCCAGATATCTAAAAGAAAAACAATTAGATATGAGAAAAGTAGGGGACATAAACATCTAGTATTTTTATAAGGGACATTACTCTAATAAAAAATAAGGAAATGATATATCAAGCTATTTTATATGAAATAACTCATAGAATATCAGATTATTTTTTTTTTTAATAGTAAAGTCAATATCAAAGGTAATGATTATATACTTAAAATAATATTTTAAATCTACTTAACGAAAACTGTTATTAATCTCTGATAAATTATATTTTATAATCAACTTGTTTGTTCCATATTTACTGTTAATATATAATAGAGTGCTCTTACAATGCAAATCCGGCTAGAAATAGCGACGGTTAAGATCTAACTCTAGTTCTTTTCGTTTAGTTTTATTTGAAGGCAGATTCGATTCTGTCTGAAACACAATTGTAAACACCTTCATCATCATCTTCCACATCTACCGTCAACTGTCGTGGGAGGAATAATTTGCGTTCTAGCGCCCTGTGGGCATCATTGGATAGTGTCATTCCTTATGCCTGTACAATGTCTTTGATGTCCAAAACAATGCTTTCCCGTAGTGAATTTGAATAACGAAGACACAAACAATAGATTGCAGGATTTATTGCCTGGCATATTTCGCTGCATCTCTTAATGTACATACTGCAGAAATCACACAACTTACGTGAATTAACTAGATAAATCCTTCAAGTTGAAATATACACATATTCGCACAGTAATGTCAATTAATGGTTAGCGGGGTAGGGGTATCCCCTATCAAAGGAGATGTAAGACCCCTCCTTTCCTCCGTTGGTCTACGGGACACCCTTGGGCAAGGTGGAGTACCCGTTTAGCCCCCCGATCAGGGTTACGTGAAGTCATGGAAGCAGAGAGGTGATTTTAATGCAAAAGTATCTGCAGGAAGAGCTGCAAATGAGAGACACGTTTTAGGAAAATTTGGATTAGGAAATAGAAATGATGCAGGTGACAAATTAATTGAATTTTTGCACAGAAAATGAGTTAACGATAGCCAACACGCTTTTTAAACAACATCCAAGAAGACTCTTCATATGGATGTCTCCAGACAGTATTACCAAAAATCAGATAGATTATATGTTAATACAAAGAAGATGGAGATCAAGCATAATATCTGCAAAAACTTTACGAAGTGCAGACTGTGATACAGATCATCAGTTATTAGAAGCAGATCTGAAATTAAAACTCAAAAAGCTTATCCGAGGACCAAGGCCACTTCGTTTTGATCTCACAAAAATACCGGATGCATACACTGTAGAAGTTAGGAATCGCTTTAGGGTCTTGATGTCTGTACAAGAAGAAATGACACCTGATGAACTGGCAGTACAAGCTAGAGATATCTTGATAACTGCAGCCGAAGATCTAATTCCGACCAAGAAAAAGCAACTTAAGCAATGGATTACATCAGACACATTAGAATTAATAAAACAACGAAGGGAGATGAAACAGAAAGGAGATTAATCCGATAACAGCAGGATGAAGTATAAATCTTTAACTCGAGAAACAAGAAAGAACACAAGAAAGGACAAAAATCAATACAACAAGATTGCTGTACCAGAATAGAGCAATATCATAAGACTGGAAGACATTACGAAATGTTCAAAGAAATGAAGTTATTGACAAGAAATGTTCAAACTCAATTGAATGTTATCTGTGACAAGATGGGAAATACCTTAACAGAATCTAGACAAATTCTAGAAAGATGGCAGGAGTACTGCAGTGGAATGTATGTTATGAGTGACAGTGAGGATATAAATGAGATACATGAGCCAATGACAGCAGAATCAGAACCTGAACCCTCATTAGATTGAAATTGCTTAGGCTATAAAGAACCTGAAGAATGGTAAATCACCTGGATGTGATGAGATACCAGCTGAACTAATTAAAGCGGGAGGAGAAGAAAGCATACACATATATCATGCATTATGTACAAATATTTGGAAATATGGTATATGGCCAAAAGATTGGAAGAGAACTATCTTCATTCCAATACCAAAAAAGGGCAACCTGAAATTATGCACCAACTATAGAACTGTTGCCCTGATCAGTCATGCAAGTAAAGTTCTACTAAAAGTCTTAAAGGGAAGACTTCGTAAGAAAATGGAAGAAGAGATTAACGTTGTTCAAGCTGGAATTAGACAAGGAAGAGGAACAAGAGATCACATATTCAAAATGCGTTTAATAATAGAGAAGTGCAGAGAATTTAATGTAAACCTATTCTCATGTTATTTTGGATTATTCAAAGGCATTTGACTGTGTACAACATCAGAAACTTTGGGAAATCATGAGGAATATGGGCTTTCCATCACATGTAGTACAACTCATAAAAATGCTCTATCTAGAGTTCTAGACTAACAAGCAGCAGTTAGAATAGATGGCGAGGTATCAGATTGGTTTGACATCATGCAAGGAGTCCGTCAGGGTTGCGTGCTGTCACCCTATTTGTTTAACCTGTACGCCGAAAATATAATGAGAAATGTAAGAGATGATATAAACAGGGAGCTATATGATCCCCTAAATATCGGCGGTCATGACATACCAGAGATTCGATATGCTGATGATACAGTATTATTCTCCACAACACAGAATGGCATAGAAAACCTAATAGCCTCAACCCAATTGAATAGTGAAAATCACAACCTATATCTTAACATAGCAAAAACAAAGATAATGCATACAGATAAAACTACTATGGAGAAATAAATATACATTAATGGGGAAAAATTGGAGGTGGTGGGAAATTTTGAATATCTTGGGTCATTGATTACCAACAACGGTGACACAATGAAAGAAATTAAACGACGACTATCAATTGCTCTTCAAAGACTAAAACAACTGAATAAATTATGGAATGGGACAGACAGAACTACAAAATTTAGATTTTTAAGAGCATTCATCTTTCCCATTGCAGCATACGCCTGTGAGACATGGACACTTACTAAACAAGCTGAACAGCGCATAAACGCCTTTGATTATAAATGTCATAGACGAGTTCTAAGAATATCTTGGGTAAAGAAAAGAACAAATGCATCCATACTTCAAGAGTTAAATATTGAAGAAGGTTGGCTATTAAAGACGATAAAACAAAGACAATTGAAATATTTTGGTTACTTGAAACGCCACGAAAGTTTGGAGAGAACAATAATGGAAGGGTATATGCCTGAGTAGAGAGGAAGAGGAAGGCCAAAGAGAAGATGGGTGCAGGATGTGGCGGATGATCTCCAGATGGGTGTATCAGACGCGGGACATCTTGCTTATGATCGAGAGGTTTTCCGGAAGGTTGTTATGGGAGCCAGTTCTGCAAAGGACATGCTACTGAATGAATGAATGTCAATTATCTACAACGGTAATTTTAAGCTGACTAACATGTCTTTCTGTTTGCACAATTCTGGCTTGCGTTGATTGATACTAATTGTTTCTGCAAATTTTAACAAGCGAGTATTTTGTGTGTTAAACAACACGCGAAAGGCAGTGTCTCTGTCAACCAAATGGCCGCTTTCGATAATGTCCCTACCAATTGAAGACGCCGGGAGCTTCAGGTGTGTCGGCCCCATGAGGCTAGCATCTCCTCTGTGTTGTACCTTGTTGACCCATTGAGATATATGTTCTGACACTCGTTTGTTAAGCTGTCTCTCTGTTCTATCAATGTAGAAGGCCTGGCATCTACATGTGAATTGGTAAAAACAATTGTTTGTGGCGTACAGAGGAACAAACTCTTTGACTGCTGGTGTAGGAGTCTGTACGGATTTATATCTAATGACTGGAGTTGCAGCACAGAATGTTCGGCCTACTGCTGTAGTAAGCTGGTCTTGTAGACGTTGCATTACGTTATCCCCTCGAAAGGTTAGCTGGATGAATACCTTGAGTTTAGGGACTGTAGTTAAGTCTGGTTTTGGTTTGGGCTGTTGGCAGTGGCGCTTTATAAATCCTGTGGAGTACCCATTCGGGTTTAAGACATTCTTCAGAGTTTCAAATTCCTCTGTCAGTGTGTCCTGGGTGCATATCTTTCTAGCACGGTCAAACAGGGTCCGTACTAAGCCATGTTTGTACTGGACAGGTGTGAAGCTCTGAAAATTTAGTTATTGGCCAGTCCATGTTCCTTTGCGATACACCGATCTTTGAATAGTGCCGTCTGCTCTACGTCTCATTAGAATATCTAGGAACGGTAACGCTTCGTTGTGTTCGTGTTCCATAGATAGAGAGATCTTTTTATGCGTCTTGTTCATTGTGGCCTGGAACGATGTTGCTTTTAGCTCGTCTGTGGTGATAATTAGTATATCGTCCACATAACGACGGTAAAAGGCCAAGTTGTCTGAGGATCTCTTTTCTTTTAAATGTGCCATGAAGATGTCCACTAGAATAGGACCAAGGGGACTCCCCATGGCCACTCCGTCAATTTGGCGGTATGACTTAGTTAGAAAATTGAATTGTATATTGGCGGTATTTTACATATCTAGGATCAGTGGTAAATAGCAAATTATCCCTAGATCAGGAAATCAACATCCGGATTGGTAAGGCAGCAACAACAATGAACAGGTTAAGAAAAAGAGTCTGGGAGAACAGGAAGCTTACTGCCAAAACAAAAGTCCTTGTCTATCAAGCCTGTGTCCTTAGTACTCTTCTCTATGGCAGTGAAACCTGGACAACTTACTCACACCAAGAGAACAATTTAAACAGCTTTCATTTGCGGTGTCTGCGAAGAATTCTTGGTATTAAGTGGCAAGACAAAATCACAAATACTGAAGTATTGGAAAGATCAGGTTGTGTGACAGTTTATTCCATGCTCAGTCTTCGTAGACTTAGATGGATAGGACATCTTAGGAGGATGGATGATGGTAGAATACCAAAGGATATCTTTTTTGGTGAATTACAGATGGGTAAGAGATCTCAGGGTCGGCCTCTACTACGATACAAAGATGTGTGTAAGCGGGACATGATTGATACAGGCATTGATAATGCACATTGGGAGCAAGTCGCCGCTGAACGTGTTGCATGGAGGGCAAATATCAGAAATGGAACAAAGTCAAAGGAGAAAATTATTGCAGAAAAGTCACACACCAAGCGTTTGAGACGTAAGATGGTGCATGATGGTGGAAATGACCACGTGTTCACATGCACCCACTGTGAACGGACATTTACAGCGCAAATTGGCCTTATCAGTCACACTCGCTACCGCCATAGTTAAAAGTTATTATGCCTTTTTAAAGCACAAACTATCGTCTGTCAAGACGGCAAGGTGCCAATGGAATATTGGCGGTACATAGTAGTAGTAGCCTCTCCAGAATAGGTGTTGGTATGCCTAATTTTAGTTGTTTGTCTTCAATGCGTTCCCTTTTTATTTTCACTGTCTCCTCTAATAGAACGTTAGTGAATAGGGAGGCTATATCCATGGATGCCATGTGTTTGTTATTTATGTCCATAGTATCCAATAATTCCACCAGTTGGATTGTATCTCTGAGTATTTTTGGATCGAAGGACTGTCGTACTGGCTTTAAAATTTCGGCTAGCCATCTCGCCATTCGGTGTTGTGCAGAGTTAACCATGGACAGGATCGGTCTTAGCGGTATTGCGGGCTTGTGAAGTTTGGGTAGACCGTACATCTGAGGAGTGTGCGAGCCACGTGGTGTGAGCGTTTTTGCAGTGACCTCACTGATGAGTCCCGCATTCACAAGTGACTGGATCTCTTTCCTCATTATTGCAACGGGTCCTCCGACTTATTTACTTTTTGATCTATCCTGAATTTGGTTTCATCTGACAATATTTCATCCATTTTTCTCTGGTAGTCTGACATGTCCATCAGTACTGCACCGCTCCCTTTGTCAGCTTTCAGTATGACGAGGGTTTTGTTAGCCTTTAACGCTTTTAAGGCAGTAAGGTGTTCGTTGGTCAGCGGAAATGTCCGTTTAGATGGTGTTGTGCGATACTGGTGTTCTAAATCTACCAGTTTGGCCTTCAGCCACCCGATTTTAAAGCCAGTACGCCCCTTCTCCTGTTAGTTAAAACAGTTCCGCCATGTAAAGGCCAGGAGTTCGACTTTTGCTGCAGAGGTTATGTATTAACGAGCCATTGGGGTATTTAAGCAATGTTGGGCGCTCACCCCAACACTGCACCCTGGCTACATACAGCAACATTTGGAACCTGGATGCTGTTGTTTCATTTCTAGATGTCTAGCCAGCTACGCTATTTAAGGCATGCCGATCACACCGTAACACATCGAACAGATGTGAAAAAACGTTTCAATGTACATAATGCCGTCTCCAGAATGCCAAAATAACAGTCCTCCACGAAAGCACGCTTCATCGTCAAAAGAAGCGAGAGTCAACCAGAAGACCAGCCGCCACACATTTCTGCATTAGGCACAAACACGGTCAATTCTGAGACATGCCCACCGCCAATGCTCTAAACATGCAGATCACGCTCCACAACATCGTTAAGATTCAAAAGCATTTCACACGAAATCCACATCTCACAGCGTTGCGCCACGCACTCATCTCAGTAGCTGGGCGACGGAACCATAAACTACCAGTCCAACATGAGGGTAACGCGAATGTAACGGTAGCCACGAGCATAAACACCCAGAGGCCTTAACCATTTCACTGCCTATCCGCCATGCTGGGACCGAAGTTTTTTTTTTTTGTTAGTTTGTTTTTAAATAAACATAATATAAAATAATTTTGTTCTTTTTATTTTAATGGGTAGCCAGTTTTTAATTTAATGCGATTTAATGACAGAATATTTTTTTAAAAACTATTGTTTACTCAATTAGGTCTCATCACGAACAAAATGATATATTGTTGCTAGGGTCTTTGTTTACAAATAAAAAATTATATAGGCATGTGTGTGTGTGTGTGTGTGTGTGTGTGTGAGTGTGTGTGTGTGTGTGTGTGTGAGTGTGTGTGTGTGTGTGAGTGTGTGTGTGTGTGTGGGTGTGTGGGTGTGTGTGTGTGTGTTTTTTTTTTTATAACAACAGTGATTTAAGTGTTTAGGTCACACTTGATTAAAGTGCTCAAACAGTATTTTCGCCTTTGTTCATATTAAATTATAACTGACTCACAAACATTAGGCCTGCAAGCACTTTTTATTTCTCGCTAGTAAAAGACCGTGCAAGTTTATGGGATTTATGTAGACACATATTATATTTAGAGGAAAAATTAATTTATATTGTTCGAAAATTTCATTCATTTTGAACAAATAGCTCTGTCCCTGCCCCCCCCCCCCCCCCCCATTCCCCCGCCAAATCTGTCTGTCTGTCTCTCTCTCTCTCTCTCTCTCTCTCTCTCTCTCTCTCTCTCTCTCTCTCTCTCTCTCTCTGCCAAATGGTGCGTTACTTTCTAACCATCCCACCCATTTCTTTAAAATAAATATCTCCTACATTAATAAATCATATAATTCAACTCCGCATGCGTTTCTCTCGTTGCTTAGAGCATATTTAAAATATGATAATAACATGATAGTAATGCCTTGATTGATCACTACACTTATGAATAATTCTGTTCAAACATTCTGCGGAATAGCCAGATATCTAAAAGAAAAACAACTAGATATGAGAAAAGTAGGGGACATAAACATCTAGTATTTTTATAAGGGACATTACTCTAATAAAAAATAAGGAAATGATATATCAAGCTATTTTATATGAAATAACTCAAAGAATATCAGATTATTTTTTTTTTTTTAATAGTAAAGTCAATATCAAAGTGAATGATTATATACTTAAAATAATATTTTAAATCTACTTAACGAAAACTGTTATTAATCTCTGATAAATTATATTTTATAATCAACTTGTTTGTTCCATATTTACTGTTAATATATAATAGAGTGCTCTTACAATGCAAATCCGGCTAGAAATAGCGACGGTTAAGATCTAACTCTAATGCAACATGTCCTACATTACACTCATATGCAAAGACAAAACTGACAAGACACAACTGAAGAACTACAGACCAATCTCCTTACTAAACACAGACTACAAGATACTTGCCAAAACACTCACCAACAAACTTAAACCTTTCATGCAAACACTAATACACCCTGACCAACAGTGCAGTGTCAAAGACAGAAATATACATAACCACACCCATCTAATTAGAGACATTATCACCTACACACACGGGAAAGACTGTCCATCCTCCATCTTGTCCCTGGATCAGGAAAAGGCCTTCGACAGAATTCCCCACACATACCTGCATAGAACACTAGAACACTGTAATATAGGACAGTATTACAGGCAGTGGATACAGATCTTGTACAAAAATCCTGAAAGCAAGGTGTTAGTGAACCATTCACTGACAGACAGCTTCAGGCTCACGAGATCTGTAAGGCAGGGATGTCCCCTATCACCACTACTGTATGTGCTCACCCTAGAGCCTTTATTAGAGAAGATAAGACAAGACACTAGTATTAAAGGCACCTTCCTGCATGGAATAGGAGAGCAGAAGCTCATCGCTTATGCAGATGACACTGCTTTCTTTCCCACTAGCAACACATCCATAAGGAACATACTCCACACCTTTACCCATTTTGGAAAAGGCAGTGGAGCCAAAGTAAATGTACAGAAATCATATATAACGGGTCTGGGAAAGTGGAAACAAAAGTCTGATTTCCCTCCAGATCTGAGACACACAGACACCATGAAACTGTATGGGATCACATTTCCATGTGATCCCACAAAAACACACACACAGACATGGCACGCACTGACCCAAAAGATCACAGACATGCTACATAGGTATAGGTACAAAACATCCACAATATTTGGTAGAAGCACAGTAGTCAACACATTCATAATACCCAAAATAATATACTTAGCGACAGTACTGGACCCTCCCAAACAGACCATCACAAACATAAACAAACAAATCAGATGCTTTATCTTCACCAACACGATACACTGCATTAAACACAAAACTCTCATACAAGACAGGAAACAGGGGGGAATTGGACTACAAGACATCCACACAAAAATACTGTCACTTAGGATTAGTTACATAGGTAAAATCATCAGACACCCAGAACAGCACAGACTAGCACTATACTACATAGCCCACAACATCAAACACCTAACACCACTTAACAATGCAACTGCACACTATCAGGGAACACTGCCAACATTCTATCAGACATGCATACAGGCAATACAAGGACATGAACAGTTAATACAGCAAACAACACACACAATATACAAACAGTTAGTTAGAGAGCAAGCACCACCACTCAAACTTAGAATCAAAAGAGGATACAAATACTTCATGTCTGACTTCACATGCACCTTTTCAAACCTACACAACAAACACATAACACCAACAGCTAGAGAAATCACATATAGGTTATTATACAGCATGACTCCAACAACACAGGGACAATACATAGACAAACAATGCCAGCTATGTAGAAACAACACACAAGAGACAGAGGAACACATTTATTTTACATGTCCAACAATTACTGCCACACGCGCAACACTCCAACACCTCATACAAACACACACAGGCAAACAAACCGACATATATAAAGCAATATTTCTCAACACTTTACCAAAGTCAGCAAAAGACATACACACAAAACTACTTATAGCTCTTTCTTACTATAGACATCTCATATGGACATGCAGAAACTCAGCCAGACACAAACACTACACATATAACACACACTTAATATCATTTATGTACACGCGCAAAATATCACAACTATTTCCAGATTAAAACCACATGTATTCCTTATTGTATTACAAATTTGGTATACATGAGCGCGAGAAAGAAAGAAGAAACTGTGAGTGAATGATGAGTAAATGATTAAAAAGATCACATATGGTCAAAAGACAAATGACAATCCCTTATGTAAAGAATAGTAGAAATATAAATGCTTGTTTTATTTGTTTCAAAATGATGGTTTTAACACTTATAGATAAGGGGAAAAGAAAAAAAGGAGAAAAGAAAATCAACTCCTCCCATTCCAAATTACTATTTATGGAATGTTTTGCTTAAAATGCACTTGTTGTGCTATACTACCACCACTACTAAGATTATCACCTTAGTAAATAGAATCACATATCTATTATACTATTTATTATTATTATTATTATTATTATTTTTATTATTACTATTATTATTAATATATGTTTGTTGTTGTTTACTATTTTTATTATTATGAAAATGTCTACTATTATTATGATCATCATTATTATTACTATCATCATCTTACCCTTATTATCTTTAGTATCATTAATTTGAAAAGTATTAAGGATATCATCATTATTAATTTACAACTTCATCTCCCACGCCCCCCCCCCCCCCCACCTTTGCTTAAGATTTGTTGCTTTTGCTACTACCCCCACTATTTTGTTTCAAACATTTGTCCAGCCTGTACCATCATAAAGAGTGGTCATGTCCCTTCCTTTCTGTGTCACCCCCTTTGAATCATGTGAGTGAGTGTTGAATGAATGAATACAAAATCACAAATGGTTACCAAACCAATGATACTGTAAACACTTGTGTCAATACAAATGCTTGGTTAAACTTTTATTAAAAAACAAAAGAAAGAGAGAACACAGAGGAAAATATGAATGAACCCCTACATTTAGGAAAATAAAAACAAGTAGGAAAATATAACCCACTCCTTTACTCCAAGTATTACTAAAAACTGCAGTCTGCAAGTGTATGTACCCGCTAGGCTATGTTAACACCATTCCAAAGAAAATCATCCTAGCAAATGGAATCATATATTGTAAAAATGTTATCATTTTCATAACTATTAGTACCCTTGCTGTTTTTCTAACATTGCTGTTATTACCCTCAGTATGCCTCTTCTTACCATTATTATTACTGTCATCATTAGTAATAAACAAAAAAAAACTTTCCCATGTGCCCCCCTCCCCTTGCTCATGGTTTGTGTTTGCCTTTGCTGATACCCACACCGGTTTGGTTCAAATAATTATCCTGCCTTTACCATCATTGCCCGGATAAGGTTGATGAAGGCATTGGTGGAATGAAACAAATTGGTGAGGAGATGGCAAGGGAAACAAAAATGTAAAGATTGTAAAAAAGTTTGTGCTAATACTGATGCTTGTTTTACTTTTTACAAAAAGAAAAAAAAAAAAAGAGGAAGGGAAAAAATGAATGAACCCTTACAAATATGACCAAAAATAAGCAAGGAGAAAAAGAAAACCAACTCCTTTTACTTCTACTATTATTGAACATTGCATGCATATGTAAAAAAAAAAAAAAAAAAAATAAGCAAGGAGAAAAAAGATAACCAACTCCTTTTTACACCTACTATATTATTTAACAGTGCAGGATGCAATTGTTATTGTATGTACCTGCCATGTTTTAACACCATGTCTAAGAAAATCATTTTAGCAAATGGAATCACATGTTTGGGAAATGTATCATTAATCAAAACAAATCCTACCACTGTGTTTATTAATATTAGCACTGCTGTCATCACCCTTAGTAGGTTTTTATTCCTTGTCATTATTATTATAAGATGTATTTCATGTAAACACCATTCCTAAGGTAATCAATTTAGCACATAAAATCACATGTTAAAACTATTATTTATTATTATCATTGAGTCTATCACTAGTCTCGGCACTGTTATTCCTTGTCACTATGATATTTACTTATGTATTTGGTTGTTACTTTGCATTATTATCATGCAATCACTATTAATATATATGGCTTTGTAAACGCGTATACTATCACATCCCCCTTTCCCACCCTTTTGATACTGGGATTGTTGTCTCCGCTGCCACTCTCACCGTTTTGTTTCAGTTCTACACCGCCATGTTTATCATCACCGAGGGTGATGGTACTTGGTAGGAGTTTTTGGAGCTGACAGGAGAGCGGGGCGGCAGGGGAAATAATAACAGCCCGCTACCATAACGCTTTTGATTTAAAATATTTCCTTACAACAATGTCAATGGAGAAATGTTTAAATGTATAAAATATTTGTAATTTTTGCGCATATGTCACCTACACGCCCACATGCAACGCTCTGTAAAAACACGCACACAAATACTGAACACACAGTACGCATGTAACAACACAAACAATACAAATGCAACAACTACCCCTCCTGCATTGTAAACTAGGATACTCCTTGACAACCCCCCTCCCCCCCCCCACCTTTTCGATACTGTTGTTTTTGATGCTGCTGCTGCCTTCACCGGTCGGTTCTAACAAGTTTTACTGCCATTTTCCTCATTACCAAGTGGTGATGATGGTATTGGTGGGGTTGGAGCTGACAGGTGAAATGGTGGCAGAGGGAAAATAATGGTATACTACCGTCTTGTTGTTGTTTGTACTCGTTTTTCGTTACCCCCCATTTCAAATGTATAAAGGTTGAAACAAATGTTGTAAAAATTTGCGCATATGTCACCTACACTTCCATATGCAACGCTCTGTAACAACACGAACAATACAAATGCAAATGTTTCTTAACACTCAATAAAAGTTTTAAAAAAAAAAAAAAAAAAACTCTAATTCTTTTTGTTTAGTTTTATTTGAAGGCAGATTCGATTCTGTCTGAAACACAATTGTAAACACCTTCATCATCATCTTCCACATCTACCGTCAACTGTCGTGGGAGGAATAATTTGCGTTCTAGCGCCCTGTGGGCATCATTGGATAGTGTCATTCCTTATGCCTGTACAATGTCTTTGATGTCCAAAACAATGCTTTCCCGTAGTGAATTTGAATAACGAAGACACAAACAATAGATTGCAGGATTTATTGCCTGGCATATTTCGCTGCATCTCTTAATGTACATACTGCAGAAATCACACAACTTACGTGAATTAACTAGATAAATCCTTCAAGTTGAAATATACACATATTCGCACAGTAATGTCAATTAATGGTTAGCGGGGTAGGGGTATCCCCTATCAAAGGAGATGTAAGACCCCTCCTTTCCTCCGTTGGTCTACGGGACACCCTTGGGCAAGGTGGAGTACCCGTTTAGCCCCCCGATCAGGGTTACGTGAAGTCATGGAAGCAGAGAGGTGATTTTAATGCAAAAGTATCTGCAGGAAGAGCTGCAAATGAGAGACACGTTTTAGGAAAATTTGGATTAGGAAATAGAAATGATGCAGGTGACAAATTAATTGAATTTTGCACAGAAAATGAGTTAACGATAGCCAACACGCTTTTTAAACAACATCCAAGAAGACTCGTCATATGGATGTCTCCAGACAGTATTACCAAAAATAAGATAGATTATATGTTAATACAAAGAAGATTGAGATCAAGCATAATATCTGCAAAAACTTTACGAAGTGCAGACTGTGATACAGATCATCAGTTATTAGAAGCAGATCTGAAATTAAAACTCAAAAAGCTTATCCGAGGACCAAGGCCACTTCGTTTTGATCTCACAAAAATACCGGAGGCATACACTGTAGAAGTTAGGAATCGCTTTAGGGTCTTGATGTCTGTACAAGAAGAAATGACACCTGATGAACTGGCAGTACAAGCTAGAGATATCTTGATAACTGCAGCCGAAGATCTAATTCCGACCAAGAAAAAGCAACTTAAGCCATGGATTACATCAGACACATTAGAATTAATAAAACAACGAAGGGAGATGAAACAGAAAGGAGATGAATCCGATAACAGCAGGATGAAGTATAAATCTTTAACTCGAGAAACAAGAAAGAACACAAGAAAGGACAAAAATCAATACAACAAGATTGCTGTACCAGAATAGAGCAATATCATAAGACTGGAAGACATTACGAAATGTTCAAAGAAATGAAGTTATTGACAAGAAATGTTCAACCTCAATTGAATGTTATCTGTGACAAGATGGGAAATACCTTAACAGAATCTAGACAAATTCTAGAAAGATGGCAGGAGTACTGCAGTGGAATGTATGTTATGAGTGACAGTGAGGATATAAATGAGATACATGAGCCAATGACAGCAGAATCAGAACCTGAACCCTCATTAGATTGAAATTGCTTGGGCTATAAAGAACCTGAAGAATGGTAAATCACCTGGATGTGATGAGATACCAGCTGAACTAATTAAAGCGGGAGGAGAAGAAAGCATACACATATATCATGCATTATGTACAAATATTTGGAAATATGGTATATGGCCAAAAGATTGGAAGAGAACTATCTTCATTCCAATACCAAAAAAGGGCAACCTGAAATTATGCACCAACTATAGAACTGTTGCCCTGATCAGTCATGCAAGTAAAGTTCTACTAAAAGTCATAAAGGGAAGACTTCGTAAGAAAATGGAAGAAGAGATTAACGTTGTTCAAGCTGGATTTAGACAAGGAAGAGGAACAAGAGATCACATATTCAAAATGCGTTTAATAATAGAGAAGTGCAGCCTATTCTCATGTTTTTTGGATTATTCAAAGGCATTTGACTGTGTACAACATCAGAAACTTTGGGAAATCATGAGGAATATGGGCTTTCCATCACATGTAGTACAACTCATAAAAATGCTCTATCTAGAGTTCTAGACTAACAAGCAGCAGTTAGAATAGATGGCGAGGTATCAGATTGGTTTGACATCAAGCAAGGAGTCCGTCAGGGTTGCGTGCTGTCACCCTATTTGTTTAACCTGTACGCCGAAAATATAATGAGAAATGTAAGAGATGATATAAACAGGGAGCTATATAATCCCCTAAATATCGGCGGTCATGACATACCAGAGATTCGATATGCTGATGATACAGTATTATTCTCCACAACACAGAATGGCATAGAAAACCTAATAGCCTCAACCCAATTGAATAGTGAAAATCACAACCTATATCTTAACATAGCAAAAACAAAGATAATGCATACAGATAAAACTACTATGGAGAAATAAATATACATTAATGGGGAAAAATTGGAGGTGGTGGGAAATTTTGAATATCTTGGGTCATTGATTACCAACAACGGTGACACAATGAAAGAAATTAAACGACGACTATCAATTGCTCTTCAAAGACTAAAACAACTGAATAAATTATGGAATGGGACAGACACAACTACAAAATTTAGATTTTTAAGAGCATTCATCTTTCCCATTGCAGCATACGCCTGTGAGACATGGACACTTACTAAACAAGCTGAACAGCGCATAAACGCCTTTGAATATAAATGTCATAGACGAGTTCTAAGAATATCTTGGGTAAAGAAAAGAACAAATGCATCCATACTTCAAGAGTTAAATATTGAAGAAGGTTGGCTATTAAAGACGATAAAACAAAGACAATTGAAATATTTTGGTTACTTGAAACGCCACGAAAGTTTGGAGAGAACAATAATGGAAGGGTATATGCCTGAGTAGAGAGGAAGAGGAAGGCCAAAGAGAAGATGGGTGCAGGATGTGGCGGATGATCTCCAGATGGGTGTATCAGACGCGGGACATCTTGCTTATGATCGAGAGGTTTTCCGGAAGGTTGTTATGGGAGCCAGTTCTGCAAAGGACATGCTACTGAATGAATGAATGTCAATTATCTACAACGGTAATTTTAAGCTGACTAACATGTCTTTCTGTTTGCACAATTCTGGCTTGCGTTGATTGATACTAATTGTTTCTGCAAATTTTAACAAGCGAGTATTTTGTGTGTTAAACAACACGCGAAAGACAGTGTCTCTGTCAACCAAATGGCCGCTTTCGATAATGTCCCTACCAATTGAAGACGCCGGGAGCTTCGGGTGTGTCGGCCCCATGAGGCTAGCATCTCCTCTGTGTTGTACCTTGTTGACCCATTGAGGTATATGTTCTGATACTCGTTTGTTAAGCTGTCTCTCTGTTCTATCAATGTAGAAGGCCTGGCATCTACATGTGAATTGGTAAATACAATTGTTTGTGGCGTACAGAGGAACAAACTCTTTGACTGCTGGTGTAGGAGTCGGTACGGATTTATATCTAATGACTGGAGTTGCAGCACAGAATGTTCGGCCTACTGCTGTAGTAAGCTGGTCTTGTAGACGTTGCATTACGTTATCCCTTCGAAAGGTTAGCTGGATGAATACCTTGAGTTTAGGGATTGTAGTTAAGTCTGGTTTTGGTTTGGGCTGTTGGCAGTGGCGCTTTATAAATCCTGTGGAGTACCCATTCGGGTTTAAGACATTCTTCAGAGTTTCAAATTCCTCTGTCAGTGTGTCCTGGGTGCATATCTTTCTAGCACGGTCAAACAGGGTTCGTACTAAGCCATGTTTGTACTGGACAGGTGTGAAGCTCTGAAAATTTAGTTATTGGCCAGTCCATGTTCCTTTGCGATACACCGATCTTTGAATAGTGCCGTCTGCTCTACGTCTCATTAGAATATCTAGGAACGGTAACGCTTCGTTGTGTTCGTGTTCCATAGATAGAGAGATGTTTTTATGCGTCTTGTTCATTGTGGCCTGGAACGATGTTGCTTTTAGCTCGTCTGTGGTGATAATTAGTATATCGTCCACATAACGACGGTAAAAGGCCAAGTTGTCTGAGGATCTCTTTTCTTTTAAATGTGCCATGAAGATGTCCACTAGAATAGGACCAAGGGGACTCCCCATGGCCACTCCGTCAATTTGGCGGTAT
Organism: Cepaea hortensis; assembly: GCA_963921405.1. Classification (NCBI taxonomy): domain Eukaryota; kingdom Metazoa; phylum Mollusca; class Gastropoda; order Stylommatophora; family Helicidae; genus Cepaea; species Cepaea hortensis. The sequence goes on from OY992893.1 coordinate 29,868,085, forward strand.
GACTTAGTTAGAAAATTGAATTGTATATTGGCGGTACATAGTAGTAGTAGCCTCTCCAGAATAGGTGTTGGTATGCCTAATTTTAGTTGTTTGTCTTCAATGCGTTCCCTTATTATTTTCACTGTCTCCTATAATAGAACGTTAGTGAATAGGGAGGCTATATCCATGGATGCCATGTGTTTGTTATTTATGTCCATAGTATCCAATAATTCCACCAGTTGGATTGTATCTCTGAGTATTTTTGGATCGAAGGACTGTCTTACTGGCTTTAAAATTTCGGCTAGCCATCTCGCCATTCGGTGTTGTGCAGAGTTAACCATTGACAGGATCGGTCTTAGCGGTATTGCGGGCTTGTGAAGTTTGGGTAGACCGTACATCTGAGGAGTGTGCGAGCCACGTGGTGTGAGCGTTTTTGCAGTGACCTCACTGATGAGTCCCGCATTCACAAGTGACTGGATCTCTTTCCTCATTATTGCATCCAGGTCCTCCGACTTATTTACTTTTTGATCTATCCTGAATTTGGTTTCATCTGACAATATTTCATCCATTTTTCTCTGGTAGTCTGACATGTCCATCAGTACTGCACCGCTCCCTTTGTCAGGTTTCAGTATGACGAGGGTTTTGTTAGCCTTTAACGCTTTTAAGGCAGTAAGGTGTTCGTTGGTCAGCGGAAATGTCCGTTTAGATGGTGTTGTGCGATACTGGTGTTCTAAATCTACCAGTTTGGCCTTCAGCCACCCGATTTTAAAGCCAGTACGCCCCTTCTCCTGTTAGTTAAAACAGTTCCGCCATGTAAAGGCCAGGAGTTCGACTTTTGCTGCAGAGGTTATGTATTAACGAGCCATTGGGGTATTTAAGCAATGTTGGGCGCTCACCCCAACACTGCACCCTGGCTACATACAGCAACATTTGGAACCTGGATGCTGTTGTTTCATTTCTAGATGTCTAGCCAGCTACGCTATTTAAGGCATGCCGATCACACCGTAACACATCGAACAGATGTGAAAAAACGTTTCAATGTACATAATGCCGTCTCCAGAATGCCAAAACAACAGTCCTCCACGAAAGCACGCTTCATCGTCAAAAGAAGCGAGAGTCAACCAGAAGACCAGCCGCCACACATTTCTGCATTAGGCACAAACACGGTCAATTCTGAGACATGCCCACCGCCAATGCTCTAAACATGCAGATCACGCTCCACAACATCGTTAAGATTCAAAAGCATTTCACACGAAATCCACATCTCACAGTGTTGCGCCACGCACTCATCTCAGTAGCTGGGCGACGGAACCATAAACTACCAGTCCAACATGAGGGTAACGCGAATGTAACGGTAGCCACGAGCATAAACACCCAGAGGCCTTAACCATTTCACTGCCTATCCGCCATGCTGGGACCGAAGTTTTTTTTTTTTTTTGTTAGTTTGTTTTTAAATAAACATAATATAAAATAATTTTGTTCTTTTTATTTTAATGGGTAGCCAGTTTTTAATTTAATGCGATTTAATGACAGAATATTTTTTTAAAAACTATTGTTTACTCAATTAGGTCTCATCACGAACAAAATGATATATTGTTGCTAGGGTCTTTGTTTACAAATAAAAAAAAATTTATATAGGCATGTGTGTGTGTGTGTGTGTGAGTGTGTGTGTGTGTGTGTGTGAGTGTGTGTGTGTGTGAGTGTGTGGGTGTGTGTGTGTGTGTGTGTGTTTTTTATAACAACAGTGATTTAAGTGTTTAGGTCACACTTGATTAAAGTGCTCAAACAGTATTTTCGCCTTTGTTCATATTAAATTATAACTGACTCACAAACATTAGGCCTGCAAGCACTTTTTATTTCTCGCTAGTAAAAGACCGTGCAAGTTTATGGGATTTATGTAGACACATATTATATTTAGAGGAAAAATTAATTTATATTGTTCGAAAATTTCATTCATTTTGAACAAATAGCTCTGTAATTCAACTGCGCATGCGTTTCTCTCGTTGCTTAGAGCATATTTAAAATATGATAATAACATGATAGTAATGCCTTGATTGATCACTACACTTATGAATAATTCTGTTCAAACATTCTGCGGAATAGCCAGATATCTAAAAGAAAAACAACTAGATATGAGAAAAGTAGGGGACATAAACATCTAGTATTTTTATAAGGGACATTACTCTAATAAAAAATAAGGAAATGATATATCAAGCTATTTTATATGAAATAACTCAAAAGAATATCAGATTTTTTTTTTTTTTTAAATAGTAAACTCAATATCAAAGTGAATGATTATATACTTAAAAATAATATTTTAAATCTACTTAACGAAAACTGTTATTAATCTCTGATAAATTATATTTTATAATCAACTTGTTTGTTCCATATTTACTGTTAATATATAATAGAGTGCTCTTTCAATGCAAATCCGGCTAAAAATAGTGACGGTTAACATTCTATTTCTAACTGTTTTTGTTTAGTTTTATTTGAAGGCAGATTCGATTCTGTCTGAAACACAATTGTAAACACCTTCATCATCATCTTCCACATCTACCGTCAACTGTCTTGGGAGGAATAATTTGCGTTCTAACGCCCTGTGGGCATCATTGGATAGTGTCATTCCTTATGCCTGTACAATGTCTTTGATGTCCAAAACAATGCTTTCCCGTAGTGAATTTTAATAACGAAGACACAAACAATAGATTGCAGGATTTATTGCCTGGCATATTTCGCTGCATCTCTTAATGTACATACTGCAGAAATCACACAACTTACGTGAATTAACTAGATAAATCCTTCAAGTTGAAATATACACATATTCGCACAGTAATGTCAATTAATGGTTAGCGGGGTAGGGGTATCCCCTATCAAAGGAGATGTAAGACCCCTCCTTTCCTCCGTTGGTCTACGGGACACCCTTGGGCAAGGTGGAGTACCCGTTTAGCCCCCCGATCAGGGTTACGTGAAGTCATGGAAGCAGAGAGGTGATTTTAATGCAAAAGTATCTGCAGGAAGAGCTGCAAATGAGAGACACGTTTTAGGAAAATTTGGATTAGGAAATAGAAATGATGCAGGTGACAAATTAATTGAATTTTGCACAGAAAATGAGTTAACGATAGCCAACACGCTTTTTAAACAACATCCAAGAAGACTCTTCATATGGATGTCTCCAGACAGTATTACCAAAAATCAGATAGATTATATGTTAATACAAAGAAGATGGAGATCAAGCATAATATCTGCAAAAACTTTACGAAGTGCAGACTGTGATACAGATCATCAGTTATTAGAAGCAGATCTGAAATTAAAACTCAAAAAGCTTATCCGAGGACCAAGGCCACTTCGTTTTGATCTCACAAAAATACCGGAGGCATACACTGTAGAAGTTAGGAATCGCTTTAGGGTCTTGATGTCTGTACAAGAAGAAATGACACCTGATGAACTGGCAGTACAAGCTAGAGATATCTTGATAACTGCAGCCGAAGATCTAATTCCGACCAAGAAAAAGCAACTTAAGCCATGGATTACATCAGACACATTAGAATTAATAAAACAACGAAGGGAGATGAAACAGAAAGGAGATGAATCCGATAACAGCAGGATGAAGTATAAATCTTTAACTCGAGGACTTAGAACCTGGCGAGGAGTGGGTGCAAGTGCCAACAGACTTCTGCACATCCTTTTCAGTTTGCATCCAACTAGATAGAAAATGCAGACAAGAAAATCCGGCTGCTGTTGAGGCTAAAGTACAAGCGTTGATTTTCGAGAATTCGCTAGACAGTGACGCGGTCATCTACACAGATGGGTCGGTCATCCGACATGTGAGAAGCTCATGGGCCTTTACAGCTCGGGCCGGAGGGAGAATTGTGAAGGAGGACTCTGGTGCTTTCACTGAAACCACAAGTAGCCTGACCATGGAAGTCATGGCAGTAAGTAAAGCAATAACATGGCTCGAGACACAGACATTCACTAGGGCTTGTTTCCTTAGCGACTCAATGAACATGATCAAGAGGATAGAGGAGGGGTCGATCCGAAGAGAATGGTTGCTGCCTCTGAAGCGGTCTCGGCTGGCAAAGATTAGTTTCATCTTCGTGCCAGGGCATGCGGGAGTACAAGGAAATGAGCGGGCTGACAAGCTCGCAGGTGAGGCTACTGTTGAGGGCGGACGCGCCATGGACCAGGCTGACATTCTGAATGCTCTACGAGAAGTGAGACTTTTGCAAGAACCAAGTGATGACTGTGAATCTACAACAATGGCCAGACTGCGAGAGCAGCAAATTAAAAGAGGGGTGGCCAAACAAGAACACTACGCAGGAAGCCAAAGAAGATTGATAAACCAACACAGAACTGGCGTCGTTAGCCGCTACACGCTGCGGGATTTGCTGAGGAGGGGATCCGAGCACTTATGGACTGAATGGTCCGATGTGCAACGAGGATGATCTGTCGACTAACTAACTAACTAACACAAGAAAGGACAAAAATCAATACAACAAGATTGCTGTACCAGAATAGAGCAATATCATAAGACTGGAAGACATTACGAAATGTTCAAAGAAATGAAGTTATTGACAAGAAATGTTCAACCTCAATTGAATGTTATCTGTGACAAGATGGGAAATACCTTAACAGAATCTAGACAAATTCTAGAAAGATGGCAGGAGTACTGCAGTGGAATGTATGTTATGAGTGACAGTGAGGATATAAATGAGATACATGAGCCAATGACAGCAGAATCAGAACCTGAACCCTCATTAGATTGAAATTGCTTGGGCTATAAAGAACCTGAAGAATGGTAATTCACCTGGATGTGATGAGATACCAGCTGAACTAATTAAAGCGGGAGGAGAAGAAAGCATACACATATATCATGCATTATGTACAAATATTTGGAAATATGGTATATGGCCAAAAGATTGGAAGAGAACTATCTTCATTCCAATACCAAAAAAGGGCAACCTGAAATTATGCACCAACTATAGAACTGTTGCCCTGATCAGTCATGCAAGTAAAGTTCTACTAAAAGTCATAAAGGGAAGACTTCGTAAGAAAATGGAAGAAGAGATTAACGTTGTTCAAGCTGGATTTAGACAAGGAAGAGGAACAAGAGATCACATATTCAAAATGCGTTTAATAATAGAGAAGTGCAGCCTATTCTCATGTTTTTTGGATTATTCAAAGGCATTTGACTGTGTACAACATCAGAAACTTTGGGAAATCATGAGGAATATGGGCTTTCCATCACATGTAGTACAACTCATAAAAATGCTCTATCTAGAGTTCTAGACTAACAAGCAGCAGTTAGAATAGATGGCGAGGTATCAGATTGGTTTGACATCAAGCAAGGAGTCCGTCAGGGTTGCGTGCTGTCACCCTATTTGTTTAACCTGTACGCCGAAAATATAATGAGAAATGTAAGAGATGATATAAACAGGGAGCTATATGATCCCCTAAATATCGGCGGTCATGACATACCAGAGATTCGATATGCTGATGATACAGTATTATTCTCCACAACACAGAATGGCATAGAAAACCTAATAGCCTCAACCCAATTGAATAGTGAAAATCACAACCTATATCTTAACATAGCAAAAACAAAGATAATGCATACAGATAAAACTACTATGGAGAAATAAATATACATTAATGGGGAAAAATTGGAGGTGGTGGGAAATTTTGAATATCTTGGGTCATTGATTACCAACAACGGTGACACAATGAAAGAAATTAAACGACGACTATCAATTGCTCTTCAAAGACTAAAACAACTGAATAAATTATGGAATGGGACAGACACAACTACAAAATTTAGATTTTTAAGAGCATTCATCTTTCCCATTGCAGCATACGCCTGTGAGACATGGACACTTACTAAACAAGCTGAACAGCGCATAAACGCCTTTGAATATAAATGTCATAGACGAGTTCTAAGAATATCTTGGGTAAAGAAAAGAACAAATGCATCCATACTTCAAGAGTTAAATATTGAAGAAGGTTGGCTATTAAAGACGATAAAACAAAGACAATTGAAATATTTTGGTTACTTGAAACGCCACGAAAGTTTGGAGAGAACAATAATGGAAGGGTATATGCCTGAGTAGAGAGGAAGAGGAAGGCCAAAGAGAAGATGGGTGCAGGATGTGGCGGATGATCTCCAGATGGGTGTATCAGACGCGGGACATCTTGCTTATGATCGAGAGGTTTTCCGGAAGGTTGTTATGGGAGCCAGTTCTGCAAAGGACATGCTACTGAATGAATGAATGTCAATTATCTACAACGGTAATTTTAAGCTGACTAACATGTCTTTCTGTTTGCACAATTCTGGCTTGCGTTGATTGATACTAATTGTTTCTGCAAATTTTAACAAGCGAGTATTTTGTGTGTTAAACAACACGCGAAAGGCAGTGTCTCTGTCAACCAAATGGCCGCTTTCGATAATGTCCCTACCAATTGAAGACGCCGGGAGCTTCAGGTGTGTCGGCCCCATGAGGCTAGCATCTCCTCTGTGTTGTACCTTGTTGACCCATTGAGGTATATGTTCTGACACTCGTTTGTTAAGCTGTCTCTCTGTTCTATCAATGTAGAAGGCCTGGCATCTACATGTGAATTGGTAAATACAATTGTTTGTGGCGTACAGAGGAACAAACTCTTTGACTGCTGGTGTAGGAGTCGGTACGGATTTATATCTAATGACTGGAGTTGCAGCACAGAATGTTCGGCCTACTGCTGTAGTAAACTGGTCTTGTAGACGTTGCATTACGTTATCCCCTCGAAAGGTTAGCTGGATGAATACCTTGAGTTTAGGGACTGTAGTTAAGTCTGGTTTTGGTTTGGGCTGTTGGCAGTGGCGCTTTATAAATCCTGTGGAGTACCCATTCGGGTATAAGACATTCTTCAGAGTTTCAAATTCCTCTGTCAGTGTGTCCTGGGTGCATATCTTTCTAGCACGGTCAAATAGGGTCCGTACTAAGCCATGTTTGTACTGGACAGGTGTGAAGCTCTGAAAATTTAGTTATTGGCCAGTCCATGTTCCTTTGCGATACACTGATCTTTGAATAGTGCCGTCTGCTCTACGTCTCATTAGAATATCTAGCAACGGTAATGCTTCGTTGTGTTCGTGTTCCATAGATAGAGAGATGTTTTTATGCGTCTTGTTCACTGTGGCCTGGAACGATGTTGCTTTTAGCTCGTCTGTGGTGATAATTAGTATATCGTCCACATAACGACGGTAAAAGGCCAAGTTGTCTGAGGATCTCTTTTCTTTTAAATGTGCCATGAAGATGTCCACTAGAATAGGACCAAGGGGACTCCCCATGGCCACTCCGTCAATTTGGCGGTATGACTTAGTTAGAAAATTGAATTGTATATTGGCGGTACATAGTAGTAGTAGTAGCCTCTCCAGAATAGGTGTTGGTATGCCTAATTTTAGTTGTTTGTCTTCAATGCGTTCCCTTATTATTTTCACTGTCTCCTCTAATAGAACGTTAGTGAATAGGGAGGCTATATCCATGGATGCCATGTGTTTGTTATTTATATCCATAGTATCCAATAATTCCACCAGTTGGATTGTATCTCTGAGTATTTTTGGATCGAAGGACTGTCGTACTGGCTTTAAATTTTCGGCTAGCCATCTCGCCATTCGGTGTTGTGCAGAGTTAACCATGGACAGGATCGGTCTTAGCGGTATTGCGGGCTTGTGAAGTTTGGGTAGACCGTACATCTGAGGAGTGTGCGAGCCACGTGGTGTGAGCGTTTTTGCAGTGACCTCACTGATGAGTCCCGCATTCACAAGTGACTGGATCTCTTTCCTCATTATTGCATCCAGGTCCTCCGACTTATTTACTTTTTGATCTATCCTGAATTTGGTTTCATCTGACAATATTTCATCCATTTTTCTCTGGTAGTCTGACATGTCCATCAGTACTGCACCGCTCCCTTTGTCAGGTTTCAGTATGACGAGGGTTTTGTTAGCCTTTAACGCTTTTAAGGCAGTAAGGTGTTCGTTGGTCAGCGGAAATGTCCGTTTAGATGGTGTTGTGCGATACTGGTGTTCTAAATCTACCAGTTTGGCCTTCAGCCACCCGATTTTAAAGCCAGTACGCCCCTTCTCCTGTTAGTTAAAACAGTTCCGCCATGTAAAGGCCAGGAGTTCGACTTTTGCTGCAGAGGTTATGTATTAACGAGCCATTGGGGTATTTAAGCAATGTTGGGCGCTCACCCCAACACTGCACCCTGGCTACATACAGCAACATTTGGAACCTGGATGCTGTTGTTTCATTTCTAGATGTCTAGCCAGCTACGCTATTTAAGGCATGCCGATCACACCGTAACACATCGAACAGATGTGAAAAAACGTTTCAATGTACATAATGCCGTCTCCAGAATGCCAAAACAACAGTCCTCCACGAAAGCACGCTTCATCGTCAAAAGAAGCGAGAGTCAACCAGAAGACCAGCCGCCACACATTTCTGCATTAGGCACAAACACGGTCAATTCTGAGACATGCCCACCGCCAATGCTCTAAACATGCAGATCACGCTCCACAACATCGTTAAGATTCAAAAGCATTTCACACGAAATCCACATCTCACAGCGTTGCGCCACGCACTCAACTCAGTAGCAGGGCGACGGAACCATAAACTACCAGTCCAACATGAGGGTAACGCGAATGTAACGGTAGCCACGAGCATAAACACCCAGAGGCCTTAACCATTTCACTGCCTATCCGCCATGCTGGGACCGAAGTTTTTTTTTTTTTTTTTGTTAGTTTGTTTTTAAATAAACATAATATAAAATAATTTTGTTCTTTTTATTTTAATGGGTAGCCAGTTTTTAATTTAATGCGATTTAATGACAGAATATTTTTTTAAAAACTATTGTTTACTCAATTAGGTCTCATCACGAACAAAATGATATATTGTTGCTAGGGTCTTTGTTTACAAATAAAAAAAAAATTATATAGGCATGTGTGTGTGTGTGTGTGTGTGTGTGAGTGTGTGTGTGTGTGTGTGTGTGAGTGTGTGTGTGTGTGTGTGTGTGTGTGAGTGTGTGTGTGTGAGAGTGTGTGGGTGTGTGGGTGTGTGTGTGTTTTTTTTTTTTATAACAACAGTGATTTAAGTGTTTAGGTCACACTTGATTAAAGTGCTCAAACAGTATTTTCGCCTTTGTTCATATTAAATTATAACTGACTCACAAACATTAGGCCTGCAAGCACTTTTTATTTCTCGCTAGTAAAAGACCGTGCAAGTTTATGGGATTTATGTAGACACATATTATATTTAGAGGAAAAATTAATTTATATTGTTCGAAAATTTCATTCATTTTGAACAAATAGCTCTGTCCCTGCACCCCCCCCCCCCCCGCCAAATCTGTCTGTCTGTCTGTCTGTCTGTCTGTCTGTCTGTCTCTCTCTCTCTCTCTCTCTCTCTCTCTCTCTCTCTCTCTCTCTCTCTCTCTCTCTCTCTCTCTCTGCCAAATGGTGCGTTACTTTCTAACCATCCCACCCATTTCTTTAAAATAAATATCTCCTACATTAATAAATCATATAATTCAACTGCGCATGCGTTTCTCTCGTTGCTTAGAGCATATTTAAAATATGATAATAACATGATAGTAATGCCTTGATTGATCACTACACTTATGAATAATTCTGTTCAAACATTCTGCGGAATAGCCAGATATCTAAAAGAAAAACAACTAGATATGAGAAAAGTAGGGGACATAAACATCTAGTATTTTTATAAGGGACATTACTCTAATAAAAAAATAAGGAAATGATATATCAAGCTATTTTATATGAAATAACTCAAAAGAATATCAGATTTTTTTTTTTTTTTTTTTTTTATAGTAAAGTCAATATCAAAGTGAATGATTATATACTTAAAATAATATTTTAAATCTACTTAACGAAAACTGTTATTAATCTCTGATAAATTATATTTTATAATCAACTTGTTTGTTCCATATTTACTGTTAATATATAATAGAGTGCTCTTACAATGCAAATCCGGCTAAAAATAGCGACGGTTAAGATTCTATTTCTAACTGTATTTGTTTAGTTTTATTTGAAGGCAGATTCGATTCTGTCTGAAACACAATTGTAAACACCTTCATCATCATCTTCCACATCTACCGTCAACTGTCGTGGGAGGAATAATTTGCGTTCTAGCGCCCTGTGGGCATCATTGGATAGTGTCATTCCTTATGCCTGTACAATGTCTTTGATGTCCAAAACAATGCTTTCCCGTAGTGAATTTGAATAACGAAGACACAAACAATAGATTGCAGGATTTATTGCCTGGCATATTTCGCTGCATCTCTTAATGTACATACTGCAGAAATCACACAACTTACGTGAATTAACTAGATAAATCCTTCAAGTTGAAATATACACATATTCACACAGTAATGTCAATTAATGGTTAGCGGGGTAGGGGTATCCCCTATCAAAGGAGATGTAAGACCCCTCCTTTCCTCCGTTGGTCTACGGGACACCCTTGGGCAAGGTGGAGTACCCGTTTAGCCCCCCGATCAGGGTTACGTGAAGTCATGGAAGCAGAGAGGTGATTTTAATGCAAAAGTATCTGCAGGAAGAGCTGCAAATGAGAGACACGTTTTAGGAAAATTTGGATTAGGAAATAGAAATGATGCAGGTGACAAATTAATTGAATTTTGCACAGAAAATGAGTTAACGATAGCCAACACGCTTTTTAAACAACATCCAAGAAGACTCTTCATATGGATGTCTCCAGACAGTATTACCAAAAATAAGATAGATTATATGTTAATACAAAGAAGATGGAGATCAAGCATAATATCTGCAAAAACTTTACGAAGTGCAGACTGTGATACAGATCATCAGTTATTAGAAGCAGATCTGAAATTAAAACTCAAAAAGCTTATCCGAGGACCAAGGCCACTTCGTTTTGATCTCACAAAAATACCGGATGCATACACTGTAGAAGTTAGGAATCGCTTTAGGGTCTTGATGTCTGTACAAGAAGAAATGACACCTGATGAACTGGCAGTACAAGCTAGAGATATCTTGATAACTGCAGCCGAAGATCTAATTCCGACCAAGAAAAAGCAACTTAAGCCATGGATTACATCAGACACATTAGAATTAATAAAACAACGAAGGGAGATGAAACAGAAAGGAGATGAATCCGATAACAGCAGGATGAAGTATAAATCTTTAACTCGAGAAACAAGAAAGAACACAAGAAAGGACAAAAATCAATACAACAAGATTGCTGTACCAGAATAGAGCAATATCATAAGACTGGAAGACATTATGAAATGTTCAAAGAAATGAAGTTATTGACAAGAAATGTTCAACCTCAATTGAATGTTATCTGTGACAAGATGGGAAATACCTTAACAGAATCTAGACAAATTCTAGAAAGATGGCAGGAGTACTGCAGTGGAATGTATGTTATGAGTGACAGTGAGGATATAAATGAGATACATGAGCCAATGACAGCAGAATCAGAACCTGAACCCTCATTAGATTGAAATTGCTTGGGCTATAAAGAACCTGAAGAATGGTAATTCACCTGGATGTGATGAGATACCAGCTGAACTAATTAAAGCGGGAGGAGAAGAAAGCATACACATATATCATGCATTATGTACAAATATTTGGAAATATGGTATATGGCCAAAAGATTGGAAGAGAACTATCTTCATTCCAATACCAAAAAAGGGCAACCTGAAATTATGCACCAACTATAGAACTGTTGCCCTGATCAGTCATGCAAGTAAAGTTCTACTAAAAGTCATAAAGGGAAGACTTCGTAAGAAAATGGAAGAAGAGATTAACGTTGTTCAAGCTGGATTTAGACAAGGAAGAGGAACAAGAGATCACATATTCAAAATGCGTTTAATAATAGAGAAGTGCAGAGAATTTAATGTAAACCTATTCTCATGTTTTTTTGGATTATTCAAAGGCATTTGACTGTGTACAACATCAGAAACTTTGGGAAATCATGAGGAATATGGGCTTTCCATCACATGTAGTACAACTCATAAAAATGCTCTATCTAGAGTTCTAGACTAACAAGCAGCAGTTAGAATAGATGGCGAGGTATCAGATTGGTTTGACATCAAGCAAGGAGTCCGTCAGGGTTGCGTGCTGTCACCCTATTTGTTTAACCTGTACGCCGAAAATATAATGAGAAATGTAAGAGATGATATAAACAGGGAGCTATATGATCCCCTAAATATCGGCGGTCATGACATACCAGAGATTCGATATGCTGATGATACAGTATTATTCTCCACAACACAGAATGGCATAGAAAACCTAATAGCCTCAACCCAATTGAATAGTGAAAATCACAACCTATATCTTAACATAGCAAAAACAAAGATAATGCATACAGATAAAACTACTATGGAGAAATAAATATACATTAATGGGGAAAAATTGGAGGTGGTGGGAAATTTTGAATATCTTGGGTCATTGATTACCAACAACGGTGACACAATGAAAGAAATTAAACGACGACTATCAATTGCTCTTCAAAGACTAAAACAACTGAATAAATTATGGAATGGGACAGACAGAACTACAAAATTTAGATTTTTAAGAGCATTCATATTTCCCATTGCAGCATACGCCTGTGAGACATGGACACTTACTAAACAAGCTGAACAGCGCATAAACGCCTTTGAATATAAATGTCATAGACGAGTTCTAAGAATATCTTGGGTAAAGAAAAGAACAAATGCATCCATACTTCAAGAGTTAAATATTGAAGAAGGTTGGCTATTAAAGACGATAAAACAAAGACAATTGAAATATTTTGGTTACTTGAAACGCCACGAAAGTTTGGAGAGAACAATAATGGAAGGGTATATGCCTGAGTAGAGAGGAAGAGGAAGGCCAAAGAGAAGATGGGTGCAGGATGTGGCGGATGATCTCCAGATGGGTGTATCAGACGCGGGACATCTTGCTTATGATCGAGAGGTTTTCCGGAAGGTTGTTATGGGAGCCAGTTCTGCAAAGGACATGCTACTGAATGAATGAATGTCAATTATCTACAACGGTAATTTTAAGCTGACTAACATGTCTTTCTGTTTGCACAATTCTGGCTTGCGTTGATTGATACTAATTGTTTCTGCAAATTTTAACAAGCGAGTATTTTGTGTGTTAAACAACACGCGAAAGGCAGTGTCTCTGTCAACCAAATGGCCGCTTTCGATAATGTCCCTACCAATTGAAGACGCCGGGAGCTTCAGGTGTGTCGGCCCCATGAGGCTAGCATCTCCTCTGTGTTGTACCTTGTTGACCCATTGAGGTATATGTTCTGACACTCGTTTGTTAAGCTGTCTCTCTGTTCTATCAATGTAGAAGGCCTGGCATCTACATGTGAATTGGTAAATACAATTGTTTGTGGCGTACAGAGGAACAAACTCTTTGACTGCTGGTGTAGGAGTCGGTACGGATTTATATCTAATGACTGGAGTTGCAGCACAGAATGTTCGGCCTACTGCTGTAGTAAGCTGGTCTTGTAGACGTTGCATTACGTTATCCCCTCGAAAGGTTAGCTGGATGAATACCTTGAGTTTAGGGACTGTAGTTAAGTCTGGTTTTGGTTTGGGCTGTTGGCAGTGGCGCTTTATAAATCCTGTGGAGTACCCATTCGGGTTTTAAAACATTCTTCAGAGTTTCAAATTCCTCTGTCAGTGTGTCCTGGGTGCATATCTTTCTAGCACGGTCAAACAGGGTCCGTACTAAGCCATGTTTGTACTGGACAGGTGTGAAGCTCTGAAAATTTAGTTATTGGCCAGTCCATGTTCCTTTGCGATACACCGATCTTTGAATAGTGCCGTCTGCTCTACGTCTCATTAGAATATCTAGGAACGGTAACGCTTCGTTGTGTTCGTGTTCCATAGATAGAGAGATGTTTTTATGCGTCTTGTTCATTGTGGCCTGGAACGATGTTGCTTTTAGCTCGTCTGTGGTGATAATTAGTATATCGTCCACATAACGACGGTAAAAGGCCAAGTTGTCTGAGGATCTCTTTTCTTTTAAATGTGCCATGAAGATGTCCACTAGAATAGGACCAAGGGGACTCCCCATAGCCACTCCGTCAATTTGGCGGTATGACTTAGTTAGAAAATTGAATTGTATATTGGCGGTACATAGTAGTAGTAGCCTCTCCAGAATAGGTGTTGGTATGCCTAATTTTAGTTGTTTGTCTTCAATGCGTTCCCTTATTATTTTCACTGTCTCCTCTAATAGAACGTTAGTGAATAGGGAGGCTATATCCATGGATGCCATGTGTTTGTTATTTATGTCCATAGTATCCAATAATTCCACCAGTTGGATTGTATCTCTGAGTATTTTTGGATCGAAGGACTGTCGTACTGGCTTTAAAATTTCGGCTAGCCATCTCGCCATTCGGTGTTGTGCAGAGTTAACCATGGACAGGATCGGTCTTAGCGGTATTGCGGGCTTGTGAATTTTGGGTAGACCGTACATCTGAGGAGTGTGCGAGCCACGTGGTGTGAGCGTTTTTGCAGTGACCTCACTGATGAGTCCCGCATTCACAAGTGACTGGATCTCTTTCCTCATTATTGCATCCAGGTCCTCCGACTTATTTACTTTTTGATCTATCCTGAATTTGGTTTCATCTGACAATATTTCATCCATTTTTCTCTGGTAGTCTGACATGTCCATCAGTACTGCACCGCTCCCTTTGTCAGGTTTCAGTATGACGAGGGTTTTGTTAGCCTTTAACGCTTTTAAGGCAGTAAGGTGTTCGTTGGTCAGCGGAAATGTCCGTTTAGATGGTGTTGTGCGATACTGGTGTTCTAAATCTACCAGTTTGGCCTTCAGCCACCCGATTTTAAAGCCAGTACGCCCCTTCTCCTGTTAGTTAAAACAGTTCCGCCATGTAAAGGCCAGGAGTTCGACTTTTGCTGCAGAGGTTATGTATTAACGAGCCATTGGGGTATTTAAGCAATGTTGGGCGCTCACCCCAACACTGCACCCTGGCTACATACAGCAACATTTGGAACCTGGATGCTGTTGTTTCATTTCTAGATGTCTAGCCAGCTACGCTATTTAAGGCATGCCGATCACACCTTAACACATCGAACAGATGTGAAAAAACGTTTCAATGTACATAATGCCGTCTCCAGAATGCCAAAATAACAGTCCTCCACGAAAGCACGCTTCATCGTCAAAAGAAGCGAGAGTCAACCAGAAGACCAGCCGCCACACATTTCTGCATTAGGCACAAACACGGTCAATTCTGAGACATGCCCACCGCCAATGCTCTAAACATGCAGATCACGCTCCACAACATCGTTAAGATTCAAAAGCATTTCACACGAAATCCACATCTCACAGCGTTGCGCCACGCACTCAACTCAGTAGCAGGGCGACGGAACCATAAACTACCAGTCCAACGTGAGGGTAACGCGAATGTAACGGTAGCCACGAGCATAAACACCCAGAGGCCTTAACCATTTCACTGCCTATCCGCCATGCTGGGACCGAAGTTTTTTTTTTTTTTTTGTTAGTTTGTTTTTAAATAAACATAATATAAAATAATTTTGTTCTTTTTATTTTAATGGGTAGCCAGTTTTTAATTTAATGCGATTTAATGACAGAATATTTTTTTAAAAACTATTGTTTACTCAATTAGGTCTCATAACGAACAAAATGATATATAGTTGCTAGGGTCTTTGTTTACAAATAAAAAAAAAATTATATAGGCATGTGTGTGTGTGTGTGTGTGTGTGTGTGTGTGTGAGTGTGAGTGTGTGTGAGTGTGTGTGTGTGTGTGTGTGTGTGAGTGTGTGTGTGTGTGTGAGTGTGTGGGTGTGTGGGTGTGTGTGTGTGTTTTTTTTTTATAACAACAGTGATTTAAGTGTTTAGGTCACACTTGATTAAAGTGCTCAAACAGTATTTTCGCCTTTGTTCATATTAAATTATAACTGACTCACAAACATTAGGCCTGCAAGCACTTTTTATTTCTCGCTAGTAAAAGACCGTGCAAGTTTATGGGATTTATGTAGACACATATTATATTTAGAGGAAAAATTAATTTATATTGTTCGAAAATTTCATTCATTTTGAACAAATAGCTCTGTCCCTGCCCCCCCCCCCCCCCCCCGCGCCAAATCTGTCTGTCTGTCTGTCTGTCTGTCTCTCTCTCTCTCTCTCTCTCTCTCTCTCTCTCTCTCTCTCTCTCTCTCTCTCTCTCTGCCAAATGGTGCGTTACTTTCTAACCATCCCACCCATTTCTTTAAAATAAATATCTCCTACATTAATAAATCATATAATTCAACTGCGCATGCGTTTCTCTCGTTGCTTAGAGCATATTTAAAATATGATAATAACATGATAGTAATGCCTTGATTGATCACTACACTTATGAATAATTCTGTTCAAACATTCTGCGGAATAGCCAGATATCTAAAAGAAAAACAACTAGATATGAGAAAAGTAGGGGACATAAACATCTAGTATTTTTATAAGGGACATTACTCTAATAAAAAATAAGGAAATGATATATCAAGCTATTTTATATGAAATAACTCAAAGAATATCAGATTATTTTTTTTTTTTTTTTTAATAGTAAAGTCAATATCAAAGTGAATGATTAATATACTTAAAATAATATTTTAAATCTACTTAACGAAAACTGTTATTAATCTCTGATAAATTATATTTTATAATCAACTTGTTTGTTCCATATTTACTGTTAATATATAATAGAGTGCTCTTACAATGCAAATCCGGCTAGAAATAGCGACGGTTAAGATCTAACTCTAATTCTTTTTGTTTAGTTTTATTTGAAGGCAGATTCGATTCTGTCTGAAACACAATTGTAAACACCTTCATCATCATCTTCCACATCTACCGTCAACTGTCGTGGGAGGAATAATTTGCGTTCTAGCGCCCTGTGGGCATCATTGGATAGTGTCATTCCTTATGCCTGTACAATGTCTTTGATGTCCAAAACAATGCTTTCCCGTAGTGAATTTGAATAACGAAGACACAAACAATAGATTGCAGGATTTATTGCCTGGCATATTTCGCTGCATCTCTTAATGTACATACTGCAGAAATCACACAACTTACGTGAATTAACTAGATAAATCCTTCAAGTTGAAATATACACATATTCGCACAGTAATGTCAATTAATGGTTAGCGGGGTAGGGGTATCCCCTATCAAAGGAGATGTAAGACCCCTCCTTTCCTCCGTTGGTCTACGGGACACCCTTGGGCAAGGTGGAGTACCCGTTTAGCCCCCCGATCAGGGTTACGTGAAGTCATGGAAGCAGAGAGGTGATTTTAATGCAAAAGTATCTGCAGGAAGAGCTGCAAATGAGAGACACGTTTTAGGAAAATTTGGATTAGGAAATAGAAATGATGCAGGTGACAAATTAATTGAATTTTGCACAGAAAATGAGTTAACGATAGCCAACACGCTTTTTAAACAACATCCAAGAAGACTCTTCATATGGATGTCTCCAGACAGTATTACCAAAAATCAGATAGATTATATGTTAATACAAAGAAGATGGAGATCAAGCATAATATCTGCAAAAACTTTACGAAGTGCAGACTGTGATACAGATCATCAGTTATTAGAAGCAGATCTGAAATTAAAACTCAAAAAGCTTATCCGAGGACCAAGGCCACTTCGTTTTGATCTCACAAAAATACCGGAGGCATACACTGTAGAAGTTAGGAATCGCTTTAGGGTCTTGATGTCTGTACAAGAAGAAATGACACCTGATGAACTGGCAGTACAAGCTAGAGATATCTTGATAACTGCAGCCGAAGATCTAATTCCGACCAAGAAAAAGCAACTTAAGCCATGGATTACATCAGACACATTAGAATTAATAAAACAACGAAGGGAGATGAAACAGAAAGGAGATGAATCCGATAACAGCAGGATGAAGTATAAATCTTTAACTCGAGAAACAAGAAAGAACACAAGAAAGGACAAAAATCAATACAACAAGATTGCTGTACCAGAATAGAGCAATATCATAAGACTGGAAGACATTACGAAATGTTCAAAGAAATGAAGTTATTGACAAGAAATGTTCAACCTCAATTGAATGTTATCTGTGACAAGATGGGAAATACCTTAACAGAATCTAGACAAATTCTAGAAAGATGGCAGGAGTACTGCAGTGGAATGTATGTTATGAGTGACAGTGAGGATATAAATGAGATACATGAGCCAATGACAGCAGAATCAGAACCTGAACCCTCATTAGATTGAAATTGCTTGGGCTATAAAGAACCTGAAGAATGGTAAATCACCTGGATGTGATGAGATACCAGCTGAACTAATTAAAGCGGGAGGAGAAGAAAGCATACACATATATCATGCATTATGTACAAATATTTGGAAATATGGTATATGGCCAAAAGATTGGAAGAGAACTATCTTCATTCCAATACCAAAAAAGGGCAACCTGAAATTATGCACCAACTATAGAACTGTTGCCCTGATCAGTCATGCAAGTAAAGTTCTACTAAAAGTCATAAAGGGAAGACTTCGTAAGAAAATGGAAGAAGAGATTAACGTTGTTCAAGCTGGATTTAGACAAGGAAGAGGAACAAGAGATCACATATTCAAAATGCGTTTAATAATAGAGAAGTGCAGCCTATTCTCATGTTTTTTGGATTATTCAAAGGCATTTGACTGTGTACAACATCAGAAACTTTGGGAAATCATGAGGAATATGGGCTTTCCATCACATGTAGTACAACTCATAAAAATGCTCTATCTAGAGTTCTAGACTAACAAGCAGCAGTTAGAATAGATGGCGAGGTATCAGATTGGTTTGACATCAAGCAAGGAGTCCGTCAGGGTTGCGTGCTGTCACCCTATTTGTTTAACCTGTACGCCGAAAATATAATGAGAAATGTAAGAGATGATATAAACAGGGAGCTATATAATCCCCTAAATATCGGCGGTCATGACATACCAGAGATTCGATATGCTGATGATACAGTATTATTCTCCACAACACAGAATGGCATAGAAAACCTAATAGCCTCAACCCAATTGAATAGTGAAAATCACAACCTATATCTTAACATAGCAAAAACAAAGATAATGCATACAGATAAAACTACTATGGAGAAATAAATATACATTAATGGGGAAAAATTGGAGGTGGTGGGAAATTTTGAATATCTTGGGTCATTGATTACCAACAACGGTGACACAATGAAAGAAATTAAACGACGACTATCAATTGCTCTTCAAAGACTAAAACAACTGAATAAATTATGGAATGGGACAGACACAACTACAAAATTTAGATTTTTAAGAGCATTCATCTTTCCCATTGCAGCATACGCCTGTGAGACATGGAAACTTACTAAACAAGCTGAACAGCGCATAAACGCCTTTGAATATAAATGTCATAGACGAGTTCTAAGAATATCTTGGGTAAAGAAAAGAACAAATGCATCCATACTTCAAGAGTTAAATATTGAAGAAGGTTGGCTATTAAAGACGATAAAACAAAGACAATTGAAATATTTTGGTTACTTGAAACGCCACGAAAGTTTGGAGAGAACAATAATGGAAGGGTATATGCCTGAGTAGAGAGGAAGAGGAAGGCCAAAGAGAAGATGGGTGCAGGATGTGGCGGATGATCTCCAGATGGGTGTATCAGACGCGGGACATCTTGCTTATGATCGAGAGGTTTTCCGGAAGGTTGTTATGGGAGCCAGTTCTGCAAAGGACATGCTACTGAATGAATGAATGTCAATTATCTACAACGGTAATTTTAAGCTGACTAACATGTCTTTCTGTTTGCACAATTCTGGCTTGCGTTGATTGATACTAATTGTTTCTGCAAATTTTAACAAGCGAGTATTTTGTGTGTTAAACAACACGCGAAAGACAGTGTCTCTGTCAACCAAATGGCCGCTTTCGATAATGTCCCTACCAATTGAAGACGCCGGGAGCTTCAGGTGTGTCGGCCCCATGAGGCTAGCATCTCCTCTGTGTTGTACCTTGTTGACCCATTGAGGTATATGTTCTGACACTCGTTTGTTAAGCTGTCTCTCTGTTCTATCAATGTAGAAGGCCTGGCATCTACATGTGAATTGGTAAATACAATTGTTTGTGGCGTACAGAGGAACAAACTCTTTGACTGCTGGTGTAGGAGTCGGTACGGATTTATATCTAATGACTGGAGTTGCAGCACAGAATGTTCGGCCTACTGCTGTAGTAAGCTGGTCTTGTAGACGTTGCATTACGTTATCCCTTCGAAAGGTTAGCTGGATGAATACCTTGAGTTTAGGGATTGTAGTTAAGTCTGGTTTTGGTTTGGGCTGTTGGCAGTGGCGCTTTATAAATCCTGTGGAGTACCCATTCGGGTTTAAGACATTCTTCAGAGTTTCAAATTCCTCTGTCAGTGTGTCCTGGGTGCATATCTTTCTAGCACGGTCAAACAGGGTTCGTACTAAGCCATGTTTGTACTGGACAGGTGTGAAGCTCTGAAAATTTAGTTATTGGCCAGTCCATGTTCCTTTGCGATACACCGATCTTTGAATAGTGCCGTCTGCTCTACGTCTCATTAGAATATCTAGGAACGGTAACGCTTCGTTGTGTTCGTGTTCCATAGATAGAGAGATGTTTTTATGCGTCTTGTTCATTGTGGCCTGGAACGATGTTGCTTTTAGCTCGTCTGTGGTGATAATTAGTATATCGTCCACATAACGACGGTAAAAGGCCAAGTTGTCTGAGGATCTCTTTTCTTTTAAATGTGCCATGAAGATGTCCACTAGAATAGGACCAAGGGGACTCCCCATGGCCACTCCGTCAATTTGGCGGTATGACTTAGTTAGAAAATTGAATTGTATATTGGCGGTACATAGTAGTAGTAGCCTCTCCAGAATAGGTGTTGGTATGCCTAATTTTAGTTGTTTGTCTTCAATGCGTTCCCTTATTATTTTCACTGTCTCCTATAATAGAACGTTAGTGAATAGGGAGGCTATATCCATGGATGCCATGTGTTTGTTATTTATGTCCATAGTATCCAATAATTCCACCAGTTGGATTGTATCTCTGAGTATTTTTGGATCGAAGGACTGTCGTACTGGCTTTAAAATTTCGGCTAGCCATCTCGCCATTCGGTGTTGTGCAGAGTTAACCATTGACAGGATCGGTCTTAGCGGTATTGCGGGCTTGTGAAGTTTGGGTAGACCGTACATCTGAGGAGTGTGCGAGCCACGTGGTGTGAGCGTTTTTGCAGTGACCTCACTGATGAGTCCCGCATTCACAAGTGACTGGATCTCTTTCCTCATTATTGCATCCAGGTCCTCCGACTTATTTACTTTTTGATCTATCCTGAATTTGGTTTCATCTGACAATATTTCATCCATTTTTCTCTGGTAGTCTGACATGTCCATCAGTACTGCACCGCTCCCTTTGTCAGGTTTCAGTATGACGAGGGTTTTGTTAGCCTTTAACGCTTTTAAGGCAGTAAGGTGTTCGTTGGTCAGCGGAAATGTCCGTTTAGATGGTGTTGTGCGATACTGGTGTTCTAAATCTACCAGTTTGGCCTTCAGCCACCCGATTTTAAAGCCAGTACGCCCCTTCTCCTGTTAGTTAAAACAGTTCCACCATGTAAAGGCCAGGAGTTCGACTTTTGCTGCAGAGGTTATGTATTAACGAGCCATTGGGGTATTTAAGCAATGTTGGGCGCTCACCCCAACACTGCACCCTGGCTACATACAGCAACATTTGGAACCTGGATGCTGTTGTTTCATTTCTAGATGTCTAGCCAGCTACGCTATTTAAGGCATGCCGATCACACCGTAACACATCGAACAGATGTGAAAAAACGTTTCAATGTACATAATGCCGTCTCCAGAATGCCAAAACAACAGTCCTCCACGAAAGCACGCTTCATCGTCAAAAGAAGCGAGAGTCAACCAGAAGACCAGCCGCCACACATTTCTGCATTAGGCACAAACACGGTCAATTCTGAGACATGCCCACCGCCAATGCTCTAAACATGCAGATCACGCTCCACAACATCGTTAAGATTCAAAAGCATTTCACACGAAATCCACATCTCACAGTGTTGCGCCACGCACTCATCTCAGTAGCTGGGCGACGGAACCATAAACTACCAGTCCAACATGAGGGTAACGCGAATGTAACGGTAGCCACGAGCATAAACACCCAGAGGCCTTAACCATTTCACTGCCTATCCGCCATGCTGGGACCGAAGTTTTTTTTTTTTTTTTTGTTAGTTTGTTTTTAAATAAACATAATATAAAATAATTTTGTTCTTTTTATTTTAATGGGTAGCCAGTTTTTAATTTAATGCGATTTAATGACAGAATATTTTTTTAAAAACTATTGTTTACTCAATTAGGTCTCATCACGAACAAAATGATATATTGTTGCTAGGGTCTTTGTTTACAAATAAAAAAAAAATTTATATAGGCATGTGTGTGTGTGTGTGTGTGTGAGTGTGTGTGAGTGTGTGTGTGTGTGAGTGTGTGGGTGTGTGTGTGTGTGTTTTTTTTTTTATAACAACAGTGATTTAAGTGTTTAGGTCACACTTGATTAAAGTGCTCAAACAGTATTTTCGCCTTTGTTCATATTAAATTATAACTGACTCACAAACATTAGGCCTGCAAGCACTTTTTATTTCTCGCTAGTAAAAGACCGTGCAAGTTTATGGGATTTATGTAGACACATATTATATTTAGAGGAAAAATTAATTTATATTGTTCGAAAATTTCATTCATTTTGAACAAATAGCTCTGTAATTCAACTGCGCATGCGTTTCTCTCGTTGCTTAGAGCATATTTAAAATATGATAATAACATGATAGTAATGCCTTGATTGATCACTACACTTATGAATAATTCTGTTCAAACATTCTGCGGAATAGCCAGATATCTAAAAGAAAAACAACTAGATATGAGAAAAGTAGGGGACATAAACATCTAGTATTTTTATAAGGGACATTACTCTAATAAAAAATAAGGAAATGATATATCAAGCTATTTTATATGAAATAACTCAAAAGAATATCAGATTTTTTTTTTTTTTTTTTTTTAATAGTAAACTCAATATCAAAGTGAATGATTATATACTTAAAAATAATATTTTAAATCTACTTAACGAAAACTGTTATTAATCTCTGATAAATTATATTTTATAATCAACTTGTTTGTTCCATATTTACTGTTAATATATAATAGAGTGCTCTTTCAATGCAAATCCGGCTAAAAATAGTGACGGTTAACATTCTATTTCTAACTGTTTTTGTTTAGTTTTATTTGAAGGCAGATTCGATTCTGTCTGAAACACAATTGTAAACACCTTCATCATCATCTTCCACATCTACCGTCAACTGTCTTGGGAGGAATAATTTGCGTTCTAACGCCCTGTGGGCATCATTGGATAGTGTCATTCCTTATGCCTGTACAATGTCTTTGATGTCCAAAACAATGCTTTCCCGTAGTGAATTTTAATAACGAAGACACAAACAATAGATTGCAGGATTTATTGCCTGGCATATTTCGCTGCATCTCTTAATGTACATACTGCAGAAATCACACAACTTACGTGAATTAACTAGATAAATCCTTCAAGTTGAAATATACACATATTCGCACAGTAATGTCAATTAATGGTTAGCGGGGTAGGGGTATCCCCTATCAAAGGAGATGTAAGACCCCTCCTTTCCTCCGTTGGTCTACGGGACACCCTTGGGCAAGGTGGAGTACCCGTTTAGCCCCCCGATCAGGGTTACGTGAAGTCATGGAAGCAGAGAGGTGATTTTAATGCAAAAGTATCTGCAGGAAGAGCTGCAAATGAGAGACACGTTTTAGGAAAATTTGGATTAGGAAATAGAAATGATGCAGGTGACAAATTAATTGAATTTTGCACAGAAAATGAGTTAACGATAGCCAACACGCTTTTTAAACAACATCCAAGAAGACTCTTCATATGGATGTCTCCAGACAGTATTACCAAAAATCAGATAGATTATATGTTAATACAAAGAAGATGGAGATCAAGCATAATATCTGCAAAAACTTTACGAAGTGCAGACTGTGATACAGATCATCAGTTATTAGAAGCAGATCTGAAATTAAAACTCAAAAAGCTTATCCGAGGACCAAGGCCACTTCGTTTTGATCTCACAAAAATACCGGAGGCATACACTGTAGAAGTTAGGAATCGCTTTAGGGTCTTGATGTCTGTACAAGAAGAAATGACACCTGATGAACTGGCAGTACAAGCTAGAGATATCTTGATAACTGCAGCCGAAGATCTAATTCCGACCAAGAAAAAGCAACTTAAGCCATGGATTACATCAGACACATTAGAATTAATAAAACAACGAAGGGAGATGAAACAGAAAGGAGATGAATCCGATAACAGCAGGATGAAGTATAAATCTTTAACTCGAGGACTTAGAACCTGGCGAGGAGTGGGTGCAAGTGCCAACAGACTTCTGCACATCCTTTTCAGTTTGCATCCAACTAGATAGAAAATGCAGACAAGAAAATCCGGCTGCTGTTGAGGCTAAAGTACAAGCGTTGATTTTCGAGAATTCGCTAGACAGTGACGCGGTCATCTACACAGATGGGTCGGTCATCCGACATGTGAGAAGCTCATGGGCCTTTACAGCTCGGGCCGGAGGGAGAATTGTGAAGGAGGACTCTGGTGCTTTCACTGAAACCACAAGTAGCCTGACCATGGAAGTCATGGCAGTAAGTAAAGCAATAACATGGCTCGAGACACAGACATTCACTAGGGCTTGTTTCCTTAGCGACTCAATGAACATGATCAAGAGGATAGAGGAGGGGTCGATCCGAAGAGAATGGTTGCTGCCTCTGAAGCGGTCTCGGCTGGCAAAGATTAGTTTCATCTTCGTGCCAGGGCATGCGGGAGTACAAGGAAATGAGCGGGCTGACAAGCTCGCAGGTGAGGCTACTGTTGAGGGCGGACGCGCCATGGACCAGGCTGACATTCTGAATGCTCTACGAGAAGTGAGACTTTTGCAAGAACCAAGTGATGACTGTGAATCTACAACAATGGCCAGACTGCGAGAGCAGCAAATTAAAAGAGGGGTGGCCAAACAAGAACACTACGCAGGAAGCCAAAGAAGATTGATAAACCAACACAGAACTGGCGTCGTTAGCCGCTACACGCTGCGGGATTTGCTGAGGAGGGGATCCGAGCACTTATGGACTGAATGGTCCGATGTGCAACGAGGATGATCTGTCGACTAACTAACTAACTAACACAAGAAAGGACAAAAATCAATACAACAAGATTGCTGTACCAGAATAGAGCAATATCATAAGACTGGAAGACATTACGAAATGTTCAAAGAAATGAAGTTATTGACAAGAAATGTTCAACCTCAATTGAATGTTATCTGTGACAAGATGGGAAATACCTTAACAGAATCTAGACAAATTCTAGAAAGATGGCAGGAGTACTGCAGTGGAATGTATGTTATGAGTGACAGTGAGGATATAAGTGAGATACATGAGCCAATGACAGCAG
Organism: Cepaea hortensis; assembly: GCA_963921405.1. Classification (NCBI taxonomy): domain Eukaryota; kingdom Metazoa; phylum Mollusca; class Gastropoda; order Stylommatophora; family Helicidae; genus Cepaea; species Cepaea hortensis. The sequence continues at coordinate 29,893,619 of OY992893.1, forward strand.
AATCAGAACCTGAACCCTCATTAGATTGAAATTGCTTGGGCTATAAAGAAACTGAAGAATGGTAATTCACCTGGATGTGATGAGATACCAGCTGAACTAATTAAAGCGGGAGGAGAAGAAAGCATACACATATATCATGCATTATGTACAAATATTTGGAAATATGGTATATGGCCAAAAGATTGGAAGAGAACTATCTTCATTCCAATACCAAAAAAGGGCAACCTGAAATTATGCACCAACTATAGAACTGTTGCCCTGATCAGTCATGCAAGTAAAGTTCTACTAAAAGTCATAAAGGGAAGACTTCGTAAGAAAATGGAAGAAGAGATTAACGTTGTTCAAGCTGGATTTAGACAAGGAAGAGGAACAAGAGATCACATATTCAAAATGCGTTTAATAATAGAGAAGTGCAGAGAATTTAATGTAAACCTATTCTCATGTTTTTTGGATTATTCAAAGGCATTTGACTGTGTACAACATCAGAAACTTTGGGAAATCATGAGGAATATGGGCTTTCCATCACATGTAGTACAACTCATAAAAATGCTCTATCTAGAGTTCTAGACTAACAAGCAGCAGTTAGAATAGATGGCGAGGTATCAGATTGGTTTGACATCAAGCAAGGAGTCCGTCAGGGTTGCGTGCTGTCACCCTATTTGTTTAACCTGTACGCCGAAAATATAATGAGAAATGTAAGAGATGATATAAACAGGGAGCTATATGATCCCCTAAATATCGGCGGTCATGACATACCAGAGATTCGATATGCTGATGATACAGTATTATTCTCCACAACACAGAATGGCATAGAAAACCTAATAGCCTCAACCCAATTGAATAGTGAAAATCACAACCTATATCTTAACATAGCAAAAACAAAGATAATGCATACAGATAAAACTACTATGGAGAAATAAATATACATTAATGGGGAAAAATTGGAGGTGGTGGGAAATTTTGAATATCTTGGGTCATTGATTACCAACAACGGTGACACAATGAAAGAAATTAAACGACGACTATCAATTGCTCTTCAAAGACTAAAACAACTGAATAAATTATGGAATGGGACAGACAGAACTACAAAATTTAGATTTTTAAGAGCATTCATCTTTCCCATTGCAGCATACGCCTGTGAGACATGGACACTTACTAAACAAGCTGAACAGCGCATACACGCCTTTGAATATAAATGTCATAGACGAGTTCTAAGAATATCTTGGGTAAAGAAAAGAACAAATGCATCCATACTTCAAGAGTTAAATATTGAAGAAGGTTGGCTATTAAAGACGATAAAACAAAGACAATTGAAATATTTTGGTTACTTGAAACGCCACGAAAGTTTGGAGAGAACAATAATGGAAGGGTATATGCCTGAGTAGAGAGGAAGAGGAAGGCCAAAGAGAAGATGGGTGCAGGATGTGGCGGATGATCTCCAGATGGGTGTATCAGACGCGGGACATCTTGCTTATGATCGAGAGGTTTTCCGGAAGGTTGTTATGGGAGCCAGTTCTGCAAAGGACATGCTACTGAATGAATGAATGTCAATTATCTACAACGGTAATTTTAAGCTGACTAACATGTCTTTCTGTTTGCACAATTCTGGCTTGCGTTGATTGATACTAATTGTTTCTGCAAATTTTAACAAGCGAGTATTTTGTGTGTTAAACAACACGCGAAAGGCAGTGTCTCTGTCAACCAAATGGCCGCTTTCGATAATGTCCCTACCAATTGAAGACGCCGGGAGCTTCAGGTGTGTCGGCCCCATGAGGCTAGCATCTCCTCTGTGTTGTACCTTGTTGACCCATTGAGGTATATGTTCTGACACTCGTTTGTTAAGCTGTCTCTCTGTTCTATCAATGTAGAAGGCCTGGCATCTACATGTGAATTGGTAAATACAATTGTTTGTGGCGTACAGAGGAACAAACTCTTTGACTGCTGGTGTAGGAGTCGGTACGGATTTATATCTAATGACTGGAGTTGCAGCACAGAATGTTCGGCCTACTGCTGTAGTAAACTGGTCTTGTAGACGTTGCATTACGTTATCCCCTCGAAAGGTTAGCTGGATGAATACCTTGAGTTTAGGGACTGTAGTTAAGTCTGGTTTTGGTTTGGGCTGTTGGCAGTGGCGCTTTATAAATCCTGTGGAGTACCCATTCGGGTATAAGACATTCTTCAGAGTTTCAAATTCCTCTGTCAGTGTGTCCTGGGTGCATATCTTTCTAGCACGGTCAAATAGGGTCCGTACTAAGCCATGTTTGTACTGGACAGGTGTGAAGCTCTGAAAATTTAGTTATTGGCCAGTCCATGTTCCTTTGCGATACACTGATCTTTGAATAGTGCCGTCTGCTCTACGTCTCATTAGAATATCTAGCAACGGTAACGCTTCGTTGTGTTCGTGTTCCATAGATAGAGAGATGTTTTTATGCGTCTTGTTCACTGTGGCCTGGAACGATGTTGCTTTTAGCTCGTCTGTGGTGATAATTAGTATATCGTCCACATAACGACGGTAAAAGGCCAAGTTGTCTGAGGATCTCTTTTCTTTTAAATGTGCCATGAAGATGTCCACTAGAATAGGACCAAGGGGACTCCCCATGGCCACTCCGTCAATTTGGCGGTATGACTTAGTTAGAAAATTGAATTGTATATTGGCGGTACATAGTAGTAGTAGTAGCCTCTCCAGAATAGGTGTTGGTATGCCTAATTTTAGTTGTTTGTCTTCAATGCGTTCCCTTATTATTTTCACTGTCTCCTCTAATAGAACGTTAGTGAATAGGGAGGCTATATCCATGGATGCCATGTGTTTGTTATTTATGTCCATAGTATCCAATAATTCCACCAGTTGGATTGTATCTCTGAGTATTTTTGGATCGAAGGACTGTCGTACTGGCTTTAAATTTTCGGCTAGCCATCTCGCCATTCGGTGTTGTGCAGAGTTAACCATGGACAGGGTCGGTCTTAGCGGTATTGCGGGCTTGTGAAGTTTGGGTAGACCGTACATCTGAGGAGTGTGCGAGCCACGTGGTGTGAGCGTTTTTGCAGTGACCTCACTGATGAGTCCCGCATTCACAAGTGACTGGATCTCTTTCCTCATTATTGCATCCAGGTCCTCCGACTTATTTACTTTTTGATCTATCCTGAATTTGGTTTCATCTGACAATATTTCATCCATTTTTCTCTGGTAGTCTGACATGTCCATCAGTACTGCACCGCTCCCTTTGTCAGGTTTCAGTATGACGAGGGTTTTGTTAGCCTTTAACGCTTTTAAGGCAGTAAGGTGTTCGTTGGTCAGCGGAAATGTCCGTTTAGATGGTGTTGTGCGATACTGGTGTTCTAAATCTACCAGTTTGGCCTTCAGCCACCCGATTTTAAAGCCAGTACGCCCCTTCTCCTGTTAGTTAAAACAGTTCCGCCATGTAAAGGCCAGGAGTTCGACTTTTGCTGCAGAGGTTATGTATTAACGAGCCATTGGGGTATTTAAGCAATGTTGGGCGCTCACCCCAACACTGCACCCTGGCTACATACAGCAACATTTGGAACCTGGATGCTGTTGTTTCATTTCTAGATGTCTAGCCAGCTATGCTATTTAAGGCATGCCGATCACACCGTAACACATCGAACAGATGTGAAAAAACGTTTCAATGTACATAATGCCGTCTCCAGAATGCCAAAACAACAGTCCTCCACGAAAGCACGCTTCATCGTCAAAAGAAGCGAGAGTCAACCAGAAGACCAGCCGCCACACATTTCTGCATTAGGCACAAACACGGTCAATTCTGAGACATGCCCACCGCCAATGCTCTAAACATGCAGATCACGCTCCACAACATCGTTAAGATTCAAAAGCATTTCACACGAAATCCACATCTCACAGTGTTGCGCCACGCACTCATCTCAGTAGCTGGGCGACGGAACCATAAACTACCAGTCCAACATGAGGGTAACGCGAATGTAACGGTAACCACGAGCATAAACACCCAGAGGCCTTAACCATTTCACTGCCTATCCGCCATGCTGGGACCGAAGTTTTTTTTTTTTTTGTTAGTTTGTTTTTAAATAAACATAATATAAAATAATTTTGTTCTTTTTATTTTAATGGGTAGCCAGTTTTTAATTTAATGCGATTTAATGACAGAATATTTTTTTAAAAACTATTGTTTACTCAATTAGGTCTCATCACGAACAAAATGATATATTGTTGCTAGGGTCTTTGTTTACAAATAAAAAAAATTTATATAGGCATGTGTGTGTGTGTGTGTGTGTGAGTGTGTGTGTGTGTGTGTGTGTGAGTGTGTGTGTGTGTGAGTGTGTGGGTGTGTGTGTGTGTGTGTTTTTTTTTTTATAACAACAGTGATTTAAGTGTTTAGGTCACACTTGATTAAAGTGCTCAAACAGTATTTTCGCCTTTGTTCATATTAAATTATAACTGACTCACAAACATTAGGCCTGCAAGCACTTTTTATTTCTCGCTAGTAAAAGACCGTGCAAGTTTATGGGATTTATGTAGACACATATTATATTTAGAGGAAAAATTAATTTATATTGTTCGAAAATTTCATTCATTTTGAACAAATAGCTCTGTAATTCAACTGCGCATGCGTTTCTCTCGTTGCTTAGAGCATATTTAAAATATGATAATAACATGATAGTAATGCCTTGATTGATCACTACACTTATGAATAATTCTGTTCAAACATTCTGCGGAATAGCCAGATATCTAAAAGAAAAACAACTAGATATGAGAAAAGTAGGGGACATAAACATCTAGTATTTTTATAAGGGACATTACTCTAATAAAAAATAAGGAAATGATATATCAAGCTATTTTATATGAAATAACTCAAAAGAATATCAGATTTTTTTTTTTTTTTTTTTTTTATAGTAAAGTCAATATCAAAGTGAATGATTATATACTTAAAATAATATTTTAAATCTACTTAACGAAAACTGTTATTAATCTCTGATAAATTATATTTTATAATCAACTTGTTTGTTCCATATTTACTGTTAATATATAATAGAGTGCTCTTACAATGCAAATCCGGCTAAAAATAGCGACGGTTAAGATTCTATTTCTAACTGTATTTGTTTAGTTTTATTTGAAGGCAGATTCGATTCTGTCTGAAACACAATTGTAAACACCTTCATCATCATCTTCCACATCTACCGTCAACTGTCGTGGGAGGAATAATTTGCGTTCTAGCGCCCTGTGGGCATCATTGGATAGTGTCATTCCTTATGCCTGTACAATGTCTTTGATGTCCAAAACAATGCTTTCCCGTAGTGAATTTGAATAACGAAGACACAAACAATAGATTGCAGGATTTATTGCCTGGCATATTTCGCTGCATCTCTTAATGTACATACTGCAGAAATCACACAACTTACGTGAATTAACTAGATAAATCCTTCAAGTTGAAATATACACATATTCGCACAGTAATGTCAATTAATGGTTAGCGGGGTAGGGGTATCCCCTATCAAAGGAGATGTAAGACCCCTCCTTTCCTCCGTTGGTCTACGGGACACCCTTGGGCAAGGTGGAGTACCCGTTTAGCCCCCCGATCAGGGTTACGTGAAGTCATGGAAGCAGAGAGGTGATTTTAATGCAAAAGTATCTGCAGGAAGAGCTGCAAATGAGAGACACGTTTTAGGAAAATTTGGATTAGGAAATAGAAATGATGCAGGTGACAAATTAATTGAATTTTTGCACAGAAAATGAGTTAACGATAGCCAACACGCTTTTTAAACAACATCCAAGAAGACTCTTCATATGGATGTCTCCAGACAGTATTACCAAAAATCAGATAGATTATATGTTAATACAAAGAAGATGGAGATCAAGCATAATATCTGCAAAAACTTTACGAAGTGCAGACTGTGATACAGATCATCAGTTATTAGAAGCAGATCTGAAATTAAAACTCAAAAAGCTTATCCGAGGACCAAGGCCACTTCGTTTTGATCTCACAAAAATACCGGATGTATACACTGTAGAAGTTAGGAATCGCTTTAGGGTCTTGATGTCTGTACAAGAAGAAATGACACCTGATGAACTGGCAGTACAAGCTAGAGATATCTTGATAACTGCAGCCGAAGATCTAATTCCGACCAAGAAAAAGCAACTTAAGCCATGGATTACATCAGACACATTAGAATTAATAAAACAACGAAGGGAGATGAAACAGAAAGGAGATGAATCCGATAACAGCAGGATGAAGTATAAATCTTTAACTCGAGAAACAAGAAAGAACACAAGAAAGGACAAAAATCAATACAACAAGATTGCTGTACCAGAATAGAGCAATATCATAAGACTGGAAGACATTACGAAATGTTCAAAGAAATGAAGTTATTGACAAGAAATGTTCAACCTCAATTGAATGTTATCTGTGACAAGATGGGAAATACCTTAACAGAATCTAGACAAATTCTAGAAAGATGGCAGGATTACTGCAGTGGAATGTATGTTATGAGTGACAGTGAGGATATAAATGAGATACATGAGCCAATGACAGCAGAATCAGAACCTGAACCCTCATTAGATTGAAATTGCTTGGGCTATAAAGAACCTGAAGAATGGTAAATCACCTGGATGTGATGAGATACCAGCTGAACTAATTAAAGCGGGAGGAGAAGAAAGCATACACATGTATCATGCATTATGTACAAATATTTGGAAATATGGTATATGGCCAAAAGATTGGAAGAGAACTATCTTCATTCCAATACCAAAAAAGGGCAACCTGAAATTATGCACCAACTATAGAACTGTTGCCCTGATCAGTCATGCAAGTAAAGTTCTACTAAAAGTCATAAAGGGAAGACTTCGTAAGAAAATGGAAGAAGAGATTAACGTTGTTCAAGCTGGATTTAGACAAGGAAGAGGAACAAGAGATCACATATTCAAAATGCGTTTAATAATAGAGAAGTGCAGAGAATTTACTGTAAACCTATTCTCATGTTTTTTTGGATTATTCAAAGGCATTTGACTGTGTACAACATCAGAAACTTTGGGAAATCATGAGGAATATGGGCTTTCCATCACATGTAGTACAACTCATAAAAATGCTCTATCTAGAGTTCTAGACTAACAAGCAGCAGTTAGAATAGATGGCGAGGTATCAGATTGGTTTGACATCAAGCAAGGAGTCCGTCAGGGTTGCGTGCTGTCACCCTATTTGTTTAACCTGTACGCCGAAAATATAATGAGAAATGTAAGAGATGATATAAACAGGGAGCTATATGATCCCCTAAATATCGGCGGTCATGACATACCAGAGATTCGATATGCTGATGATACAGTATTATTCTCCACAACACAGAATGGCATAGAAAACCTAATAGCCTCAACCCAATTGAATAGTGAAAATCACAACCTATATCTTAACATAGCAAAAACAAAGATAATGCATACAGATAAAACTACTATGGAGAAATAAATATACATTAATGGGGAAAAATTGGAGGTGGTGGGAAATTTTGAATATCTTGGGTCATTGATTACCAACAACGGTGACACAATGAAAGAAATTAAACGACGACTATCAATTGCTCTTCAAAGACTAAAACAACTGAATAAATTATGGAATGGGACAGACAGAACTACAAAATTTAGATTTTTAAGAGCATTCATCTTTCCCATTGCAGCATACGCCTTTGAGACATGGACACTTACTAAACAAGCTGAACAGCGCATAAACGCCTTTGAATATAAATGTCATAGACGAGTTCTAAGAATATCTTGGGTAAAGAAAAGAACAAATGCATCCATACTTCAAGAGTTAAATATTGAAGAAGGTTGGCTATTAAAGACAATAAAACAAAGACAATTGAAATATTTTGGTTACTTGAAACGCCACGAAAGTTTGGAGAGAACAATAATGGAAGGGTATATGCCTGAGTAGAGAGGAAGAGGAATGCCAAAGAGAAGATGGGTGCAGGATGTGGCGGATGATCTCCAGATGGGTGTATCAGACGCGGGACATCTTGCTTATGATCGAGAGGTTTTCCGGAAGGTTGATATGGGAGCCAGTTCTGCAAAGGACATGCTACTGAATGAATGAATGTCAATTATCTACAACGGTAATTTTAAGCTGACTAACATGTCTTTCTGTTTGCACAATTCTGGCTTGCGTTGATTGATACTAATTGTTTCTGCAAATTTCAACAAGCGAGTATTTTGTGTGTTAAACAACACGCGAAAGGCAGTGTCTCTGTCAACCAAATGGCCGCTTTCGATAATGTCCCTACCAATTGAAGACGCCGGGAGCTTCAGGTGTGTCGGCCCCATGAGGCTAGCATCTCCTCTGTGTTGTGCCTTGTTGACCCATTGAGGTATATGTTCTGACACTCGTTTGTTAAGCTGTCTCTCTGTTCTATCAATGTAGAAGGCCTGGCATCTACATGTGAATTGGTAAATACAATTGTTTGTGGCGTACAGAGGAACAAACTCTTTGACTGCTGGTGTAGGAGTCGGTACGGATTTATATCTAATGACTGGAGTTGCAGCACAGAATGTTCGGCCTACTGCTGTAGTAAGCTGGTCTTGTAGACGTTGCATTACGTTATCCCCTCGAAAGGTTAGCTGGATGAATACCTTGAGTTTAGGGACTGTAGTTAAGTCTGGTTTTGGTTTGGGCTGTTGGCAGTGGCGCTTTATAAATCCTGTGGAGTACCCATTCGGGTTTAAGACATTCTTCAGAGTTTCAAATTCCTCTGTCAGTGTGTCCTGGGTGCATATCTTTCTAGCACGGTCAAACAGGGTCCGTACTAAGCCATGTTTGTACTGGACAGGTGTGAAGCTCTGAAAATTTAGTTATTGGCCAGTCCATGTTCCTTTGCGATACACCGATCTTTGAATAGTGCCGTCTGCTCTACGTCTCATTAGAATATCTAGGAACGGTAACGCTTCGTTGTGTTCGTGTTCCATAGATAGAGAGATCTTTTTATGCGTCTTGTTCATTGTGGCCTGGAACGATGTTGCTTTTAGCTCGTCTGTGGTGATAATTAGTATAACGTCCACATAACGACGGTAAAAGGCCACGTTGTCTGAGGATCTCTTTTCTTTTAAATGTGCCATGAAGATGTCGACTAGAATAGGACCAAGGGGTCTCCCCATGGCCACTCCGTCAATTTGGCGGTATGACTTAGTTAGAAAATTGAATTGTATATTGGCGGTACATAGTAGTAGTAGCCTCTCCAGAATAGGTGTTGGTATGCCTAATTTTAGTTGTTTGTCTTCAATGCGTTCCCTTTTTATTTTCACTGTCTCCTCTAATAGAACGTTAGTGAATAGGGAGGCTATATCCATGGATGCCATGTGTTTGTTATTTATGTCCATAGTATCCAATAATTCCACCAGTTGGATTGTATCTCTGAGTATTTTTGGATCGAAGGACTGTCGTACTGGCTTTAAAATTTCGGCTAGCCATCTCGCCATTCGGTGTTGTGCAGAGTTAACCATGGACAGGATCGGTCTTAGCGGTATTGCGGGCTTGTGAAGTTTGGGTAGACCGTACATCTGAGGAGTGTGCGAGCCACGTGGTGTGAGCGTTTTTGCAGTGACCTCACTGATGAGTCCCGCATTCACAAGTGACTGGATCTCTTTCCTCATTATTGCATCCAGGTCCTCCGACTTATTTACTTTTTGATCTATCCTGAATTTGGTTTCATCTGACAATATTTCATCCATTTTTCTCTGGTAGTCTGGCATGTCCATCAGTACTGCACCGCTCCCTTTGTCAGCTTTCAGTATGACGAGGGTTTTGTTAGCCTTTAACGCTTTTAAGGCAGTAAGGTGTTCGTTGGTCAGCGGAAATGTCCGTTTAGATGGTGTTGTGCGATACTGGTGTTCTAAATCTACCAGTTTGGCCTTCAGCCACCCGATTTTAAAGCCAGTACGCCCCTTCTCCTGTTAGTTAAAACAGTTCCGCCATGTAAAGGCCAGGAGTTCGACTTTTGCTGCAGAGGTTATGTATTAACGAGCCATTGGGGTATTTAAGCAATGTTGGGCGCTCACCCCAACACTGCACCCTGGCTACATACAGCAACATTTGGAACCTGGATGCTGTTGTTTCATTTCTAGATGTCTAGCCAGCTACGCTATTTAAGGCATGCCGATCACACCGTAACACATCGAACAGATGTGAAAAAACGTTTCAATGTACATAATGCCGTCTCCAGAATGCCAAAACAACAGTCCTCCACGAAAGCACGCTTCATCGTCATAAGAAGCGAGAGTCAACCAGAAGACCAGCCGCCACACATTTCTGCATTATGCACAAACACGGTCAATTCTGAGACATGCCCACCGCCAATGCTCTAAACATGCAGATCACGCTCCACAACATCGTTAAGATTCAAAAGCATTTCACACGAAATCCACATCTCACAGTGTTGCGCCACGCACTCATCTCAGTAGCTGGGCGACGGAACCATAAACTACCAGTCCAACATGAGGGTAACGCGAATGTAACGGTAGCCCCGAGCATAAACACCCAGAGGCCTTAACCATTTCACTGCCTATCCGCCATGCTGGGACCGAAGTTTTTTTTTTTTTTTGTTAGTTTGTTTTTAAATAAACATAATATAAAATAATTTTGTTCTTTTTATTTTAATGGGTAGCCAGTTTTTAATTTAATGCGATTTAATGACAGAATATTTTTTTAAAAACTATTGTTTACTCAATTAGGTCTCATCACGAACAAAATGATATATTGTTGCTAGGTACTTTGTTTACAAATTAAAAAAAAAATTATATAGGCATGTGTGTGTGTGTGTGTGTGTGTGTGTGAGTGTGTGTGTGTGTGTGTGTGAGTGTGTGTGTGTGAGTGTGTGGGTGTGTGTGTGTGTGTGTGTTTTTTTATAACAACAGTGATTTAAGTGTTTAGGTCACACTTGATTAAAGTGCTCAAACAGTATTTTCGCATTTGTTCATATTAAATTATAACTGACTCACAAACATTAGGCCTGCAAGCACTTTTTATTTCTCGCTAGTAAAAGACCGTGCAAGTTTATGGGATTTATGTAGACACATATTATATTTAGAGGAAAAATTAATTTATATTGTTCGAAAATTTCATTCATTTTGAACAAATAGCTCTGTCCCTGCCCCCCCCCCCCCCCGCCAAATATGTCTGCCTCTCACTCTCTCTCTCTCTCTCTCTCTCTCTCTCTCTCTCTCTCTCTCTCTCTCTCTCTCTCTCTCTGCCAAATGGTGCGTTACTTTCTAACCATCCCACCCATTTCTTTAAAATAAATATCTCCTACATTAATAAATCATATAATTCAACTGCGCATGCGTTTCTCTCGTTGCTTAGAGCATATTTAAAATATGATAATAACATGATAGTAATGCCTTGATTGATCACTACACTTATGAATAATTCTGTTCAAACATTCTGCGGAATAGCCAGATATCTAAAAGAAAAACAACTAGATATGAGAAAAGTAGGGGACATAAACATCTAGTATTTTTATAAGGGACATTACTCTATAAAAAATAAGGAAATGATATATCAAGCTATTTTATATGAAATAACTCAAAGAATATCAGATTTTTTTTTTTTTTTTTAAATAGTAAAGTCAATATCAAAGTGAATGATTATATACTTAAAAATAATATTTTAAATCTACTTAACGAAAACTTTTATTAATCTCTGATAAATTATATTTTATAATCAACTTGTTTGTTCCATATTTACTATTAATATATAATAGAGTGCTCTTAGAATGCAAATCCGGCTAGAAATAGCGACGGTTAAGATTCTATTTCTAACTCTTTTTGTTTAGTTTTATTTGAAGGCAGATTCGATTCTGTCTGAAACACAATTGTAAACACCTTCATCATCATCTTCCACATCTACCGTCAACTGTCGTGGGAGGAATAATTTGCGTTCTAGCGCCCTGTGGGCATCATTGGATAGTGTCATTCCTTATGCCTGTACAATGTCTTTGATGTCCAAAACAATGCTTTCCCGTAGTGAATTTGAATAACGAAGACACAAACAATAGATTGCAGGATTTATTGCCTGGCATATTTCGCTGCATCTCTTAATGTACATACTGCAGAAATCACACAACTTACGTGAATTAACTAGATAAATCCTTCAAGTTGAAATATACACATATTCGCACAGTAATGTCAATTAATGGTTAGCGGGGTAGGGGTATCCCCTATCAAAGGAGATGTAAGACCCCTCCTTTCCTCCGTTGGTCTACGGGACACCCTTGGGCAAGGTGGAGTACCCGTTTAGCCCCCCGATCAGGGTTACGTGAAGTCATGGAAGCAGAGAGGTGATTTTAATGCAAAAGTATCTGCAGGAAGAGCTGCAAATGAGAGACACGTTTTAGGAAAATTTGGATTAGGAAATAGAAATGATGCAGGTGACAAATTAATTGAATTTTGCACAGAAAATGAGTTAACGATAGCCAACACGCTTTTTAAACAACATCCAAGAAGACTCTTCATATGGATGTCTCCAGACAGTATTACCAAAAATCAGATAGATTATATGTTAATACAAAGAAGATGGAGATCAAGCATAATATCTGCAAAAACTTTACGAAGTGCAGACTGTGATACAGATCATCAGTTATTAGAAGCAGATCTGAAATTAAAACTCAAAAAGCTTATCCGAGGACCAAGGCCACTTCGTTTTGATCTCACAAAAATACCGGAGGCATACACTGTAGAAGTTAGAAATCGCTTTAGGGTCTTGATGTCTGTACAAGAAGAAATGACACCTGATGAACTGGCAGTACAAGCTAGAGATATCTTGATAACTGCAGCCGAAGATCTAATTCCGACCAAGAAAAAGCAACTTAAGCCATGGATTACATCAGACACATTAGAATTAATAAAACAACGAAGGGAGATGAAACAGAAAGGAGATGAATCCGATAACAGCAGGATGAAGTATAAATCTTTAACTCGAGAAACAAGAAAGAACACAAGAAAGGACAAAAATCAATACAACAAGATTGCTGTACCAGAATAGAGCAATATCATAAGACTGGAAGACATTACGAAATGTTCAAAGAAATGAAGTTATTGACAAGAAATGTTCAAACTCAATTGAATGTTATCTGTGACAAGATGGGAAATACCTTAACAGAATCTAGACAAATTCTAGAAAGATGGCAGGAGTACTGCAGTGGAATGTATGTTATGAGTGACAGTGAGGATATAAATGAGATACATGAGCCAATGACAGCAGAATCAGAACCTGAACCCTCATTAGATTGAAATTGCTTGGGCTATAAAGAACCTGAAGAATGGTAAATCACCTGGATGTGATGAGATACCAGCTGAACTAATTAAAGCGGGAGGAGAAGAAAGCATACACATATATCATGCATTCTGTACAAATATTTGGAAATATGGTATATGGCCAAAAGATTGGAAGAGAACTATCTTCATTCCAATACCAAAAAAGGGCAACCTGAAATTATGCACCAACTATAGAACTGTTGCCCTGATCAGTCATGCAAGTAAAGTTCTACTAAAAGTCATAAAGGGAAGACTTCGTAAGAAAATGGAAGAAGAGATTAACGTTGTTCAAGCTGGATTTAGACAAGGAAGAGGAACAAGAGATCACATATTCAAAATGCGTTTAATAATAGAGAAGTGCAGAGAATTTAATGTAAACCTATTCTCATGTTTTTTTTGGATTATTCAAAGGCATTTGACTGTGTACAACATCAGAAACTTTGGGAAATCATGAGGAATATGGGCTTTCCATCACATGTAGTACAACTCATAAAAATGCTCTATCTAGAGTTCTAGACTAACAAGCAGCAGTTAGAATAGATGGCGAGGTATCAGATTGGTTTGACATCAAGCAAGGAGTCCGTCAGGGTTGCGTGCTGTCACCCTATTTGTTTAACCTGTACGCCGAAAATATAATGAGAAATGTAAGAGATGATATAAACAGGGAGCTATATGATCCCCTAAATATCGGCGGTCATGACATACCAGAGATTCGATATGCTGATGATACAGTATTATTCTCCACAACACAGAATGGCATAGAAAACCTAATAGCCTCAACCCAATTGAATAGTGAAAATCACAACCTATATCTTAACATAGCAAAAACAAAGATAATGCATACAGATAAAACTACTATGGAGAAATAAATATACATTAATGGGGAAAAATTGGAGGTGGTGGGAAATTTTGAATATCTTGGGTCATTGATTCCCAACAACGGTGACACAATGAAAGAAATTAAACGACGACTATCAATTGCTCTTCAAAGACTAAAACAACTGAATAAATTATGGAATGGGACAGACAGAACTACAAAATTTAGATTTTTAAGAGCATTCATCTTCCCCATTGCAGCATACGCCTGTGAGACATGGACACTTACTAAACAAGCTGAACAGCGCATAAACGCCTTTGAATATAAATGTCATAGACGAGTTCTAAGAATATCTTGGGTAAAGAAAAGAACAAATGCATCCATACTTCAAGAGTTAAATATTGAAGAAGGTTGGCTATTAAAGACGATAAAACAAAGACAATTGAAATATTTTGGTTACTTGAAACGCCACGAAAGTTTGGAGAGAACAATAATGGAAGGGTATATGCCTGAGTAGAGAGGAAGAGGAAGGCCAAAGAGAAGATGGGTGCAGGATGTGGCGGATGATCTCCAGATGGGTGTATCAGACGCGGGACATCTTGCTTATGATCGAGAGGTTTTCCGGAAGGTTGTTATGGGAGCCAGTTCTGCAAAGGACATGCTACTGAATGAATGAATGTCAATTATCTACAACGGTAATTTTAAGCTGACTAACATGTCTTTCTGTTTGCACAATTCTGGCTTGCGTTGATTGATACTAATTGTTTCTGCAAATTTTAACAAGCGAGTATTTTGTGTGTTAAACAACACGCGAAAGGCAGTGTCTCTGTCAACCAAATGGCAGCTTTCGATAATGTCCCTACCAATTGAAGACGCCGGGAGCTTCAGGTGTGTCGGCCCCATGAGGCTAGCATCTCCTCTGTGTTGTACCTTGTTGACCCATTGAGGTATATGTTCTGACACTCGTTTGTTAAGCTGTCTCTCTGTTCTATCAATGTAGAAGGCCTGGCATCGACATGTGAATTGGTAAAAACAATTGTTTGTGGCGTACAGAGGAACAAACTCTTTGACTGCTGGTGTAGGAGTCGGTACGGATTTATATCTAATGACTGGAGTTGCAGCACAGAATGTTCGGCCTACTGCTGTAGTAAGCTGGTCTTGTAGACGTTGCATTACGTTATCCCCTCGAAAGGTTAGCTGGATGAATACCTTGAGTTTAGGGACTGTAGTTAAGTCTGGTTTTGGTTTGGGCTGTTGGCAGTGGCGCTTTATAAATCCTGTGGAGTACCCATTCGGGTTTAAGACATTCTTCAGAGTTTCAAATTCCTCTGTCAGTGTGTCCTGGGTGCATATCTTTCTAGCACGGTCAAACAGGGTTCGTACTAAGCCATGTTTGTACTGGACAGGTGTGAAGCTCTGAAAATTTAGTTATTGGCCAGTCCATGTTCCTTTGCGATACACCGATCTTTGAATAGTGCCGTCTGCTCTACGTCTCATTAGAATATCTAGGAACGGTAACGCTTCGTTGTGTTCGTGTTCCATAGATAGAGAGATCTTTTTATGCGTCTTGTTCATTGTGGCCTGGAACGATGTTGCTTTTAGCTCGTCTGTGGTGATAATTAGTATATCGTCCACATAACGACGGTAAAAGGCCAAGTTGTCTGAGGATCTCTTTTCTTTTAAATGTGCCATGAAGATGTCCACTAGAATAGGACCAAGGGGACTCCCCATGGCCACTCCGTCAATTTGGCGGTATGACTTAGTTAGAAAATTGAATTGTATATTGGCGGTACACAGTAGTAGTAGCCTCTCCAGAATAGGTGTTGGTATGCCTAATTTTAGTTGTTTGTCTTCAATGCGTTCCCTTATTATTTTCACTGTCTCCTCTAATAGAACGTTAGTGAATAGGGAGGCTATATCCATGGATGCCATGTGTTTGTTATTTATGTCCATAGTATCCAATAATTCCACCAGTTGGATTGTATCTCTGAGTATTTTTGGATCGAAGGACTGTCGTACTGGCTTTAAAATTTCGGCTAGCCATCTCGCCATTCGGTGTTGTGCAGAGTTAACCATGGACAGGATCGGTCTTAGCGGTATTGCGGGCTTGTGAAGTTTGGGTAGACCGTACATCTGAGGAGTGTGCGAGCCACGTGGTGTGAGCGTTTTTGCAGTGACCTCACTGATGAGTCCCGCATTCACAAGTGACTGGATCTCTTTCCTCATTATTGCATCCAGGTCCTCCGACTTATTTTCTTTTTGATCTATCCTGAATTTGGTTTCATCTGACAATATTTCATCCATTTTTCTCTGGTAGTCTGACATGTCCATCAGTACTGCACCGCTCCCTTTGTCAGGTTTCAGTATGACGAGGGTTTTGTTAGCCTTTAACGCTTTTAAGGCAGTAAGGTGTTCGTTGGTCAGCGGAAATGTCCGTTTAGATGGTGTTGTGCGATACTGGTGTTCTAAATCTACCAGTTTGGCCTTCAGCCACCCGATTTTAAAGCCAGTACGCCCCTTCTCCTGTTAGTTAAAACAGTTCCGCCATGTAAAGGCCAGGAGTTCGACTTTTGCTGCAGAGGTTATGTATTAACGAGCCATTGGGGTATTTAAGCAATGTTGGGCGCTCACCCCAACACTGCACCCTGGCTACATACAGCAACATTTGGAACCTGGATGCTGTTGTTCCATTTCTAGATGTCTAGCCAGCTACGCTATTTAAGGCATGCCGATCACACCGTAACACATCGAACAGATGTGAAAAAACGTTTCAATGTACATAATGCCGTCTCCAGAATGCCAAAACAACAGTCCTCCACGAAAGCACGCTTCATCGTCAAAAGAAGCGAGAGTCAACCAGAAGACCAGCCGCCACACATTTCTGCATTAGGCACAAACACGGTCAATTCTGAGACATGCCCACCGCCAATGCTCTAAACATGCAGATCACGCTCCACAACATCGTTAAGATTCAAAAGCATTTCACACGAAATCCACATCTCACAGTGTTGCGCCACGCACTCATCTCAGTAGCTGGGCGACGGAACCATAAACTACCAGTCCAACATGAGGGTAACGCGAATGTAACGGTAGCCACGAGCATAAACACCCAGAGGCCTTAACCATTTCACTGCCTATCCGCCATGCTGGGACCGAAGTTTTTTTTTTTTTTTTTGTTAGTTTGTTTTTAAATAAAATAATATAAAATAATTTTGTTCTTTTTATTTTAATGGGTAGCCAGTTTTTAATTTAATGCGATTTAATGACAGAATATTTTTTTTAAAACTATTGTTTACTCAATTAGGTCTCATCACGAACAAAATGATCTATTGTTGCTAGGGTCTTTGTTTACAAATTAAAAAAAAATTATATAGGCATGTGTGTGTGTGTGTGTGTGTGTGAGTGTGTGTGTGTGTGTGTGAGTGTGTGTGTGTGTGAGTGTGTGGGTGTGTGGGTGTGTGTGTGTGTGTGTGTGTGTGTTTTTTTATAACAACAGTGATTTAAGTGTTTAGGTCACACTTGATTAAAGTGCTCAAACAGTATTTTCGCCTTTGTTCATATTAAATTATAACTGACTCACAAACAGTAGGCCTGCAAGCACTTTTTATTTCTCGCTAGTAAAAGACCGTGCAAGTTTATGGGATTTATGTAGACACATATTATATTTAGAGGAAAAATTAATTTATATTGTTCGAAAATTTCATTCATTTTGAACAAATAGCTCTGTCCCTGCCCCCCCCCCCCCCCGCGCCAAATCTGTCTGTCTGTCTGTCTGTCTGTCTCTCTCTCTCTCTCTCTCTCTCTCTCTCTCTCTCTCTCTCTCTCTCTCTCTCTCTCTCTCTCTGCCAAATGGTGCGTTACTTTCTAACCATCCCACCCATTTCTTTAAAATAAATATCTCCTACATTAATAAATCATATAATTCAACTGCGCATGCGTTTCTCTCGTTGCTTAGAGCATATTTAAAATATGATAATAACATGATAGTAATGCCTTGATTGATCACTACACTTATGAATAATTCTGTTCAAACATTCTGCGGAATAGCCAGATATCTAAAAGAAAAACAACTAGATATGAGAAAAGTAGGGGACATAAACATCTAGTATTTTTATAAGGGACATTACTCTAATAAAAAATAAGGAAATGATATATCAAGCTATTTTATATGAAATAACTCAAAGAATATCAGATTATTTTTTTTTTTTTTTTTAATAGTAAAGTCAATATCAAAGTGAATGATTAATATACTTAAAATAATATTTTAAATCTACTTAACGAAAACTGTTATTAATCTCTGATAAATTATATTTTATAATCAACTTGTTTGTTCCATATTTACTGTTAATATATAATAGAGTGCTCTTACAATGCAAATCCGGCTAGAAATAGCGACGGTTAAGATCTAACTCTAATTCTTTTTGTTTAGTTTTATTTGAAGGCAGATTCGATTCTGTCTGAAACACAATTGTAAACACCTTCATCATCATCTTCCACATCTACCGTCAACTGTCGTGGGAGGAATAATTTGCGTTCTAGCGCCCTGTGGGCATCATTGGATAGTGTCATTCCTTATGCCTGTACAATGTCTTTGATGTCCAAAACAATGCTTTCCCGTAGTGAATTTGAATAACGAAGACACAAACAATAGATTGCAGGATTTATTGCCTGGCATATTTCGCTGCATCTCTTAATGTACATACTGCAGAAATCACACAACTTACGTGAATTAACTAGATAAATCCTTCAAGTTGAAATATACACATATTCGCACAGTAATGTCAATTAATGGTTAGCGGGGTAGGGGTATCCCCTATCAAAGGAGATGTAAGACCCCTCCTTTCCTCCGTTGGTCTACGGGACACCCTTGGGCAAGGTGGAGTACCCGTTTAGCCCCCCGATCAGGGTTACGTGAAGTCATGGAAGCAGAGAGGTGATTTTAATGCAAAAGTATCTGCAGGAAGAGCTGCAAATGAGAGACACGTTTTAGGAAAATTTGGATTAGGAAATAGAAATGATGCAGGTGACAAATTAATTGAATTTTGCACAGAAAATGAGTTAACGATAGCCAACACGCTTTTTAAACAACATCCAAGAAGACTCTTCATATGGATGTCTCCAGACAGTATTACCAAAAATAAGATAGATTATATGTTAATACAAAGAAGATGGAGATCAAGCATAATATCTGCAAAAACTTTACGAAGTGCAGACTGTGATACAGATCATCAGTTATTAGAAGCAGATCTGAAATTAAAACTCAAAAAGCTTATCCGAGGACCAAGGCCACTTCGTTTTGATCTCACAAAAATACCGGATGCATACACTGTAGAAGTTAGGAATCGCTTTAGGGTCTTGATGTCTGTACAAGAAGAAATGACACCTGATGAACTGGCAGTACAAGCTAGAGATATCTTGATAACTGCAGCCGAAGATCTAATTCCGACCAAGAAAAAGCAACTTAAGCCATGGATTACATCAGACACATTAGAATTAATAAAACAACGAAGGGAGATGAAACAGAAAGGAGATGAATCCGATAACAGCAGGATGAAGTATAAATCTTTAACTCGAGAAACAAGAAAGAACACAAGAAAGGACAAAAATCAATACAACAAGATTGCTGTACCAGAATAGAGCAATATCATAAGACTGGAAGACATTACGAAATGTTCAAAGAAATGAAGTTATTGACAAGAAATGTTCAACCTCAATTGAATGTTATCTGTGACAAGATGGGAAATACCTTAACAGAATCTAGACAAATTCTAGAAAGATGGCAGGAGTACTGCAGTGGAATGTATGTTATGAGTGACAGTGAGGATATAAATGAGATACATGAGCCAATGACAGCAGAATCAGAACCTGAACCCTCATTAGATTGAAATTGCTTGGGCTATAAAGAACCTGAAGAATGGTAATTCACCTGGATGTGATGAGATACCAGCTGAACTAATTAAAGCGGGAGGAGAAGAAAGCATACACATATATCATGCATTATGTACAAATATTTGGAAATATGGTATATGGCCAAAAGATTGGAAGAGAACTATCTTCATTCCAATACCAAAAAAGGGCAACCTGAAATTATGCACCAACTATAGAACTGTTGCCCTGATCAGTCATGCAAGTAAAGTTCTACTAAAAGTCATAAAGGGAAGACTTCGTAAGAAAATGGAAGAAGAGATTAACGTTGTTCAAGCTGGATTTAGACAAGGAAGAGGAACAAGAGATCACATATTCAAAATGCGTTTAATAATAGAGAAGTGCAGAGAATTTAATGTAAACCTATTCTCATGTTTTTTTGGATTATTCAAAGGCATTTGACTGTGTACAACATCAGAAACTTTGGGAAATCATGAGGAATATGGGCTTTCCATCACATGTAGTACAACTCATAAAAATGCTCTATCTAGAGTTCTAGACTAACAAGCAGCAGTTAGAATAGATGGCGAGGTATCAGATTGGTTTGACATCAAGCAAGGAGTCCGTCAGGGTTGCGTGCTGTCACCCTATTTGTTTAACCTGTACGCCGAAAATATAATGAGAAATGTAAGAGATGATATAAACAGGGAGCTATATGATCCCCTAAATATCGGCGGTCATGACATACCAGAGATTCGATATGCTGATGATACAGTATTATTCTCCACAACACAGAATGGCATAGAAAACCTAATAGCCTCAACCCAATTGAATAGTGAAAATCACAACCTATATCTTAACATAGCAAAAACAAAGATAATGCATACAGATAAAACTACTATGGAGAAATAAATATACATTAATGGGGAAAAATTGGAGGTGGTGGGAAATTTTGAATATCTTGGGTCATTGATTACCAACAACGGTGACACAATGAAAGAAATTAAACGACGACTATCAATTGCTCTTCAAAGACTAAAACAACTGAATAAATTATGGAATGGGACAGACAGAACTACAAAATTTAGATTTTTAAGAGCATTCATATTTCCCATTGCAGCATACGCCTGTGAGACATGGACACTTACTAAACAAGCTGAACAGCGCATAAACGCCTTTGAATATAAATGTCATAGACGAGTTCTAAGAATATCTTGGGTAAAGAAAAGAACAAATGCATCCATACTTCAAGAGTTAAATATTGAAGAAGGTTGGCTATTAAAGACGATAAAACAAAGACAATTGAAATATTTTGGTTACTTGAAACGCCACGAAAGTTTGGAGAGAACAATAATGGAAGGGTATATGCCTGAGTAGAGAGGAAGAGGAAGGCCAAAGAGAAGATGGGTGCAGGATGTGGCGGATGATCTCCAGATGGGTGTATCAGACGCGGGACATCTTGCTTATGATCGAGAGGTTTTCCGGAAGGTTGTTATGGGAGCCAGTTCTGCAAAGGACATGCTACTGAATGAATGAATGTCAATTATCTACAACGGTAATTTTAAGCTGACTAACATGTCTTTCTGTTTGCACAATTCTGGCTTGCGTTGATTGATACTAATTGTTTCTGCAAATTTTAACAAGCGAGTATTTTGTGTGTTAAACAACACGCGAAAGGCAGTGTCTCTGTCAACCAAATGGCCGCTTTCGATAATGTCCCTACCAATTGAAGACGCCGGGAGCTTCAGGTGTGTCGGCCCCATGAGGCTAGCATCTCCTCTGTGTTGTACCTTGTTGACCCATTGAGGTATATGTTCTGACACTCGTTTGTTAAGCTGTCTCTCTGTTCTATCAATGTAGAAGGCCTGGCATCTACATGTGAATTGGTAAATACAATTGTTTGTGGCGTACAGAGGAACAAACTCTTTGACTGCTGGTGTAGGAGTCGGTACGGATTTATATCTAATGACTGGAGTTGCAGCACAGAATGTTCGGCCTACTGCTGTAGTAAGCTGGTCTTGTAGACGTTGCATTACGTTATCCCCTCGAAAGGTTAGCTGGATGAATACCTTGAGTTTAGGGACTGTAGTTAAGTCTGGTTTTGGTTTGGGCTGTTGGCAGTGGCGCTTTATAAATCCTGTGGAGTACCCATTCGGGTTTTAAAACATTCTTCAGAGTTTCAAATTCCTCTGTCAGTGTGTCCTGGGTGCATATCTTTCTAGCACGGTCAAACAGGGTCCGTACTAAGCCATGTTTGTACTGGACAGGTGTGAAGCTCTGAAAATTTAGTTATTGGCCAGTCCATGTTCCTTTGCGATACACCGATCTTTGAATAGTGCCGTCTGCTCTACGTCTCATTAGAATATCTAGGAACGGTAACGCTTCGTTGTGTTCGTGTTCCATAGATAGAGAGATGTTTTTATGCGTCTTGTTCATTGTGGCCTGGAACGATGTTGCTTTTAGCTCGTCTGTGGTGATAATTAGTATATCGTCCACATAACGACGGTAAAAGGCCAAGTTGTCTGAGGATCTCTTTTCTTTTAAATGTGCCATGAAGATGTCCACTAGAATAGGACCAAGGGGACTCCCCATAGCCACTCCGTCAATTTGGCGGTATGACTTAGTTAGAAAATTGAATTGTATATTGGCGGTACATAGTAGTAGTAGCCTCTCCAGAATAGGTGTTGGTATGCCTAATTTTAGTTGTTTGTCTTCAATGCGTTCCCTTATTATTTTCACTGTCTCCTCTAATAGAACGTTAGTGAATAGGGAGGCTATATCCATGGATGCCATGTGTTTGTTATTTATGTCCATAGTATCCAATAATTCCACCAGTTGGATTGTATCTCTGAGTATTTTTGGATCGAAGGACTGTCGTACTGGCTTTAAAATTTCGGCTAGCCATCTCGCCATTCGGTGTTGTGCAGAGTTAACCATGGACAGGATCGGTCTTAGCGGTATTGCGGGCTTGTGAATTTTGGGTAGACCGTACATCTGAGGAGTGTGCGAGCCACGTGGTGTGAGCGTTTTTGCAGTGACCTCACTGATGAGTCCCGCATTCACAAGTGACTGGATCTCTTTCCTCATTATTGCATCCAGGTCCTCCGACTTATTTACTTTTTGATCTATCCTGAATTTGGTTTCATCTGACAATATTTCATCCATTTTTCTCTGGTAGTCTGACATGTCCATCAGTACTGCACCGCTCCCTTTGTCAGGTTTCAGTATGACGAGGGTTTTGTTAGCCTTTAACGCTTTTAAAGCAGTAAGGTGTTCGTTGGTCAGCGGAAATGTCCGTTTAGATGGTGTTGTACGATACTGGTGTTCTAAATCTACCAGTTTGGCCTTCAGCCACCCGATTTTAAAGCCAGTACGCCCCTTCTCCTGTTAGTTAAAACAGTTCCGCCATGTAAAGGCCAGGAGTTCGACTTTTGCTGCAGAGGTTATGTATTAACGAGCCATTGGGGTATTTAAGCAATGTTGGGCGCTCACCCCAACACTGCACCCTGGCTACATACAGCAACATTTGGAACCTGGATGCTGTTGTTTCATTTCTAGATGTCTAGCCAGCTACGCTATTTAAGGCATGCCGATCACACCTTAACACATCGAACAGATGTGAAAAAACGTTTCAATGTACATAATGCCGTCTCCAGAATGCCAAAATAACAGTCCTCCACGAAAGCACGCTTCATCGTCAAAAGAAGCGACAGTCAACCAGAAGACCAGCCGCCACACATTTCTGCATTAGGCACAAACACGGTCAATTCTGAGACATGCCCACCGCCAATGCTCTAAACATGCAGATCACGCTCCACAACATCGTTAAGATTCAAAAGCATTTCACACGAAATCCACATCTCACAGCGTTGCGCCACGCACTCAACTCAGTAGCAGGGCGACGGAACCATAAACTACCAGTCCAACGTGAGGGTAACGCGAATGTAACGGTAGCCACGAGCATAAACACCCAGAGGCCTTAACCATTTCACTGCCTATCCGCCACGCTGGGACCGAAGTTTTTTTTTTTTTTTGTTAGTTTGTTTTTAAATAAACATAATATAAAATAATTTTGTTCTTTTTATTTTAATGGGTAGCCAGTTTTTAATTTAATGCGATTTAATGACAGAATATTTTTTTAAAAACTATTGTTTACTCAATTAGGTCTCATCACGAACAAAATGATATATTGTTGCTAGGGTCTTTGTTTACAAATAAAAAAAAAATTATATAGGCATGTGTGTGTGTGTGTGTGTGTGTGTGTGTGTGTGTGAGTGTGAGTGTGTGTGAGTGTGTGTGTGTGTGTGTGTGTGTGAGTGTGAGTGTGTGTGTGTGTGTGAGTGTGTGGGTGTGTGGGTGTGTGTGTGTTTTTTTTTTTTATAACAACAGTGATTTAAGTGTTTAGGTCACACTTGATTAAAGTGCTCAAACAGTATTTTCGCCTTTGTTCATATTAAATTATAACTGACTCACAAACATTAGGCCTGCAAGCACTTTTTATTTCTCGCTAGTAAAAGACCGTGCAAGTTTATGGGATTTATGTAGACACATATTATATTTAGAGGAAAAATTAATTTATATTGTTCGAAAATTTCATTCATTTTGAACAAATAGCTCTGTCCCTGCCCCCCTCCCCCCCCATTCCCCCGCCAAATCTGTCTGTCTGTCTGTCTGTCTGTCTGTCTCTCTCTCTCTCTCTCTCTCTCTCTCTCTCTCTCTCTCTCTCTCTCTCTCTCTCTCTCTCTCTCTCTCTCTCTCTCTCTCTCTCTGCCAAATGGTGCGTTACTTTCTAACCATCCCACCCATTTCTTTAAAATAAATATCTCCTACATTAATAAATCATATAATTCAACTGCGCATGCGTTTCTCTCGTTGCTTAGAGCATATTTAAAATATGATAATAACATGATAGTAATGCCTTGATTGATCACTACACTTATGAATAATTCTGTTCAAACATTCTGCGGAATAGCCAGATATCTAAAAGAAAAACAATTAGATATGAGAAAAGTAGGGGACATAAACATCTAGTATTTTTATAAGGGACATTACTCTAATAAAAAATAAGGAAATGATATATCAAGCTATTTTATATGAAATAACTCATAGAATATCAGATTATTTTTTTTTTTAATAGTAAAGTCAATATCAAAGGTAATGATTATATACTTAAAATAATATTTTAAATCTACTTAACGAAAACTGTTATTAATCTCTGATAAATTATATTTTATAATCAACTTGTTTGTTCCATATTTACTGTTAATATATAATAGAGTGCTCTTACAATGCAAATCCGGCTAGAAATAGCGACGGTTAAGATCTAACTCTAGTTCTTTTCGTTTAGTTTTATTTGAAGGCAGATTCGATTCTGTCTGAAACACAATTGTAAACACCTTCATCATCATCTTCCACATCTACCGTCAACTGTCGTGGGAGGAATAATTTGCGTTCTAGCGCCCTGTGGGCATCATTGGATAGTGTCATTCCTTATGCCTGTACAATGTCTTTGATGTCCAAAACAATGCTTTCCCGTAGTGAATTTGAATAACGAAGACACAAACAATAGATTGCAGGATTTATTGCCTGGCATATTTCGCTGCATCTCTTAATGTACATACTGCAGAAATCACACAACTTACGTGAATTAACTAGATAAATCCTTCAAGTTGAAATATACACATATTCGCACAGTAATGTCAATTAATGGTTAGCGGGGTAGGGGTATCCCCTATCAAAGGAGATGTAAGACCCCTCCTTTCCTCCGTTAGTCTACGGGACACCCTTGGGCAAGGTGGAGTACCCGTTTAGCCCCCCGATCAGGGTTACGTGAAGTCATGGAAGCAGAGAGGTGATTTTAATGCAAAAGTATCTGCAGGAAGAGCTGCAAATGAGAGACACGTTTTAGGAAAATTTGGATTAGGAAATAGAAATGATGCAGGTGACAAATTAATTGAATTTTGCACAGAAAATGAGTTAAAGATAGCCAACACGCTTTTTAAACAACATCCAAGAAGACTCTTCATATGGATGTCTCCAGACAGTATTACCAAAAATCAGATAGATTATATGTTAATACAAAGAAGATGGAGATCAAGCATAATATCTGCAAAAACTTTACGAAGTGCAGACTGTGATACAGATCATCAGTTATTAGAAGCAGATCTGAAATTAAAACTCAAAAAGCTTATCCGAGGACCAAGGCCACTTCGTTTTGATCTCACAAAAATACCGGAGGCATACACTGTAGAAGTTAGGAATCGCTTTAGGGTCTTGATGTCTGTACAAGAAGAAATGACACCTGATGAACTGGCAGTACAAGCTAGAGATATCTTGATAACTGCAGCCGAAGATCTAATTCCGACCAAGAAAAAGCAACTTAAGCCATGGATTACATCAGACACATTAGAATTAATAAAACAACGAAGGGAGATGAAACAGAAAGGAGATGAATCCGATAACAGCAGGATGAAGTATAAATCTTTAACTCGAGAAACAAGAAAGAACACAAGAAAGGACAAAAATCAATACAACAAGATTGCTGTACCAGAATAGAGCAATATCATAAGACTGGAAGACATTACGAAATGTTCAAAGAAATGAAGTTATTGACAAGAAATGTTCAACCTCAATTGAATGTTATCTGTGACAAGATGGGAAATACCTTAACAGAATCTAGACAAATTCTAGAAAGATGGCAGGAGTACTGCAGTGGAATGTATGTTATGAGTGACAGTGAGGATATAAATGAGATACATGAGCCAATGACAGCAGAATCAGAACCTGAACCCTCATTAGATTGAAATTGCTTGGGCTATAAAGAACCTGAAGAATGGTAAATCACCTGGATGTGATGAGATACCAGCTGAACTAATTAAAGCGGGAGGAGAAGAAAGCATACACATATATCATGCATTATGTACAAATATTTGGAAATATGGTATATGGCCAAAAGATTGGAAGAGAACTATCTTCATTCCAATACCAAAAAAGGGCAACCTGAAATTATGCACCAACTATAGAACTGTTGCCCTGATCAGTCATGCAAGTAAAGTTCTACTAAAAGTCATAAAGGGAAGACTTCGTAAGAAAATGGAAGAAGAGATTAACGTTGTTCAAGCTGGATTTAGACAAGGAAGAGGAACAAGAGATCACATATTCAAAATGCGTTTAATAATAGAGAAGTGCAGCCTATTCTCATGTTTTTTGGATTATTCAAAGGCATTTGACTGTGTACAACATCAGAAACTTTGGGAAATCATGAGGAATATGGGCTTTCCATCACATGTAGTACAACTCATAAAAATGCTCTATCTAGAGTTCTAGACTAACAAGCAGCAGTTAGAATAGATGGCGAGGTATCAGATTGGTTTGACATCAAGCAAGGAGTCCGTCAGGGTTGCGTGCTGTCACCCTATTTGTTTAACCTGTACGCCGAAAATATAATGAGAAATGTAAGAGATGATATAAACAGGGAGCTATATGATCCCCTAAATATCGGCGGTCATGACATACCAGAGATTCGATATGCTGATGATACAGTATTATTCTCCACAACACAGAATGGCATAGAAAACCTAATAGCCTCAACCCAATTGAATAGTGAAAATCACAACCTATATCTTAACATAGCAAAAACAAAGATAATGCATACAGATAAAACTACTATGGAGAAATAAATATACATTAATGGGGAAAAATTGGAGGTGGTGGGAAATTTTGAATATCTTGGGTCATTGATTACCAACAACGGTGACACAATGAAAGAAATTAAACGACGACTATCAATTGCTCTTCAAAGACTAAAACAACTGAATAAATTATGGAATGGGACAGACACAACTACAAAATTTAGATTTTTAAGAGCATTCATCTTTCCCATTGCAGCATACGCCTGTGAGACATGGACACTTACTAAACAAGCTGAACAGCGCATAAACGCCTTTGAATATAAATGTCATAGACGAGTTCTAAGAATATCTTGGGTAAAGAAAAGAACAAATGCATCCATACTTCAAGAGTTAAATATTGAAGAAGGTTGGCTATTAAAGACGATAAAACAAAGACAATTGAAATATTTTGGTTACTTGAAACGCCACGAAAGTTTGGAGAGAACAATAATGGAAGGGTATATGCCCGAGTAGAGAGGAAGAGGAAGGCCAAAGAGAAGATGGGTGCAGGATGTGGCGGATGATCTCCAGATGGGTGTATCAGACGCGGGACATCTTGCTTATGATCGAGAGGTTTTCCGGAAGATTGTTATGGGAGCCAGTTCTGCAAAGGACATGCTACTGAATGAATGAATGTCAATTATCTACAACGGTAATTTTAAGCTGACTAACATGTCTTTCTGTTTGCACAATTCTGGCTTGCGTTGATTGATACTAATTGTTTCTGCAAATTTTAACAAGCGAGTATTTTGTGTGTTAAACAACACGCGAAAGGCAGTGTCTCTGTCAACCAAATGGCCGCTTTCGATAATGTCCCTACCAATTGAAGACGCCGGGAGCTTCGGGTGTGTCGGCCCCATGAGGCTAGCATCTCCTCTGTGTTGTACCTTGTTGACCCATTGAGGTATATGTTCTGACACTCGTTTGTTAAGCTGTCTCTCTGTTCTATCAATGTAGAAGGCCTGGCATCTACATGTGAATTGGTAAATACAATTGTTTGTGGCGTACAGAGGAACAAACTCTTTGACTGCTGGTGTAGGAGTCGGTACGGATTTATATCTAATGACTGGAGTTGCAGCACAGAATGTTCGGCCTACTGCTGTAGTAAGCTGGTCTTGTAGACGTTGCATTACGTTATCCCTTCGAAAGGTTAGCTGGATGAATACCTTGAGTTTAGGGATTGTAGTTAAGTCTGGTTTTGGTTTGGGCTGTTGGCAGTGGCGCTTTATAAATCCTGTGGAGTACCCATTCGGGTTTAAGACATTCTTCAGAGTTTCAAATTCCTCTGTCAGTGTGTCCTGGGTGCATATCTTTCTAGCACGGTCAAACAGGGTTCGTACTAAGCCATGTTTGTACTGGACAGGTGTGAAGCTCTGAAAATTTAGTTATTGGCCAGTCCATGTTCCTTTGCGATACACCGATCTTTGAATAGTGCCGTCTGCTCTACGTCTCATTAGAATATCTAGGAACGGTAACGCTTCGTTGTGTTCGTGTTCCATAGATAGAGAGATGTTTTTATGCGTCTTGTTCATTGTGGCCTGGAACGATGTTGCTTTTAGCTCGTCTGTGGTGATAATTAGTATATCGTCCACATAACGACGGTAAAAGGCCAAGTTGTCTGAGGATCTCTTTTCTTTTAAATGTGCCATGAAGATGTCCACTAGAACAGGACCAAGGGGACTCCCCATGGCCACTCCGTCAATTTGGCGGTATGACTTAGTTAGAAAATTGAATTGTATATTGGCGGTACATAGTAGTAGTAGCCTCTCCAGAATAGGTGTTGGTATGCCTAATTTTAGTTGTTTGTCTTCAATGCGTTCCCTTATTATTTTCACTGTCTCCTATAATAGAACGTTAGTGAATAGGGAGGCTATATCCATGGATGCCATGTGTTTGTTATTTATGTCCATAGTATCCAATAATTCCACCAGTTGGATTGTATCTCTGAGTATTTTTGGATCGAAGGACTGTCGTACTGGCTTTAAAATTTCGGCTAGCCATCTCGCCATTCGGTGTTGTGCAGAGTTAACCATGGACAGGATCGGTCTTAGCGGTATTGCGGGCTTGTGAAGTTTGGGTAGACCGTACATCTGAGGAGTGTGCGAGCCACGTGGTGTGAGCGTTTTTGCAGTGACCTCACTGATGAGTCCCGCATTCACAAGTGACTGGATCTCTTTCCTCATTATTGCATCCAGGTCCTCCGACTTATTTACTTTTTGATCTATCCTGAATTTGGTTTCATCTGACAATATTTCATCCATTTTTCTCTGGTAGTCTGACATGTCCATCAGTACTGCACCGCTCCCTTTGTCAGGTTTCAGTATGACGAGGGTTTTGTTAGCCTTTAACGCTTTTAAGGCAGTAAGGTGTTCGTTGGTCAGCGGAAATGTCCGTTTAGATGGTGTTGTGCGATACTGGTGTTCTAAATCTACCAGTTTGGCCTTCAGCTACCCGATTTTAAAGCCAGTACGCCCCTTCTCCTGTTAGTTAAAACAGTTCCGCCATGTAAAGGCCCGGAGTTCGACTTTTGCTGCAGAGGTTATGTATTAACGAGCCATTGGGGTATTTAAGCAATGTTGGGCGCTCACCCCAACACTGCACCCTGGCTACATACAGCAACATTTGGAACCTGGATGCTGTTGTTTCATTTCTAGATGTCTAGCCAGCTATGCTATTTAAGGCATGCCGATCACACCGTAACACATCGAACAGATGTGAAAAAACGTTTCAATGTACATAATGCCGTCTCCAGAATGCCAAAACAACAGTCCTCCACGAAAGCACGCTTCATCGTCAAAAGAAGCGAGAGTCAACCAGAAGACCAGCCGCCACACATTTCTGCATTAGGCACAAACACGGTCAATTCTGAGACATGCCCACCGCCAATGCTCTAAACATGCAGATCACGCTCCACAACATCGTTAAGATTCAAAAGCATTTCACACGAAATCCACATCTCACAGTGTTGCGCCACGCACTCATCTCAGTAGCTGGGCGACGGAACCATAAACTACCAGTCCAACATGAGGGTAACGCGAATGTAACGGTAGCCACGAGCATAAACACCCAGAGGCCTTAACCATTTCACTGCCTATCCGCCATGCTGGGACCGAAGTTTTTTTTTTTTTGTTGTTAGTTTGTTTTTAAATAAACATAATATAAAATAATTTTGTTCTTTTTATTTTAATGGGTAGCCAGTTTTTAATTTAATGCGATTTAATGACAGAATATTTTTTTAAAAACTATTGTTTACTCAATTAGGTCTCATCACGAACAAAATGATATATTGTTGCTAGGGTCTTTGTTTACAAATAAAAAAAAAATTATATAGGCATGTGTGTGTGTGTGTGTGTGTGTGTGTGTGAGTGTGTGTGTGTGTGTGTGTGTGTGTGTGTGTGTGTGAGTGTGTGTGTGTGTGAGTGTGTGGGTGTGTGTGTGTGTGTTTTTTTTTTATAACAACAGTGATTTAAGTGTTTAGGTCACACTTGATTAAAGTGCTCAAACAGTATTTTCGCCTTTGTTCATATTAAATTATAACTGACTCACAAACATTAGGCCTGCAAGCACTTTTTATTTCTCGCTAGTAAAAGACCGTGCAAGTTTATGGGATTTATGTAGACACATATTATATTTAGAGGAAAAATTAATTTATATTGTTCGAAAATTTCATTCATTTTGAACAAATAGCTCTGTCCCTGCCCCCCCCCCCCATTCCCCTGCCAAATCTGTCTGTCTGTCTGTCTCTCTCTCTCTCTCTCTCTCTCTCTCTCTCTCTCTCTCTCTCTCTCTCTCTCTCCCTCTCTCTCTGCCAAATGGTGCGTTACTTTCTAACCATCCCACCCATTTCTTTAAAATAAATATCTCCTACAATAATAAATCATATAATTCAACTGCGCATGCGTTTCCCTCGTTGCTTAATGTATATTTAAAATATGATAATAACATGATAGTAATGCCTTAATCGATCACTACACTTATTAATAATACTGTTCAAGCAATTCTCGGAATCATCAGATATGTGATAGAAAACATCTAAATAATCAATGAGTAGGAGACATAAACATCTAGTATTTTTACAAGGGAGATCACTAAAACATAAAATAAGAATCAATGTAACTAGTTATTATTCTATTAACTTACAGCCAAATTTATTTTATGTTTTGCTAAAAATGGAGAAGTTAGTAATAAGTTAGATTTTATAATCGATAGAACAATACTTTAAGAATGCTTATAGAAATATGTTTATAAACTGTAGATATTTATATTATATAATCAACTTATGCGTTCCACGTTTATTGTAAATATTAGATTGTGTACATTATTACACAAAGATATCCAATCAGAAACATGTCCCTATTTAGGGAAGAACCTTTTTTTTTACTGGCCTGCAAAGGCCACACAAAATTTAAAGAAAATTAGCCACATCTTATCCTTCTATGGCGAAGTTCTTCTTCTGCTTCTTCTTTCGTTCGCTTGAAATGTGTCTAATTACTGCAATGCTCTTGTATGAATTTAACTGTCTTATTTTAGTCCACACAGCGGTCTATAGAGTTTCTTTCGCTCTCTAGGCCAGAAGGTTTGTCTAGATATGTTATATTTTGGGCAGTCTTGGAGTATGTGCTCTGCTGTCTGCGACGCCAATCCACGTGTGCACATGGCTGTTTCACCAATCTTTAATTTTGTATACATGTGGTTGAGTAATCTATTGTGTCTTGTACTGAGGCGCAGAATAATGACTTGTTCTGGTCTGTCCATAACGTGGTAGTCATCTTGAGCAGGTTTTGGTTTCCGATTCCGATTCCGATTCCATTTCAAAAACAAAAATTCCAAATTCGTCCTCGTCTAACCTGCTTCATCAGCTGTGGTTATAATTGAGGATCGTGGTTTTTGTGTGTTTATTTACCCTAATTCTTGTCTTGTGAGTCCTTTCTCGGACTGGTTATGTATCGTTTGTGTCTGTGACGTCAGCAGTGGTCGGCGGCTATCCTTTGTGCTCTTCTGTTGTTGTGGTTTTCTTTGTTTGTGTAGGCTCCTTCCTCGTCTGGCTGCAGTCCTTATAAGGACTTTTCGTAATCCCCCTCCAGCTGGGGGATCGGTCCGTGGCTGTCCTTTGTGCATGTTTCATCTTGTTTTCTTTGGCGGTGCAGGCTCCTGGCTTGATTGGTTGCAGTCCTTAAAAGGACTTTTTATTTGGTCTTTTTGTCTCCTTTATTGTGTATTTTCTGTAGGAGCTTATCGACGTTTTCATTTTCCTCCTTGTGTTTGTTTTCACTGTTGCGTTTGCGATACTGCTGCCTAAAGTTTTCTTCCTCCGTGGTCAGCCATGGGACGATTTTACCGGCATCTATATAGTACTCGAAGTCGTTCTCACGGTCGTAGAGTACTACTGGGTATACCATCGGTTTCCCCCGGAGTTTCTTAGGCTTCTTCTTTTCTTTTTCTTCCCAGCGCCTTCTGAATTCCTCGCGCTTGAGTTCCTCCTTGTCGACTGGGTATTCTGTGCCTCCTTCAGAGATCCGACGGTATAGTAGTTCCCTCTTGGGCGTTGTGGTTGGGCTGCTGGCTTCAGCTTGCGGTTCAGGCTCGGTCTCTTGATTTTCTTCTTGCTGTTTCTCAGTGAGTTCTTGTGTGGCTTCTGTTAATTTGTTTTGAAAGAGTCCCATTTCAGCTCTATGCAATTCTCTTTCGGTCTTGATCATTTGTAGGATTTCTTCGTTCTCCTTCTTCATCTCAGCCATGCGCTGAATCTCTTGTTTGATGTCGAGATGGGTTTCTTTCATGTCGGCCAGCAGCTTCTCATTATCGCTGGTCGGAGACGTCGTCAGCAGTGCCTTGACTTGCTTCTTCAACTCGTCTATCTGCTTTTGAAGTTGATCTCTTTCAGCTTGTGCTATACCCGTGGCTGTCTCGCCCCTCTGCATTGCTTCCTTGAATGGTGTCTTTGTGATGATGGCGATCTTTAAGACGTCTCTGTGTCTCTGTAGGTACGGACAGCCCAGGTATCTTGCTCCGTGTTTGCCCAGACAGTTGGCGCACTTTCTTCTGTTGTTAGGAGCTCGGAAGTCCGTGTCCAGCTTGGCCAGCGGACACTCCTTGAAGGCGTGGTGATCGGCGCAGTATCGACAGATTTCCGTCTTACTGCGACACGTTGCTCTGCTGTGGCCGGCCCTCTGGCATTTTGAACATTGCGTGATTCTTGGTATGAATCTCTCTGGTTGCTGCAGTCTCTTGTTGAGTGATGCTGTGGTCGGCATTTCGCTGCCCTCCGATGTCACCACTGCCAGGGTTGTAGGTATCTTGGAGTAAGTGAGAAGCCGCTCCGCCTTCAAGACTAGGATGTGAAGATTCTCTTCACGTAGCTGCTTCAGGATTTCTTCATCTGTCAGCTCCACCGGAATCCGCTTGACAACCCATCGGACTGTTTTTGAGTCGGTGTTTCCGACTCTGGTGTCTTTCTCCTCCTTCTTCTCTGCTGTCTTGATTCTTGACTGTGTTGGGCTCTCTCTCTCTCTCTCTCTCTCTCTCTCTCTGCCAAATGGTGCGTTACTTTCTAACCATCCCACCCATTTCTTTAAAATAAATATCTCCTACAATAATAAATCATATAATTCAACGGCGCATGCGTTTCCCTCGTTGCTTAATGTATATTTAAAATATGATAATAACATGATAGTAATGCCTTAATCGATCACTACACTTATTAATAATACTGTTCAAGCAATCCTCGGAATCATCAGATATGTGATAGAAAACAACTAAATAATCAATGAGTAGGGGACATAAACATCTAGTATTTTTACAAGGGAAATCACTAGAAAGTAAAATAAGAATAAATATAACTAGTTATAATTCTATTATCTTACAGTTAAATGTATTTTCTGTTTTGCTATAAATGGAGAAGTCAACATTAAGTCAGGTTTTATAATCGATAGAACAAAACTTTAAGAATGCTTATAGAAATATGTTTATAATCTGTAGATATTTATATTATATAATCAATTTATGCGTTCCACGTTTATTGTAAATATTTAATTGTGTACATGATTACACAAAGATATCCAATCAAAAACATTTCCCTATTTAGGGAAGTACTATTTTTTTACTGGCCTCTAAAGGCCAAACAAAATTTAAAGAAAATTAGCCACATCTTATCATTCTATGGCGAAGTTCTTCTTCTGCTTCTTCTTTCGTTCGCTTGAAATGTGTCTAATAACTGCAATGCTCTTGTATGAATTTAACTGTCTTTTTTAAGTCCACACAGCGGTCTATAGAGTTTCTATCGCTCTCTAGGCCAGAAGGTTTGTCTAGACATGTTATATTTTATGCAGTCTTAGAGTATGTGCTCTGCTGTCTGCGACGCCAATCCACATGTGCACATGGCTGTTTCACCAATCTTTAATTTTGTAGACATGTGGTTGAGTAATCTATTGTGTCTTGTTCTGAGGCGCAGAATAATGACTTGTTCTGGTCTGTCCATAACGTGGTAGTCATCTTGCGCAGGTTTTGGTGGCTTTCTGACTGATTTTATGATTCTTTTCTTATGGTGGTATCTGTGGCTAAGGGCTTACGAACGCGGTTTGTGAGCCCGTATACCCGGATTCGAAACACAGCGGTGCTGGTTTTTTCAAAAAAGGTTTAGGAGCTGGTTTTTTGCCCAAGAATCACGATCAGCGAAAATGCTGGGGTTGACTGCTACGTCCCGTGAAGGACATGCAACTTAATTTTTTTTTTTTTTTTAACGGGCACATCAGGCCCGTTTTAGTTTTCTTCTTTTTCCTTAGCTCCTTCCTTAGCCAATTGATCAACTCTGTCGTTTCCGGGTACTCAAGTGACCTTATGCTGACTGCTAAGTTCAGAAAGTAGTGTCCTTAGTACTGGCTATTTCACAGACAGGAGCGCCTCGAGTACTGATTTTGCATCTGTCAATAACACCACCCATTTCTCTCTCTCTCTCTCTCTCTCTCTCTCTCTCTCCCTCTCTCTCTCTCTCTCTCTTGCATATACTTTGCACATGTCCACATACACTAGCATTTTGTCTGTTGAGGTGTGTCTATGTATGTACGCGTGTTCACGCATATCAGTCCACCCAGACCTTAAGACTCGCCCCTATAACACAATGGGGTTTTGGTTAGTACCAACTTCAATTTTACACGCCTCCTACCCCGCCCCCTTCTTTCTATGTGCTCACTGAACCGTAACACCCAGCACCGAGTATAACAACACACCCGAGATTTTCTCAGTTACTTACAGATCCGAACGGTGAGGTGAGTATGCAGTTTTTTTTTCTCTATTAACATTTTTTCAATTAAACATTTTCTTCAACTAACATTCTTTTTAATTAACATTTTTTTCAATTCTCATTTTCTCTTCATTGCTTCCATTTTTCCATGCTTTTGTTCTTCTCGTCCTGTCATCACATTCTAATGTAGTCACAGGAGTTCTCCTTGACTGTATGTTGTGTTTGTGAATGTGTTTGTTTGCTGATGAAGGCTAATCGCCGCAACGTTCTGTATGTGTCTTAACTCTGTTATGTAAAGCTGCACTACTATGTGTCATTTTATTTTGATTGCATCTTTCAGATGTATGTTTATTCCTAAGCTAGATTACGCTCATCAGCACGCCACGACTTTCTGAGCGACCGGCTCCATACTCTCACTGATGCGACTCGAACTGCTTCCAATTCTCGTGCACTCACGTCAACCACGAGAGTATTCGGGAATACGGAGAAAGCTGCAAACCCCTCGGCCAGGCTATATACATATAAGAACTCCGACGCGGAGCATACACCGATCATCAAAAGGAAACCCCTTCCCCAAGCATTTCAGTCCTTCAATTTCTTAATACTCTCTGGGGCGGTCCCGTACGGGTCATGACTCCGGGGGTCTTATCCCTCACCCATTATGATATTTACTTCAGAATCCTTGCATTTCTTGAAGGTTTTCTCTAAATCGCTAATATTGTAGTTTGATTGTCATATCGCAGATGTATATATATATATATATATATATATATATATATATATATATATATATATATATATATATATATATATATATATATATATATATATATATATATCATTCATCATTCATCATTGGCACCTTGCCGTCTTGACAGACGATAGTTTGTGCTTTAAAAAGGCATAATAACTTTTAACTATGGCGGTAGCGAGTGTGACTGATAAGGCCAATTTGCGCTGTAAATGTCCGTTCACAGTGGGTGCATGTGAACACGTGGTCATTTCCACCATCATGCACCATCTTACGTCTCAAACGCTTGGTGTGTGACTTTTCTGCAATAATTTTCTCCTTTGACTTTATTCCATTTCTGATATTTGCCCTCCATGCAACACGTTCAGCGGCGACTTGCTCCCAATGTGCATTATAAATGCCTGTATCAATCATGTCCCGCTTACACACATCTTTGTATCGTAGTAGAATATATATATATATATATACATCTGCGATATGACAATCAAACTACAATATATATATATATATATATATATATATATATATATATATATATATATATATATATATATATATATATATATATATATATATATATATATATCTTTAAAAAAAAAAATTGCAGCCATGAAAGCTTCACATGCGTACGTGGATGATACCATACAAGAATACACGGGGGGAAAATACATTCATAGGTCATAGGCGTTAGTACAGCTAACCACACAGAAGGTGTATCAGTCATATTTGCTGAGAGGGTGGGGGAAAAGGACCCCCCACCCCCACCCCAAAAGAAAAATTCAGTTGATAATACCTGCTGATGAAGCATTGTCTAATGACGTTAAACTAATGTAGGGCATCAATGATGCATATTTTCAACGTTGACGTAATAGTGACTTTTATATGGATATGAAGCGTGGACAATAAGCAGTCAAGCTGAAAAACAGCTGATGGCTGTGGGAATGTGGTTTCTGAGGAAAATGCAAAGAATACCATGGACTGACAGAAAAACCAATGAACAAGTCTTTCAAGAAAGAAATGAAGATCTTAAACTGATTAGAGACATTAGACATAGACAGTCACAATTTTTGGGCATGTTATGAGAGCTAATCCACGACTCTGGTGATCGGGTGAGATGGCAGAACATGACCGCCCACGCTTACCGGCATGGCACATGATGGATGGATGGATGAGAAGAAATAACTTGGAGACCTTGGTGACGACTGGCAAGATCGAAAGGAAGAGACCAAGGGGAAGACCAAGAATTAAATACCTGGATGGCTTGGCCATGTTGCATGGTCGAGACAGAAACATGGAGCTGATCCACGACTCTGGTGATCGAGTGAGATGGCAGAACATGACCGCCAACGCTTATCGGCATGACACATGATGGATGGATGGATGGATACCAGATACAAGTGACAACAATATCGCCTTGCAAAGAAAACGGGTTACACGACTTCCTGAATTACATGTACACATGTAGTCCATAATCACAAAGTTACTCAAACAGAGCATGAAAATATTACATTTGAAGACCCGAGAAAGTTTCAGTTAAAAATGTATTTCTGGGTAAGAAATTCATTAAGGAAAGTTATAATAATAATAATAATAATAATAATAATAATAATAATAATAATAATAATAATAATAATAATAATAGGGCAGTCTACAGCAAAGATAGCATCACAGAGATTAGGGGGTTGAAGATTTGCGATGTGAAATGGGAAAAGTTTGATATATGAGAATAGTAAAATACACTCTGTGGAAGGCATGGTCGAGATTTGTCTTTTTTGTAAATAAGCAGGTTATATGTAGATGGTTTGGTGTTCGCTTGATGGTGTCCATATGTTTTCTGAATGTTTTGGTAATGTAAAACGGGGAGAGTGATGACGTTGCTAATTATGTATTGCAAAATGTGTCCCCCCCCCCCCCCCCCCCAGATATAATCGAAGAGAGCATAGGTACACATGCAGATGGAAGAGCGGCTGAAAATTTATAACGCTGAATTCAAAACAATGTTTTCCCGTGATGAATTTGAATAACGAAGACACAAACAATAGATTGCACGATTTATTGCCTGGCACATTTCGCTGCATCTCATCAGGTACATACTGCAGAAATCACACAACTTACGTGAATTAACTAGATAAATCCTTCAAACTGAAATATACACATGTTCGCACAGTAATGTCGATTGTCTACCACGGTAATTTTAAGCTGACTAACATGTCTTTCTGCTTGCACAAGGACGGCTTAAGAAGGTTGATTATTATAGCTTCAGCAAACTTTAACAATCGACTACTTTGTGTGTTGAACAACACACGGAAGGGACTGTCTCTTTCAACCACGTGACCGCTCTCGGGCACATGTCTCGCGACCGATGAAGCAGGACTGTTCCGGTGTGTCGGCCTGCCTAGGCTACCATCTTCTGTGTGTAGTATCTTGTCCACCCAATTCGGAATGTGTTCGGAACCCTGCAATGTAACTGTCACTCAGTTCTACCTATGTAGATGGCCTCGCATCTGCATGTAAATTGGTAAATACAATTTGATTTGGCGTACAAAGCGGGTTCCAAATGTTGCTGTATGTAGCCGAGGCGCGGTGTTGGGGTGAGCGCCCAACATTGCTCAAATACCTCAATGGCTCGTGAATACATAACCTATGCAGCAAAAGTCCAACTCCTGGCCTTCACGTGGCGGGCCCGTTTAAACTAACAGGAGAAGGGGCGACGGCGAGTCTCTGGCGCCGGAAAATAACCAGTATGCTCTAGATGTGTATGCACGTACATGCATGCGCAGACAGGTGTGTGCGCGCGTACACATCTACACTCGAGTGAGACCACAGTCTGCTCTAGCAAAGAAAGGTGCTGAAGACGGAGGCAACCAGCCAAGAGGCGCACCACAGAAATCAGGATGCCACGCAATCACGCAAAATGGAATATGTCGACTACTGCTAATCGTTATGGTGCTCGCCCTGCTTTGGACCCCCAGGCAGGTGCAGTGCCGGGCCCTATGTCTCGAAAGGGCCCAACCCCAACTACTGGAGGTCCTTCTCAGATGTCCTGTGGAGCCAGGGGACATGAGAATAGGACGACTGGCCATACTAAACGAAGACTTAAAATAATGCACTGGAATGCGGAGGGAGTCAGCAACAAAAAAATAGAATTAGAAAAAATCTTGGACCAAGAAAAAGTAAGCATATGTTACTTGCAAGAAACTCACCTCAATGAAAATATAGCCTTCAAAATCAGAGGCTACCAGTGTTACCGATCTGACCGAAAGAACAGGCGAAAAGGTGGGATACTGACCCTTGTAAGAAATAACATCATGGCTTCCCAAATCAAAGTCTACATGGAAGGGGCTGAGTATCAGACACTTAAACTTAAGACAGGTAATACAGATCTACATCTGATCAATTACTACTGTCCAAGTGACCGCCCACAGGCACTGGACACTCTACCACTAAAAGAAAAAAATGATTGTGTGTGGCGATTTCAACAGCCACTCGCAGAGCTGGGGCTATGATCACATGGACCAGAGAGGAGAGAGACTGGAAGACTGGCAGGATGAGAATAAATTCATGTTGATTAACAAGCCGTCCGACCCACATACTTTCTACTCGAGATCATGGCACTCTACAACTACACCTGACCTGGCTTTTCATTCACCAGACCTGGAGTGGAACATTACACGAACTATTGGGAAACAACTTGGTGGCAGTGACCATCGGCCAGTCTTTCTAACCATAGAAAATGAGCTTGTAAGTGAAAGCAGCACCCTCTCGAGGTGGAACTACAAGAAAGCAGACTGGGCAATGTACAAGCATCGCACCAGCATACTGGTTAGAAACCTGAACACTGAGAAAGACATAAATAAAGCAGTTGAAGAGTTCGGGAAATGCATACTACAGGCAGCGCGAGAAACAGTGCCAAGAGGAGCCCGTAAACAATATAAACCCTACTGGAGTAGTGAACTGGAACAGTTGCATAATGATGTTGAAGTGTGTAGAAAGCAAGCAGAGGCCACACCCAGCCAAGAGCACCACAATAAATTCCAGCATGCAAAAGCCAAATTTCAAAGGGCCAAGCTGCAGGCTAGACGGAAAAGCTGGCAGGAGAAAACGGAGTCTCTGAACTTTGAAAGAGACACAAGGAAATTGTGGAAGCTAATAAAACAGCTTAATGACGAGGGCACAGGGAGAAACTCAAAAATTGCACTACATAAAGATGGAAAAATCTTAACAAGAAAGCAAGCAGCTGACCATTTTGCGGACTCGTTCGCACAAGATAGCAATATCAAAATTAGTCCAGAGAAACAACAAGAGATTCGAGAGAAACGACAACATACAGGACAGAAGGAAATAGTACATGAGGTTCTGGAGGCACCCATCACAATCAGCGAACTGGAGCTAGCCATATCAAAACTGAAAATGAGAAAGTCACCAGGAGCTGATGGTATCTCCAATGAAATGATCAGGAACCTAGGAACAGAGGCCAAAACAAAGCTGCTGCAGATCTTCAATAACAGCTGGACCTTAGGCAGTGTTCCACAAGCCTGGAGAGAAGCAATCATGATACCCCTCCTAAAATCAGGGAAAGATGGTTCCATTGCCTCTAGCTACAGACCAATTAGCCTCACCAGCTGTCTCTGCAAAACACTGGAGCGCATCATCAATCACAGACTGCAGTGGTACATTGAAAGTAAAAACATCCTTGTGCCACAGCAGGCTGGCTTTAGGCAGTGCTACTCTACGGAAGATCAGACAACCTACCTCTCTCAAGAAATTGAGGATGCATTCCAAGAGAAGAAGCTGGTGCTTGCAGCATGGATAGATCTGAAGAAAGCCTTTGACAAAGTCTGGAAAGAAGGTCTGATGAAGAAACTGAGAAACTGCAAAGTCAATGGAAGAATGTACAAATGGGTGAAAGCATACTTGCACAACAGAAGAGCCCGAGTACAGATAGACGGACTCAAGAGCAAGAAAGTACTACTGCGTCACG
Source organism: Cepaea hortensis (assembly GCA_963921405.1). NCBI lineage: Eukaryota > Metazoa > Mollusca > Gastropoda > Stylommatophora > Helicidae > Cepaea > Cepaea hortensis. The sequence continues at coordinate 29,935,218 of OY992893.1, forward strand.
GTGTCCCCCAGGGCGGAGTCTTGTCTCCCACACTTTTTCTAATCTTCATCAATGATCTTGTTGCTCACCTACCGCATGGAATTAAAGCGGCAATGTACGCCGATGACCTGGTTCTATGGAGCACAAATGAATATGCATCAGTGGCCACCAGATTGCTACAAAGAGCTGTAGATACATTTGCTGCATGGGCAAATAGATGGTGTGTCAGCATAAACACTGACAAGTGCAGCACCACCCTATTTACCCTCTCTCCAAAACAAAAGGCAGGGATCATCCAGATAAATGGAACACCCCTAAGAGAAGATAAAGAACCAACATACCTTGGAGTAACATTTGATGGCAAGCTGACATGGAGAAAGCACATCAACAAAGCAGTAGCAAAAGCCAGAAGGAAAATAGCCATCCTGAGAAAGCTAAGTGGAACCACATGGGGAGCCAGTACGAAAATACTTAGCAAAGTTTACCAACAGAGCATACGACCACACCTGGAATATGGGTCAACTGCGTGGTGTTCAGCATCAAATACCACACTACAAGAGCTGGACAAGGTGCAAAATCAAGCACTTAGAGTCACCACAGGAGGGATGAGATCAACCCCTATAGTGGAAATGGAGAAGATGGGGAGGACACAGGCACTGAGTGAGCGCAGAGATACGAAAACGCTAATACAAGCAGAAAAGTTCCTCAGCTTGCCAGGCCACCCTATGAAGAACAGATTTGAAAACCTAGCTATGGGGCGGTTGAAAAGAAGTAGTTTTATCCACCAGGCCAAACGACTCTGCAGAGAAACCACTGATCTGCCCACAGTTGGTATCCCCCTAACAACTATTCCAGAGCGAACTCCATGGAAAGATGAGCATAGACTATCGTTACAAATCCAGACAAAAGTGAGAGGAATATTTGACAAGGAAGAACAGAACAGTGTGCAGCGCAGAACAGCCACTCTCAGCTTCCTTGATGAAGAATACCCACAGGACCTCTGGATCCGAGTCTACACAGATGGGTCAGCACAAAATGCTGTTCGAAATGGAGGAGCGGGAGTGTACATAGAATACCCAAATAATACTAGGGACACAGCCAGAGTACCGACAGGAAAGTACTGCCATAACTATGATGCCGAAATTGAGGCAATCAAGATAGCAACAGAGAAATTACTAAATAACAGCAATGGTACACAACCTGTGGTGCTACTAACAGATGCAAAATCAGTACTCGAGGCGCTCCTCTCTGGGAAATTGCCAGTACTAAGGACACTACTTTCTGAACTTAGCAGTCAGCATAAAGTCACCATACAGTGGATACCATCCCACTGTGGAGAACCCGGAAACGACAGAGCTGATCAATTGGCTAAGGAAGGAGCCAAAGAGGAACAGCCTGATGTGCCCGTTACATACCACCAAAAGAAAAGAATGATCAAATCAGTCAGAAAGCCACCAAAACCTGCTCAAGATGACTACCACATTATGGACAGACCAGAACAAGTCATTATTCTGCGCCTCAGAACAGGACACAATAGATTACGCAACCACATGTATACAAAATTCAAGATTGGTGAAACAGCCATGTGCACATGTGGATTGGCGTCGCAGACAGCAGAGCACATACTCCAAGACTGCCCAAAATATAACATATCTAGGCAAACCTTCTGGCCTAGAGAGACGACAGTGGAAGATAAACTCTATGGACCACTGTGTGAACTGAAAAAAACAGTTCAATTCATGCAAGAGACGACATTGCAGATATAGACATATTTCAAGCGAACGAAAGAAGAAGAAGAAGGCGTACAAAGCTACAGGTTCTTTTACTGCTGGGATGGGGATCGGTGTGTTTCTGTACCTGGTAACTAGAGTTGCAGCACAGAATGTTCGCCCGATTGCTGTGGTGAGCCGGTCCCGCAGACGTTGCATTGCGTCATCTCCTCGGAAGGGTAGCTGGATGAATACCTTGAGTTTAGGGACTGTAGTTACTTCTGGTTTCGGTTTGGGCTGTTGGCATTGGCGCTTTATAAATCCCGTGGAGTACCCATTCAGGTTTAAGGCATTCTTCAGAGTTTCAAATACCTCTGTCAGTGTGTCCTGGGTGCATATCTTCCTAGCACGGTCAAAGATGGTCCGTACTAAGCCCCGTTTGTACTGGACAGGTGCGAAGCTCTGAAAATTTAAGTATTAGCCAGTCCATGTTTCGTTGCGGTACACCGATCTTTGAATTGTGCCGTCTGCTCTACGTCTCATTAGGATATCCAGAAACGGCAACGCTTCGCGTTCTATAGATAGAGAGATGTTTTTATGTGTCTCGTTCATTGTGGCCTGGAACGACGTTGCTTGTAGCTCGTCTGTGGTGATAATTAGTATATCGTCCACGTAACGACGGTAAAAGGCCAAGTTATTGATGTCTGAAGATCTCTTTTCTTCTAAGTGTGCCCTGAAGATGTCCACTAGAATAGGTCCAAGTGGGTTCCCCATGGCCACTCCGTCAATTTGGCGGTATGACTTGTTTAGAAAGTTGAATTGTATGTTGGCGGTACATAATTTTAATAGCCTCTCTAGAATAGCTGAGGGTATGCCTAGTTTTAGTTGTGTCTCTAATGCGTTCACTTATTATATTCACGGTCTCATCTAATGGAACGTTGGTGAATAAAGAGGCAATATCCATGGATGCCATGTGTTTGTTGTTTATGTCCATACACTGCCTTAAAAGCGTTAAAGGCTAACAAAACCCTCGTAATATTGAAACCTGACAAAGGGAGTGGTGCAGTACTTATGGACATGTCAGACTACCAGAGAAAAAATGGATGAAATATTATCTGATGCATCTAAATTCAGAGTAGAGCAAACAGTCAACAAGTCGGAAGACCTGGATGCAAAAATGAGGAAAGAGATCCAGTCACTTGTGAATGCGGGACTCATCAGTGAGGCCACTGCAAAAATGCCCACACTGCGTGGCTCCCAAACTCCTCAGATGTACAGTCTACCCAAGCTTCAGAAGCCCGGCATCCCACTAAGACCGATCCTTTCCATGGTTAACTCTGCACAACACCGAATGGCGAGATGGCTAGCTGGAATTTTAAAGCCAGTACGACAGTCCTTCGATCCAAGAACACTCAGAGATACATTCGAACTGGTGGAATTATTGGATACCATGGACTTAAACAACAAACACACGGCATCCATGGATATTGCCTCTTTATTCACCAACGTTCCATTAGATGACACCGTGAATATGCCAGGCAATAAATCGTGCAATCTATTGTTTGTGTCTCCATTATTCAAAATAACGCTGAATGACTAAATGGAGCTGTTTCGTGTTTCATTGTTGTGGTCGTGTGTTATATAATGTATTCATCTTCATTGTCTTTGTAACTGTGATATAGGGTGTGTTTACTGCTGTATTGTGTTCATCTTCGTTGATATGTTATCATTCTTGTGCAGCTGTCTGTTTACATTCTTGTATTCCTTGTCCTTGTTGTCTTCTGTTACATGCTGACTGTGGAACCATTGATACACACAAGAACAAGGGAACAGAGAGACAGGTTCAGATACACAAGTACACATTTGAACAGAGAGACAAGGACAATATCACACAAGTACAATGTCACAAGCACAATATCACAAGTACAAAGACAAAAAGAGCGGAAAACACAACAGAACACAAAAGAGCTGCAAACATAGATAAAATTGAACAAAAAGAATGTCGAAGTGTTTCTCCTTTTTTTTCTTCTTTATTTTCATATATAGACATCTATACATGTTGTCTCATCTTTCTTGGGTCCTCCAGTGGTATACAATTGTCTGAGTGGTCATAGGCTGCTTGTCTGCGGGGTGGTGGGCTCTGATCACACATCTGACTATAGGTTGGTAGACTATCAAACAGCTGACTATCGTCAGCTTCATCACACACCTGGTAGTTTGGTTGATTATTGTAGACCCGATAAGTGCTGGTGACTTCGTTCTCTTGGTAGGATAGAATACCTTAAGCCCGCAGAAGTCGGATGTGTCGGCCTAACGGCGCAAGAACGCAGCTCTGCTGTAAACTGGCACAACGCAGTCACATCCGAAAAAAAATCCGGATGAACGCAGAAGAAGAAGAAGCTTAATGACTTGCTTGGCTTGAACACAGTTAGTGACTTGTGTGTCTTGAATACTGTTACTGCCTTGACTGGTTGTGAGTCGGTCAGAGTCAGCTTTTTCTCCCTGTGGTTTGGGAGTGATGTTTTTATTTGTCTACTCGTGAATGTCTGTATCGAGTTTTTTAAGGTCGATAAAATCTATTTCTAACCAAGAATTAATATTGTCAATCGTTCCTTGGGCCAAACGTTCATTCTTTGTGTGATATAAGTGGATCTTACCCAGAAGTGTTGTAAATAGGTCAAACACAGGCGCCCCATTCAGATAATGTCTGGTTTCAATGTGTTTCCTCTTGTAATAGCTATACATACGGGTTCAAAATGCCTCATAGTGAGATGTACTGTCAAATGTTATAGTAACACACAGGCCGAAGTTAGTATGTTTAACAAGTAACCCAGCCGGGTTTGCATATCTGTTGATCTTGATCCTGACCACTCGTTCTTTGTTCAGTGTATAATTTTTAGTGACAAACAGTCTTATGGCACCCTGATGAGGGTATGTTGGTTACATAGACATCATTTTTGTTGGCGGATTGAGGGATTTACACCAGTGTCACCAAAATTAAAGTGTACTAAGTCTGTATTCTTCATGACCAGTATCAGGTTCTTGAGCAAGTTGTTGGTGTGACACTATGGTCACCACAAATGGTTGGTGCAACGACAGGCAGTCGCGAGTGGTCAAACGGCAACACTTTGGTAGTGTGTGCAACGAAAATCAACACTTTTCTCCAAGTCAGCACTAGGAAACACCGCTTTACCACTAGTGAGATCACTGGTGCAGTGGGTTATTTGCGACAATAATGTTCATTCAACTTATATAACATGCTGTAGCCACCATGATGAGATACACTCCGAGAAGAAAGAATAACAATGATGTATGTATAAAGTCTCCTCACACCCACCATAGTCTTCTTCATATTGAGGCCGTTTCAGCTATTGAAGACCTGTCTGTAAGTATATTACAACTCTCGTTTCTTAAGAAGGTGCGTAAGGTTCGTCCATCAGTGTGGCTTGACTTAAGGCAAAGGGTGTTATCAGTGATTGCTCAACGTTGGATGGGGATGGCTCTGGAGTCTCCTATTGGCACTTATAGTCGCGGATATGCCGCTAACTTCTACTGAGGGTTAATATGATTATTTCCTTTTTGGTAAAGTGTTGTTGTACAACCCACAGTCGACACATCACAAGGTTCTCATAGGTGCTCGTGGCGGTAGAGACACTCTAAACAGACCCAAACCAGAATGAAGACACAAGGGTTGGGGTGAATCTGAACCATCATGCAAATGTATCTGAATACTTCTTCTTATGAGACTGACTAGCTCCAGTTGTTAGGTTTATACATTTACTTGCCTCACCAGGTGATGCTGGTCGTCTTTTTCTTCTAATACCACTACATAATTGGGAAACATGATCAACAGCTCCTTGCAGTAAGTCCTGATGGCTTCCAAGTTGTCTCTGTATGTCTGTTGGGATTGTGTCTGCTGGTGTTTTCCTATTGCTTGATGTTTTTGCTGGTGTAGTGGTCACAGATTGTGATGATGATGCGGGTGTTATGTCCATAGGTGTTGTGGTGTAGTTGCTGTTGTGCACGTCTGGTGGCGTGCTCTTATGTGTCGTTGTAGGTTCTCTTTTCTTTTATACAGATTGCCACAGAGGTGGCATATGTGACTTTAATATAGTGGAATGAACTGTGCAAAGATGCCGAGCTTGATTGTAGTTTTCTGTAAAGACTTTCCCACATGTGACACATAAGTAGGCTTCTTTCTGAGGAGTAGCTATGCTTCTTGCTGACAGCATAAATGTTGATGCTAGTAGTTTGATAATAGCAGGTTGGCACAAGGTCTGTATATTTATCAACACCTTTGATTTTTTTATAATAGAAGAGTGACTTCCAAGGATACAGGTTCTTTATTTTTCAACACACTGGTCACATACACCTGTGAAACACATCAAACACAAAACTTTTAGTGACCACCAACATTTTAATTTTCATGTTTCTATTGATCTACTGAATGATAACACACGTGTGTGTAATATAATATACGATTCTCCATAAGCACAGTGACACAGACATATATAAAGTTAATATTTATAGACAGTATGAAGTTTAAACATATTTGAGGTACCTTGATCACAGACACATTCAATATGGTTTGACACATGGTCTGCTATAGACATTATACTTGAAGATGAAGAATTTAGGCGGGGCGGATCAAGTTTTGTTAACAGTGAATATGAAAGACCACACAATAAGGCTGAGTGAAGTTAACTGGCCGAGAGTAAATAGAATCACATTGAGTCGCAGGACAAACACCACATTACTACAGAACGACCACAACATCAGTGGCCATAAGAAAGACAGAGCGGGTCCTATGTTGTCTTCATATCACTGGAGTAGTCCATGAACTATTACCCTTTAGTTATATCTACCAAAGTTACAAGTATTCACACACACATATACATATATACATACACACACATACATGTGTGTATATATATACACACACACCATTCATTGGCACCTTGCCGTCTTGACAGACGATAGTTTGTGCTTTAAAAAGGCATAACTTTTACCTATGGCAGTAGCGAATGTGACTGATAAGGCCAATTCGTGCTGTAAATGTTCGTTCACAGTGGGTGCATGTGAATACGTGGTCATTTCCGTAATCATGCACCATCTTACGTCTCACACGCTCAGTGTGTGACTTATCTGCAATAAATTTTCTCCTTTGTCTTTATTCCATTTCTGATCTTTGCCCTCCATGCACACACACACACACATATATACACACACACACACACATACATACAGACACACATACCTATGCCCCACAGTCATGTGCACACACACAAACTTTACCCCACTTCTACAAACAGACATATATACATACCTGCCTGTAGTACCAACTCACTGGTGGTGACCCTTCGCTAGGTTAGACACAAGGTGATGCTAGTGATGGACACAATCGACTTGCTGGTGATGACCCTTCGCTAAGTTAGATCTATGGAAACAAAACACAATACATTACTATCCAGCTCAAAAGAGAAGCACACACACACATATATATGTACATACACACACACACATGCATATATACATGATACAGACACACATACACACCTATATACAGACATATATACATAGTGTTATTACTTGGCCGACATATTTGTAATGACAGAGATATAATCCCCTGGGATTAAGGGATTAGTCCCCTAAGCTTAATTATGTTGAGTTATATTAATATCATTACTCATTCATAACGATGAAGATAAGCCCCTGGGATTAAGGGATTAGTCATATATACGATCGTGTATTATCGATTTTGTACCAGACCACTGTTTAGTTTTGTACAAACTACTGAGTGTAATCTTGCCAAGAAATCAACATACAGCTGAAAGATGCTGATGTCCTCTGTAAAGGATATGCAAAAAAAAAAAGTTAACGAAAGAGATGCTTTTGGTTGTCAGTGGTTAGTACTAGTCGCTGTATGGACACCCCTTGATGACCGACCTGATGGTCACTTGGCAATGACCGACCATGTCACTAATCGATGGACATGCCGGACATGACCCCTCAATTTCTTAGCAGACCAGACTTTCCTGCCCAGATCATTGCCCTTAACAAGCCAAACATACAATGCCAAGTCATAGCGCAGAGCACATGACGCAAAAGTAAGAGGGAGCAAAAATCTCGAACCAAAATGTACATAAAACTAGGCACCAGATGTAGAACGGAGATCACGTCAGAATGTTTGACAATAACAACAAACATTCAGATCACAGAGCTTGACTAGAGAAGCAGCACATTTACGTCGTCTCTAATTTATAAAGATATTTACTGGCAGGACACCGTTATCATGGCCAATACAGATTGCAGAGGACAGCGAAAAGAGTTGGAAACGATATATATGAGCCAGAAATAATGGACAGAAGTCAATATATCCAAACGGGACTTGGCACGTCACGGCAAGGTCAAACCTATCCAGATTAGGAATGACAGAAGGATAGCTGCATGGATTTCATAATCATTAGGGTATAGTGGTTTCAACGATCTATTATTGATATCTCATATTGTAATTACCGGCCTGTCTGGCCATAACAGACAAGGTATATATAAATTATTAATTTTCATAGATTGTGTTGAAAATACACTGGACTATATGATCTGCCGGCCTTCAGACCTTTTATTGCCGTTGATTTTACCTGCTTCTGGATTTGTTGGAATTGTGCCACACCCTGGACACCTTGCCTGTTAATGATTTGTATTGAATTCTCTTTAGACACCTTCCAGCATACAACAAGGAGATGCAATAACCTCACAAAAAAGATGTCCTTTGGTATTCTACTATCAACCATCCTCCTAATGTATCCTATTCATCTAAGTCTACTAAGGCTGAGCATGGAACAAACCACCACACAACATGATCTTTCCAATACTTCAGTATTTGTGATTTTGTCTTGCCACTTAATACCAAGAATTCTTCGCAGACACCGCATATGAAAGCTGTTTAAACTTTTCTCTTGGTGTAAGTTGACCAGATTTCACTGCCATAAAGAAGAGTACTAAGGACACTGGCTATATAAACAAGGACATTTGTTCTCGCAGTAAGCTTCCTGTTCTCCCAGACTCTTTACGCTAACCTGTACATTGTTGTTGCTGCCTTACCAACCCTGATGTTGATTTCCTGATCTTGGGATAACTTGCTATTTACCCCTGATCCTAGATATGTAAAATGGTCTACTATCTCCAGTTCGGCGTCATCAATAAAGACTGATTGTCCCCCATGTGCACTTTGTGACAGAATCTGTGTCTTCTTTTTTGCTAATTGATAAACCAAATTCAGAACAAGCATTGGAGAATACAGATAGTAGACGTAATTCTTCCTCAGAGTGGGTCGTAATCGCAGCATAATCTGCATAAAGCAACTCTCTGATCAACACACTCATAATTTTGGTCTTGGCTTTCAATCTCTGAGCCTTGCAGAGGTTGCCATCTGAGTGTCAGTGAATGTATATACCACCATCCTGATCACAAAAGGTATATTTCCTTAGAAGTGAAAAGTATATTCCAAACAGGGTGGGAGCTAGTACACAAATTTGCTTAACTCTTCTCTTGATTTCAAGGTTGTGTACTAGCTCCCATTAAACTTAATTATACCCTTCAAGATTGTTGTTAAGGATGTCAAGAGTGTTAGGCATGTGGCATCACAGTGCAGATGAACATTGTGACATCACAAGGATATTTAAAGATGGTCGTCTCACTTTTGACATGCACCAAAGAGGAACAGCGTTCTGTTATCCATGCTTTGATCAGAGAAGGGGTGAAACCTATAGAAATACATCGGCTAATGAAGGTCCAATATGGTGATGCATGCCTGTCAGTCCAGCAAGTGTTTGAGTGGAGTAGGAAGTTTCAAAATGGTGTGACTTCTGTGACAGAGTGTTCATAACCTGGTCACGCACATCGAGTGGTGACTCTGGAGAATTTGTTTCTACAGGAATTGAAGTATGTTATCATTGCTGGAGGGCTTGCATTGAAAGTAGTGATGACTAAATTAATAAAAATGATACATTTGTTCTTTAATTTTTCAGAACACGCACACGCACGCGGACGCATGCACGCACACAAACTTTTACGGTTTCCATTTCAAGCCGCCTCGTATTTCCTTTAAGTCATTGAAATAATCCATATTGAATGAATAGTGAATGGACTTTATATAAATGAACACAATTTCACAACAACAATAGTCACTGAGTTGTCAAATATATTAAGTGTATTATAATCACTTGTTAATAATATATTTTATGACACCATGGTTGGGAATTAGATAGGTCAACAAATCACACATTGAACTGAACGATAACATTTGGAATGTTTATGCAGGGCAGAATATTTAATATTAAAGTGACTTTTTCGCCTATAGGTTTGTTTTACAAATCCGCACAGAACAAATGTACAAATATAGTTTGCTTAATTATTAATTAAAATATCAGAGATTACTGACTTGAAACATTAATAGGCAGCCATTCTGAACTGTTATGCAGGTCTATACATTTAAGATTACAGTGATACTGTGATCTTTACATTCAGTTTCTCAGCCCACATAAAGCAAATATATGGTCCGCTTGATTTGCTTAATTATTAGTCAATATATCCAGGATTAATTACTCAAAACATTAACTGGGGCCATTTTGAACCTCTTAATCTGGTCTGAACATTTATGATTACAGCAGCAATATGACCTTTATGTTCAGTTTATCAGCCCGCACATAACTAATTTATGGCCCACATGGTTTGCTCAATTATTAGTTAATATATCAGAGACTAATGACTTGAAACATTAATTGGCAACCATTTTGAATCTCTTATTCTGGTTTAAACATTTAAAATTACAACTGTAATTTAAAGTTTTTGTTCTACTCAGTAATCTCCAAATCAAAAACTTATGGTTTTCAAAGGCACTTGGATTTTATTTTTAAAAAAAACAAACAAACAAAACAACATAATATATCATTATTTGGTTCTATTATTAATGGGTAACCATTTTGAATATTAATGTGATTAACAATATTTCAAAAATTATTGTTTACTTAATTGCGTCTCATTGCCATGAACACAATGATATACTGTTGCTAAGGTCTTTGCACTCTGTTCACAAATAAAAAAGTTACATTGGTGTAAGAGAATAAGTTGGGTACGGAGGGGCGACATACCCAGGTCATACTGTCCTGACAGTGGGTTAAAGAAGGAGAGATGAATTTGCAGGTGGCAAGTGAGGACATGCAGATTCACGTTTAGACCTCCAAGGTGACAGAAAACACCCATAGGAAAATCCCCTTTGCATGAGAATGCACCAAAAAGAAATATTATTTTGCATAGAGAATGTGGCGTCATCACAAGGGATGACAACAGTTGATGACGATGATGACAGGGAGTCTCCGTAGCGAAGTGGTCAAGCTGTCTGACTCGGGCTTCGAAGGTTGTGGGTTTGATTCAGGGCCACGTCCTTCGGTTCACGAGTGCAGTTTTTCTGAGACCCCTGAGGGCTGTTGCTGGAGCAGCAGTTTGTGCTTTGTGCGACACTTTCCGCGCCGATACAATTACCATATGAGGTAAAATCTGGTTCATTGAAGTCGACCCTATCGACTTTTAAGAAACTTTTTTAAGCGACAGTTGACAACAGGTAGAAAAGAGATATCAACAGGAGAGGAAGGACACAGAAGATCTGAGCGGACGGAGAGAACAGTGAAGGTTGTTCAAGATCTCGAGATGTCTGTCCGCATATTTTTATACAGTGAAGGTTGTTCAAGATTGTGAGATGTCTACTCGCATATTTTTATTCAGTAAAGGTTGCTCAATATTGCCAGATGGCTGGCGGTGTATGTTTCACAGATCTTTTCAGGCGATTTACACTTCATATCGTTTGGTCATCATGTGTTTTACCTTGAATCAGACCCAATAAAAGGTCGGAGTTATTTCTTCAGGGTGGAGTATGTTTGGTAATTTATTCGTATTGCTTGAGTTTTGCTGCCCTGCTTGTCAAGCTTGTGGAGAAGTTTATCAGCAGGTTGTTATCCACCAGAGAAGATGATGACAACAAATGAATGTCCATGTTTTGTATTAGTGAACTGTTGTAGCATCATTGGAAGCTATGCCAGGAGTTACCAGTTACTGAATAGAAACAAATCATATTATTTCAAGTGACGGTCATGTGGTGATTTGGTAATGTTTTGACTTTTCGCCTAGACGGAGGGACAACATCATCTGTGAAACATAATAACAACTAAATATCAATCCTCAGAGTGTAGAAGTCGCAGACAAGCCAATATCCATTCTTCGGATCATGTGAAGTACTAAAGGCATTAATTATGCCCCACTATTTCGATCAACACGGTCTAGACCATCTGGGGTAGGGCTGTTAGTCTGTTACGGACTGTCCCCACATCCACTACAACTGCATACTGATCTTGCCACAACCCAACAGAGAACAACCGCCCTGTTACATAGGCGAAAGTGTTAAAAACAACAATGATTTAAGTGTTAGGTCACATTTTCTCAAAGTGCTCAAACAGTATTGTCCTCTTCCTGTGTATTAAATGACATATCATATAACTGACACACAAACATTAATATCTCTTCTTAGAACTTATCTACATACTTGAATAACTAACAGTTAGATATGTTTTATTTAATAGGTATCTTAATCTAACTATGCAGGTTGCTAAATTAGAAAGCAATTTAGAAATTGTAATTCAATCAAGTTCGCCCTGCATGGCACTGAGTCTTTTACTCTACCCTGTGGATACATCAGAATGCCATCAGCAAATGACAGAGTCTGTCCCTCCTGCCCAGCTGTTATTCAAAAATCGGCATAGCATACACATTAAATAGTACTGGTGACCCCTGCGGCAATCCCTGACATATTGAACTGATATTATTATCGACTCGGAAGACCAAATCCAACATTTTCTTACCACTACTCAGTACTACTAATAGCAATGTCAAAGGTCAGAAATATCCTAACATGGGTGGGGGTGGGGGGGGGGGGCGCATGACCCTAATTAGCATAAAGTTCCTTGTGACATCCAGTTTTTGCCTGTGGTTACCCATGTTTGTTTCTGATTGAATGTATTCGGAAATAACCGGTTTAACTTCACGGGAAACCACTCTAACATTTGCATACATGGTCTGTCGGCTAAGACTGGAAATCTTTGTCGCTAGACATTATTTCTCCATGGAGGTAAGTTTGATATTTGATGCCAGGTAAGCTAATTGTTCTTATAACTCACATAATATTAATATACCTAGACTTTTGATTGCATTTTCCGATTCTCCATTCAATATCTCATATATGTGAAGAGGTTCAACAATAACTGCTTCTTACTTTGTTAGGAAACATTTTTTTAGCATAGCATGCATGCAGCATAGCCAGTCAGATTGAGAATGACATTGAAATATGAATAGCGCATCCATTTTGCAAAATTCTGTCTATGGCGACACCCACGCTATAGTATTTATTATAGCCGATCCTTTGTTTATTTTATAATTTGAACCGTCAGTTTAATTACTAAAATTGAACAGAATAGAACTTTAATTGATAGTAATTTTTAGCATAATAATGAGATATCGCCGGTCTCTCTAGCCGAGGGGTTACACCACTTTCTCCGAAATCCCGTTTATCACGCAGTCTCGTAGCGGGCGAGAACTGGGAGCGGTTCGTCCTCCGCTGGTGACTTGCGGGATAACTGAGCCGGCCGTTCAGAAAGCAATGGCAAACTACTGAGCGTAATCTTGCCAAGAAATCAACAGACAGCTGAAAGATGCTGCTGTTGACAGCGATGTCCTGTAAAAGGATATGCAAATAAAAAAAAAAAATGAGATATCGCAAAATTCTAAATGGTGAACCTATGCTGTTAGCCTTGCATAGTATAGCAGAGCGAACTCCTTTTTATTTTATAATTATAACTGGCAATTTAACTACTAAAATTAAACATAATACAAGTTTCATTTGTAGCAGTAATTTATCTGTGTACTTGTATAATTTGTCACCCTTTGACATGATTGAAATTTTGAAAGCCAGTTTTCAGACCCATCTGTTGTAAACCTGTAAGGAGTACTTTTTTTCTTAGCAGCACACCAGTACATAATTATTTAGATTTCAATAAAATACTGTGAAATAAGTTATTGTTTTTTTTAAAAATGTTAGTATTTAATTAATAATTGCTCACTTTTAGACACAGAACAGTGTAATTATAGAGCAGAAGTAGAAATAAATTATTAGTGAATATTTAATATCTTTTTATTGTTTAATATTTTAATAATTAATTAACTGCTGCTTAATTTATGCAGCAGTTACAAACGTATTAACGTACAGTAATGCATGATATTTAATGAACAAAAGAAAGCTGTTGCAATGCTGCGGGCACATTAAGACAATATGATTACATTTTCATGGATTGTTCTTTCACTAATGACAAACATTTCATGTGACATTTAATTAATATAAATGGGCAGCTACTTTTAACTGTTAATTAGGTCACAGTGCATCCTATCTAAAAGTCTTAAAAGTCGAATAAATTTTTTTCGGAGACACGGAGACTCGTGCTTTGTGCGATGCTTTCGGCAAGCCACTCTTTCGGAAAGAGACTGAGCCATATGGGGCAAAACCCGGTGCAATGAAGCTGATCCTCTCAATCCTCTTGAAATTCTATCGAGAGAGGAACGAGGCCTTTACTTGTTGCCAAAAACGCTTAATAAAATATATATCTTACCAGGTTTGTTAGTAATGCAACAGACTTTTAATAAATAATAAACAATTGGCGGCCATTGTTAATTAGGTCACGGCACATCCTATAGAAAAATAGATATGTCAAGTTAGGCCTTGCCACACCGGACGCAGCGATATATGGTACTATGCTGTCCATTTAAAAATAAACAAGCCACAGTAATAGAAGGCAGAATGTCTCAGCTTCCAATTTATTAAGCCGCGATAAAATCTCCCTCTTTACTTAGGACCTCTTTACACTTCCTGGTTCTAAATTTTTTTTTATTTTTTAAATTCGCATATCCTTTTACAGGACATCACTGTCAACAGCAGCATCTTTCAGCTGTCTGTTAATTTCTTGGCAAGATTACGCTCAGTAGTTTGCCATTGCTTTCTGAGCAGCTGGCTCAGTTATCCCGCAAGTCACCAGCGGGTGTTGAACTGCTTCCAGCTCTCACCCGCTATGAGACTCTGCGTGATAAACGGGATTACGGAGAAAGTGTTGTAACCCCTCAGCCAGAGAGACCGGCGGTTCTAAATTACGACACCAAAAAATGCATAACTCCGCTTAGAATTAACTCACACACTTCATTGAGATACCGTTGGTTGTGTCTTGTCAAGCTGTATCCAACTGTTATGATTTCATAAGTAGACACCCCCATTTTAAAATATTCTCTGTATATGCTACTGCTAATACTTTTTGCATATCCTTTACAGGACATTGCTGTCAACACCAGCATCTTTCAGTTCTATGTTGATTTTTTGGCAAGATTATGCTCAGTAGTTTGCCATTGCTTTCTGAGCGGCCGGCTCAAAAACCCCGCAAGTTACCGATGCGATTCGAACCACTGATGATTCTCACCGTCATCACGTTACCGACGAGAGTATACGAGATTACGGAGAAAAGTCATAACCTCTAAGCCGGCAGTAGTATGACTACCAATGTTATAATGTACCACCATCAACCACTTAAGTTAAACCTTTCTTCTTCTAACTTCTCTATTCTACTCCTGGAACAGGGCTGCAGCTATCCATACTATTAGTATAAGATAAGAATATACTTCCAGTCTGAGGAGGACTGTTATTGTAAATTAGATATTTACCATTATGACGATACAATCCCTTTAATGAATTATTAAAACTGTGAAAACTATTCTTCAATCAATCAAGCGTGAAATAAAGGATAGGTCCCAGTTTTCTGGCCGGAAACCTGGACTCACACCGGAAACTGGGTGATTCAAGAGAAGTAACTCATGCCGAGGTCTAGAGATGCAGGATTGAACCGCGACAGGCAGAAGTGGACATTTAAGATAGAAGTGTTGAGACGCGCAACTGGCAAATAAATGAGAAAAACATCCGCAAGTAAGTTATCGTACTGATCTGTCAACAAGACTACAGGCGCAGTTTTCTGCTCTAAGTGATGCGATTAATATACTGAACAGTAATTTCAAATCCCGAAACAACCACATAATCATACTGAACAGTTACTAATTAATATATTGAAGGAAAACATTAATAATTAAATTATTGTCAATTGTCGCTCAAAAGTCAGTTTTTGTTAAATTCAGTTTTGAGTTTGAAACAGCGTTTCCAGTTCATTCTATTTGAATTTGCAGTAGAAAAATAAAATTAATTTTAATGAATAACAGCAACAATTTTTAAATAGGACAGTTTATTTAATAAGATAACAAGAACATAATAATCATAATCATATATCCTTTTTTATAATTAATTATTAATTTTTGATATGAACATACAAATAAATGAGGATCATACTGAGCAGCCCTCTCTCTCTCTCTCTCTCTCTCTCTCTCTCTCTCTCTCTCTCTCTCTCTCTCTCTCTCTCTCTCTCTCTCTCTCTCTCTCTCTCTCTCTCTCAGTATATGTACTTTTATATGAATGTGAAGCGTGGACAATAAGCAGTCAGGCTGAAAAACATCTGATGGCTGTAGAAATGTGGTTTCTGATGAAAATGCAAAGAGTACCATGGACAGACAGAAAGACCAATGAACAAGTTCTTCAGGAAACAAATGAAGATCGTAAACTGATTAGCGACATTAGACGCAGACAGTCAAAAAATTTTTGGACATGTTATGAGAAGAAATGATTTGGAGAACTTGGTGACAACTGGTAAGATCGAAGGAAAGAGACCAAGAGGAAGACTGAGAAGTAAATACCTGGATGGCTTGGCCACGTGGCATGGTCGAGACAGGAACATGGAGCTGATCCACGACTCTGGTGATCGAGTGAGATGGCAGAACATGACCGCCCACACTTACCGGAATGGCACATGATGGATGGTCTTAAAGAAAGTTCTTTACAATTTGAATTGGTATTTTCAATCACTCTGTCATCATATAATATATGTAATCACAGAAGTAATAAAAGTCACATGGCCAATCTTCATCATGTGCCATGTCGATAAGCGTGGTCATGGTTCGGCATCTCATGTGATCATCAGTCTTTGGGGAGGTCGGTGTTATTCTGTTAGTGTTATTGTCCCAATTGGTTGCAAGTAGGTATGTGTCATACTTATAGTTCATCATCATCTTCATCATCATATGCCATGTTGATAAGCCTAGTTGGTCATGTTTCACCATCTCACACGATCATCAGGGTCGTGGATAAGCTCTGTGTTCTTGTCTCGGCCATCCAGGTATTTACTTCTCTGCCTTCCCCTTATTCTTTTCCCCTCAATCTTGCCAGTTGTCACCAGATTCCCTAATTTATTTGTTCGCATAACGTAACCAAAAAAATTTGACTCATCATATCTCATCTCATCTGGTTCCTCTTGTACCTTGCTGTGTCGAGGTGAAGTATAAACAGTGGGAGAGTGCCCATTTATGGGCTTCTTGTATTGAGATTCCCACGGACTCTGCTATTCCCTCTGTCCATCGCTTACATGGTTGACCTCTTCTTCTGCTTCCATTTGGTCTGTTCATCATTACTTGTTGTGGTATACTGTTAGTTGATAATCTAGTTACATGGCCAAACCATTTGACTTGCTGCCTTCTATTAAATTCTAATAAAATCTCGTGCTGCTATAACCCCCACAGTAGTCCTGATTTCTTCATTTCTGATTTTGTCTCTTCTTGATACGTTGAGTATTCTTCTCAGGAATCTCATTTCTGTTGTGATTTTTCGGTTCTCTTTTTCTGTCATTGTCTGGGTTTGTCATTGGTAGCATAGAGTTGGTAGAAAGATTGTGTTGTAGAGTGCTTTTTAGTAACTATTGATACATGTTTGTTCTTTAGTATTGGTGCCATTTGTCCAATGAGTTGGTTTGCCTTATTGTATCTGTTTTCGATCTCATGTTCTGATTTGCCATTTGAATATATTATACTTCCTAAGTACTTGAAGCTCTTTACTTGTTTCAGGGGGTGTTCCTTTAGACTGTTTACGTCTAATTTCTCTAATCAGTTTACGGTTTTCAAATGTTTCTTATAGGACTTCAATCAATCAATCATGTGCCATGCCGGAAAGCGTGGGCGGTCATGATTCGCCATTTCACTCAATCACCAGAGTCGTGGATCAGCTCAGTGTTCCTGTCTCGTCCATGCCATGTGGCCAAGCCATCCAGGTATTTTCCTCTCGGTCTTCCTCTTGGTCTGTTCCCTTCGATCTTGCCAGCTGTCACTAAGTTCTCCAGTCCATTTCTTCTCATAACATGTCCAAAAAATTTTGACTCTACGTCTAATTTCTCTAATCAATCTACGATTTTCATTTGTCTCTTGTAGTACTTGGTCATTGGTTTTTCTATCTGTCCATGGTATTCTTTGCATTTTCCTCAGAAACCACATTTCTGCAGCCATCAGATGTTTTTCTGCTTGACTGCACATTGTCCAAGTTTCAAATCCATACAAAAGAACAGGCTCTATGTATCCCCTCAACACTCTTTTTCTCGTTTCAATTGACATCATTTTATTGGTCAGAATGCTTGTCTGCTCATTGTCCAAACTTCACATCCATACAAAAGTACAGGTTATATGCATCACTTCAACACTCTTTTTCTTATTGCAAATGACATCTTTGTGTCTTACAAGAAACACAGCTCAGCGACGGAACAGTCAATGTCGCGGGGTTTCAGGGGATTCTTTAACAGGCGGCACCTCGGACAGGCCATTCTGGTCCGCGACAACATACTGGTATCTGAGATCGATATGTCTGCCTGGAACAGTGATGCCCTGCAAGTGCAGGCATTAAGAATAATGACGCCAGTGCAGCTTGTAATCGTGAACGTTTATGCGCGAAATGGAAGGTCGATGTGCGACAATGGCAGAGTTTGTTCAATATGGATGAAAGGCATTTAATCTATTGTGGGGACTTCAATGCCAGAGGCAGTCAATGGGGGAATTGCATCACCAATAGACAGGGAGAAGATCTGGAAGAAGCCCTTGCATCTGCTGCCCTAGTCTGAATGATGGGAAGGTCACTAGAATAGCCACTCGACCAGGTGACTCTGACAGCGTCATTGACTTGGCTCTGGTGTCGCCCACCATCACACAAGGTGCCGGTGGGGCACACTGGGATACCACAACAGTAACCACTACCCTTGTATCATCCTGATCGAGAAAGACAGGGTCAGGAGTCAGTGAAGCAAGACAAATGCCTTCCCGTACAACAACACTGGTCAAGATGCCATAAGCAAGATCAGAAGAAGAAAACTAACTTCCTCCCGCAGGAGACAAGAAAGATCGTTGCAGCCACCATGGTGGAATGGAGAGGTCAAGAAGGCATGGCTGGGAAAGAGGCAGGCTGTCAAAGACCGGCAAAAAGCCAGAAAGGCTAACATGCCACTGGTTGAGTTGGCAAACCTGAAGACTGAGGTCCATAGGACGATGACTTTATTCAGATCCTGCACCAAACAGGCCAAGGCCAAGAAATGGGACGAGTTCTGCAGGAAGCTGTGCTCCGAGCGAACTCTTACGACATTCTGGCGCCTCCATAAGAGCATGAATGGTGCTGCACAACGTAGGGGTATTCCAGACTTTCAAGGCACAGACCTCACATGGAAAAAGTTGGATGCGGATAAAGGTAAGGCCCTTCTTGCACGCTGCATAGAGCAGACTGACCAGAAAGGTAAGCCCGCTAGACAGAGGACCACAACCACACTCTCTCAGTTGTGCGAGGGGGTCGGGACAGACAAAGAATGCATAATCACAGCTGAGACAATAGGTGCGATGCTCAAGAAATCACCTAACACCACCCCAGGTCCAGACGGCATCCGATATGGTGACCTACTGGTGATGTCAGGTGATGACATGGAAGAACTGGCCAGAGAATTCAACACCAGTATCCAGAGGGGTCAGATCAAAGAAGAATGGCTACACAGCTACTTGCTGCCGCTGCCAAAACCAAACAAAGACCATTCCAAGATAGGCGGCTACAGAATCATTACGATGCAGAACACTACTGGAGAAAATTGTAGCACACAGACTTGCTTGTAACTTGGAACAACTCGGCTGCTTCCCGCCCACACTTGGAGGATACAGACATAACAAAGAGTCATGGCTGAATGCGGCTGTCTTTGCTCAAGATGTTTACGAAGGATTTCAGGTCAGAGAAGAGACATGTGCAGCCGCCACAGACTTAGAGGATGCATACCATAGAGTATCCTTCGAGCACTTGATGCAAATCTGATCTGATCCCTCCTCAGACTGAAAGTGCACCCTCACCTTGTGCGATGGATAGCTGCAGGTCTGCTCCAAGGGAAGGTGATGCTGAGATGTGGGAGTTTGTCTTCTGAGCCGATAACGATACGTCCAGGATTGCTGCAGGGTTCACCACTGTCACCAGTACTATTCAACATGTATACGGTGCCGATCACTGAACAACAGTTGGACGGGAGGGGTAGGACTCTGTCATTTGCTGACGACATTCTCGTGTATAGACAGGGTCGAAATAGACAGGCAGTTGCCAATGATATGCAAGGCGAACTAGATTGAATTTCCTCATGGTGTGCTGATGCCGGTGCCCTTGTCAACCCTGCAAAGGCATCAATTACATGGTTCTCCCTAAACAACCATATTGTGAACACAAACCTGCTGGCAGTAAGAATGGATGGGAGCATTTTGAGTAGAACCCAGTCAATGACACATCTTGGCGTGAGGCTTGATCGTAGCCTGTCCTTCAGAGATCATGTCGATTATGTCATAACGAGAGCTCGAAAAGGTTTGTCAGCATTGAGAGTCATGGCGACTGCCAGTATTGAGCAAAGACTGCTAATACGTCTGTTCCAAGGACTGGTGCTTTCACGTATCGAGTATGCCTTGGCCATCCTCACTGTCAGCCCTACACAGATTGGAAAACTTGAAAAGGTACAAAAGAAGCCATGCACATCATTTTGGGCTGCACGAGAGACACCAGCTGTGTAGCAATGAGATACCTCCTTGACTTCCCGACAATGGAACACAGGATTAAGATCTGGAGAGCTCGTGCATACTTAAAATAAGTGCAGATGAGCAGCACCCACTGCATGACGCTATATTCAGAGAAAAGGGTGACAGGCTAAAGGGGGGCAAATCACGGATGGGTCGGGCGGAAGATGTCGTCAGACAAGTCTGCAGTCTTACCAGTATCGACCCCGGCAAGGAATGGGTGCCAGTGCCTCCAGCTTTTAAGTGCAGTTTCTTCTGCATTATCACACTCAACAGACGGTGCAGAGAGCAGAACCCTGCTGCTGTCAATGCAGAGGTCAACATGCTCATCTATGAACACTCAGCCCCGAAGTGCTCATCTATACAGATGGATCTGTTGTAAAGCAGCAGAGAAGTGCGTGGGCATTTACAGCCTGTTCAGTGGGCCGAACCATTCAAGAATCCAGTGGTGCCCACTCTATGACCACGAGCAGCATGACGATGGAGGTGATGGCAGTTACACAAGCTTTCATATGGCTGGAATCACAGTATTATACCAACTTGTGTGTACTAAGTGACTCAATGAGCATGATTCAGAAGGTCGAAGCTGGATCTGTACATAGACAGTGGACTGAGTCACTGCGGAAGTCTGTTGTGTGTAAAGTCACCTTCATCTTCGTCCCGGGACATGCGGGAGTCGAGGGAAATGAACGAGCGGATAAACTGGCTAGCTCTGCACCCGCTGTAGATGGCCAGCCCATGGATCATGCCGATGTTATTAACGTCCTTAAAGATATGGCAAGAACAGAGGACTTTGATGTCAGTGAGTCCGCATCGCTGTCCAGGATGAAAGACTTGGGAGTAACAATCGGCACGGCTAGACGCGAGAGGTACATCGGGAAAACGAGGTGCCTCGTCAACCAACACAGAACTGGCACTATTAGCCACCGGACGCTGATGTATATGCTGGGGGGAGGATCTGAGCATCTATGGACCAGTCAGGAGTGCAATGAAGATACCCCAACTGATAACTGATCTTTGTGTTGGTTAGTATGGTTTTCATCTTACAAAACGCTACCTTGGCCATGGCAATTCTTGTTCTAATCTCTCCAAGGCATCTCCAATCAGATGTTATGACTGTTCCAAAATAATTTTACAGAGACACTTGTTTAAGAATATTCCCATTTACTTGTATAGTTATAGTTACAGCAAATATAAATAGATAGTATGACTATTTACACAGATGGTTCAAAAGAAAAATGAGAAGTAGACGCTAAGCTTTACTACAGCACAATCATAAATAACAAAATGGACACCCCCTCATCAGCAAACAAACAACAAACACACTGATACAACTACACAAAAATATATCATCATTCAGTGCCTTGCCGGCTGGCATGGATGATCATGCCTCTACACAAATTATGATCTCCAATGTCATGGATCAATTCGTGTGACTCCCTTCCGTGACATGGCACAAGACTCAAGAATCTTCTAATTCTGTATTCCTCTATCTCTCTTTCTGCAAATCTTTCCAGTAGACACATGTTCCAGTTTTATTCTTCTCAACAAAAAATAAATTGTGTGTGTGTGTGCGTGCGTGCACGTGGGCTGGACACATATGTGATCACATCCACGTGTATGGTTATGTAATCTACCATGCAAGTCATAAGAGGCAAGTAAGGAGGGTTGGCATGGTGTTGTCTACTTCATCCAGTAGAAAACTTTACGTCCAAAATCCAACCAAATATGGCGTCTATAAAGGGCTTGGCATGAATTGCTTGAGGCCTGTGCTTTATTGAGAGACGATACTACTGTTGATATGATGTATGTATTATTAAAAGAATGTTACAATCTGTACCAATGTTAAATCAGTACTGTTATATTAGAAACATGGAGAAGGACTGAAACGTTTATGAATAAATTACAAACATTCATTAATCATTGCCTGTGCAGAATATGACTCAAATCGAATGACAGGATCATCCATGTGGAACTTAGGGAGAAAATTAGACAGCTTCCAGTAAATTGAGAGGTGGGAAAAAGATGCCGTCGTGGGATACAATACATTGAGAAAACCCGATAATAGTATAATTAGAAAGTCCTTCAACTGAAATGCACAGGGCAAACGAAATAGAGGAAGATCTAAAACACACAGTGAAAATAACTATACAAGAATAATATGGAGAGGCAGAGGTAGAAAAAAACGTAAATATAATTCAGGAGCCAGCCCTTTTTTTTTCTCAGGAGCCAGCATATTTATTTTTGCAAATACAGGCTTAGAAAATTATTAAAAATTCAGTTGCCATGGTGGCCGGGCGCCTGGACTTTTCCACCCCTGTGGGGAGGACATGAACAGAACTGCAGGAGATAGCAAAAGATAGTTGTTTGGCATGTGTTGATTAAGGGCAAATGCTCCAATGGGAAATAAACGGAAAAAGTATACTAGTATACCATTACAGCTTCATATGAAGTATTATAAATATGTAGCCAGATATCATTTACAGACTTTTGTGTGTGTTCTACAGCAAATCCCTGCATTCCATGGTTCATATTCAAACAAACCCAATGGCCAGTTCTCGCAAACAGCAGAAATATCGCTCAAGAAGACGTCTTGCAGCACTGAGTTTCCTATCTAACATATCTCTAGATGGCACTTATTCAAACATTCCAGTGGTTTCAAGTGGGAAAGAGTTGAATGATAACAATGACAGCCCTGAGTCTGATGAAGAACGTGCTCAAGATTCATCCACAGCTAAGAAAGATTATCCTGAAATTGAAAAGGAGGTCGGTGTAGCAAACGAGGGTAAATCTGTAGAGTGTCATGACAGCTCGTCATCACAGAAGGATGAAGATCTATTCAAACAGACAACTGTTATCAGTGTTTCAAAGTCGCCAAATGTTTCTCGACTGGAACACCTCTTAGAAGGACAAGGAGGGAAAAGATGGAGGTAAATATTCAACTGTAATATATTCTACTTTTCCTATTAGAATGTAGTGAAATAAAGTAGTAAGAATATTTAATTTGCAAAATGTGGCAAAGTTTCTATTGTGAGTGATATTTATGTTAATAACACATTTCTGATCGAAAATAGATGCAATAAGGCAAACCAACTAATTGGACAAATGGCACCAATACTAAAGTACAAACATGTATCAATAGCTACTAAGAAAGCACTTTACAGCACGATCTTTCTACCAACTCTGTGTTACCAATACCAAACGTGGACAATGACAGAAAAAGAGAGAAGAAAAATAATAGAAATGAGATTCCTGAGAAGAATACTCAATGTATCAAGAAGAGATAAGATCAGAAATAAAGAAAGCAGGACTAAAGCAGGGGTTATAGCTGTGCTAGATTTTATTAGAAGGCAGCAAGTCAAATGTTTTGGCCATGTAATTAGGTTACCAACTAACAGTACACCACAACAAGCAATGATGTACAGACCAAATGGAAGCAGAGGAAGAGGCCGACCACATAAACGATGGACACAGGGAATAACAGAGTCCATGGGAATATTGATACGTGAAGCCCATAAGCGGGCACTCTCCCGCTGTTTATACTTCACCTCGACACCGCAAGGAACAATAGGAACATCAGATGAGACGATGAGATGAACACATTTTGCCTGTCCTTTCCAGGAGGATATGATCAACCCCAAATTGATTTTGTAGGCAGTTTTACATTCAGTTGTTTGTCAGGTCTTAGTCAAATATGACTGAGCTACCATGTGACATTAGATAGTACTACCTGCTTTCTGTCGGCACCGAATGTTGGGTGGCGCTCACCAGACCCAACATCCCACATTGTGCTAACAGCTTTGGGCGGAGGAGTGCAAATGGGAGGGTACAAGCTTTAATGTGAGGAAATGCAACCTAAAGACTGAATGTCATGGCAGTGCAGACCAGGCCCTAAGCCTTGGTCGGCAACTGGTCTGGAAGCTCCGATAGGCGGACAGTTGGAGCTTTAATTAGCTGATCCGGCAGCTTCTACAGCTTGTCTTGTTCCAGGCGTATTAGTGTTACCTTTCCTCTGGAGTAAACTATGAAGGCCAAGAGAGGGATCATGCTGTATGGGCAACACATAACTCAGCCCAGGTTTTGTGTTATGGACATATAACTCACAAACTATCGTCTGTTTAGACGGCCAGGTGCCAGTCAGTTTGCAATTGCTTTCTGAACATGAAGTCAATGGTTAAGTCCAAATTAATCCAGGTGCAGAGGTTCAAATCCCCTACCTCACCATCAGCTGACCGGAAGTTTAAGAGTGAGTGCTGTTATCCTTTTGGCCACATTGATGTCTGACGTATAATTTTTTTTTTTTTTTAAATGTTGCATATCCCTTACAGGACGTTGCAGTCAACACCAGCATTTTTCAGCTGCTGTTGATGTACTAGGCAAGTTTTTACGTTCAGTAGTTTGCTATTGCTTTCTGAACAACCGGCTTCTATACCAACACGTTATAACACAATGCGATACAGTCTGCTGTACAAATCAGTCGCAGCTGAATTTTGAACGCCTGGTAAGCAGCTTATGAACCGCGTTTGCAAGCCTTTGGCCACGGAGACCATTATGAGTTGATGATGACGTATGATAGAGTATAGTAAATCTTCAATTGCATGTACTAATTAGAAGGTAAATTTGAAGGTACTAATTAGAAGGTAAATTTGAAGGTACTAATTAGAAGGTAAATTTGAAGGTAGTCTCATAGCAGATGCTGCTGTTGGCATGTGAAGTGTTAGGCCTTCATGTATTCTAGGCCATGGGATATGAGATGAGGTGAGCAGTTCCTTTCCTCATCACTTTTGCTTTGTAGACAATTCCATGAAAATTGTCTGGTACCCAGACATAGGTGATCTTGACCCTCCATTCCTTTCTGTCATTTGATAATATAACACATTAACTGTCTAATTAAAAATAAACATGCCGTTTATAATTAATTTACATTAACATTTTTCAACTTTATGCATGTCTACAATTTAGGCTGTATATTTTACTAATTTGAAATATGTTTATAAATGATATACCTTTGTAACTATAAATAAATGTGCTGTTTGAAAAACTGAAGATATACAAACATTGTTTACGGCTTTGTAGATTACAATTATTAAAAGATATAAGATGGTAGAAAAAGTATGTGGCATGAAGTCGTCAACTGAAAGCCAAATCCTGATGTTTTTGGTCTATTTATGCCTGTTCTTGATGATTTTCATGTAGTGTGAGTTGATTTACACATATATTAATATCTTCGCCTGCTTTCATATGATTCACAGGCATAGTATACATGTAGTATATCACACCCTAAAACTCTTTGTCTCTGGGATCCATGGAATCGGATAAGTTACGCAGAATGTTCTTCACCTGTAAATGCCCACCAAATTCTTTCATAAGCCCAGCATGCAAGCCTAGTGGTCAGTCTCTAATAGCAACAGAATTTTATATTTATATGACCGTTACAGCTGTGTTGTTGAGCCTTCCTCATGAAATAAGTACTGCATAGAATTCTCTGAGAAGGACAGGTGACTGGGAAAGAATATAGTTGATTAACCTAGTTATGCAATATTGTTTGTGTGAAGTCTGGTATTTTGCACCGACAGTGGCCACCCCCTGGGCAACAGCTGTGAGAGGCTGGCTAAACCAGGCATGGGTAGCCGATTTGGTGTCAAACCAAGCGGTAAACTAGGGTATGCCTACCCAGCATGTGAAGACAGGATTCGGCAGACTGCGCGGAAGAAATCATTCCTGATTCAACGGGCAAGACGGCGTTTACCTGCAAAGCGCTGTGGAACATAATGAGCACGGCAAGGCACGTAGAGCGCCCTGGTCATCCACTGCACCTGTATTCGTCTCCAGTCGTCTCGACTTGTCTTGCCACTGGACTCAGATGGACTCGGGCAAGAGAGTGAGGTCGACGAATTGCGCAACTCTTCCTCACTTTAATCCAAGTCATCGCGCAAGTCATTCTTCATCCAACGTCATTCACCTTCAAGCCCTGTGGCGATGGGCGAAGCGGCAGGCGTGGGTCCGCTGGCAGCCGTAGTCGCAGACCTCCACACAGGCAGCTCAGGCCATATGGTTGTCTTCTACTGACCGGAGCAGCAGTGGGATTCGGCAGCCCCCTGAGCGACTGAGCAGCCCTCTGTAGGAACACACTGCTCACCTCCATAGCGTGAGGAAGGGGCTAGAAAAGGTGCCCTAAACATTGTCTGCTCCATCACTACCTAACCAGCTAGCCGCGGTTGGTGGGTACCCTAACTGTGGTCGACATACAAACAAAGATAAAACAAGCAAAGCTAAAAGAGTAAACCATATTCCCTTAACAATTGGAACTTGGAATGTACGCACCCTACTTGACAGAGACGGCGAGTCGGGTGCAGAGAGACGAACAGCACTGATTGGGAGAGAGCTGGGCAGGTACAACATCGACATTGCAGCCTTGAGCGAGACACGACTTGCAGAAGAAGGCCAAATCTGTGAAATAGGTGCCGGCTACACATTTTTCTAGAGTGGAAGGAAAAGCGAGGAAAGACGCCAATCCGGTGTGGGATTTGCCATTAAGTCGGCCCTGGTCGGCAAATTAGCTGGATTTCCAAAGGCTATAACCGACAGGCTCATGACCATTAAGTTGCCCCTGCTGAAAGGGAGGAAGCATGCAACCATTGTGAGTGTCTACGCACCAACTATGACCAACGAAGATGATGTCAAGAACAAGTTCTATGAGGACCTGCACAATGTATTAACATCTGTTCCCAAAGGAGACAAACTTATACTCCTTGGGGATTTCAATGCCAGAGTAGGCACGGACACCACCTCTTGGAGTGGCATTATTGGAAAGCATGGAGTCGGAAATTGTAACAGCAATGGACTCCTCCTCCTTCAGACATGTGCCGAACATGATCTCCTGATTACGAACACAATTTTCCGTCTCCCCATGAGAAATAGGACATCGTGGATGCACCTTCGCTCGAAACACTGGCACCTCATTGACTATGTCATCGTCAGGAGGAGTGACAGACAAGACGTTCGAGTGACAAAATCCATATGTGGTGTCGAATGTTGGACAGACCATGGTCTCATTGTCTCGAAAATAAACATTCACATCAGGCCACCATGGCGTCCTCAAGGGGTGAAAATGCAAAAAAAGCTAAATGTCACCCGCCTAAACAGCAAGAAAATGCAGCAGTCATTTGAAAATATGCTGGAAGGCCGCCTCAAGCCCAATGCTGCCGCTAAACAGGATACAGAAACAGAATGGAGAGCCCTAAAGGACATACTTTACAACACTGCTATGGAAATCCTGGGTCCAGCCCCCCGAAAGCATAAAGACTGGTTTGATGAAAATTCCAAAGACATCAACCAATTGCTGGCCAAGAAACATCTTCTCCTCAAGGCACATTTGAATGACCCAAAGTCAACATAAAAAAAAGATGCCTTCAAGAACATTCAGAGAGTAGTGCAGCAGAAACTTCGGCACATGCAGGACTCCTGGCTGAGCAGCAAAGCTGATGAAATTCAGGGCTTTGCTGACAGACATGATATGAAAAACTTCTACGACTCACTGAAAGCGGTCTATGGTCCTACATCACCAGGCATAGTTCCCCTCCTCAGTGCAGATGGGGGAACATTGGTCACCGATAAGAAAGAAATCCTTCAACGCTGGGCAGAGCATTTCAGCAACATCTTAAATGCAACTTCCTTCTTCGGTGATGAAACCATCAACTGCCTTCCTCAAGTTCCCACCAATGAGACACTTGATGACCTGCCAACCATAGTGGAAGTAAACAAAGCCATCCAGCAACTCTCCAGCGGCAAGGCACCTGGTCCTGACTCCATCCCAGCAGAGATATACAAGGCAGGTGGGCCGGTCCTAACAGAGCAGCTTCACCAAGTCTTTACAAACATATGGGTGAACGAGGCCATGCCACAAGATTTCAAGGACGCGTCTATAGTCCACCTTTACAAACGTAAAGGAAACCGCCAATCCTGTGTCAACCACCGAGGCATCTCCTTGCTTTCAATTGCAGGGAAGATACTCGCCAGAATTCTTCTCAATCGCCTCACGGCCCATCTCGATCAAGGTCTTCTTCCTGAGAGTCAATGTGGCTTCAGAAAAGAACGTGGAACTGTTGACATGATTTTCGGTGCAAGGCAGCTGCAAGAGAAATGTCAGGAACAGAACTGCGAAATGTTCTCCACTTTCATTGACCTTACCAAGGCTTTTGATACAGTCAGCAGAGAAGGACTGTGGAAGATTATGGCAAAATATGGCTGTCCACGAAAGTTTGTCCAAATAGTGCGGCTATTTCATGATGGCATGCAGGCAAGAGTACAGGAAAATGGTGAACTGTCTGAACCCTTTCCTGTCACCAATGGAGTGAAGCAAGGATGTGTCCTGGCACCAACACTGTTCAGCCTCATGTTTTCAGCCATGTTGATGAATGCCTTCGAGAACGACAACATTGGAATAGACATCAACTACTGTATGGATGGAAAGTTATTCAATCTCAGAAGGCTGAAAGCTAAAACCAAAATTAACAGCGACACCGTCAGAGAGCTCCTGTTTGCTGATGATTGCGCACTATACGCCAACTCAGAGGCGGACATGCAACATAATGTTTCAGCTTTCTCACATGCCTGTGCCAACTTTGGGCTCAATATCAACTTGGAGAAGACTGTAGTTATGTACCAGCCAGCTCCAGGAAATAATCACACTGTGCCGAATATCAAAGTGAATGATCGCAGACTAAGTGTTGTGGACAAATTCACCTATCTTGGCAGCACTGTGTCACAAGCTGCCACAATTGATGATGAAGTGAATGCAAGAATCTCCAAGGCCATTGCGGCCTTTGGCAGACTGAACAAGAATGTATGGGACAGAACTGGAATAAGCCTGCAAACAAAGCTAAAAGTCTACAAAGCAGTTGTATTATCCACACTGCTATATGCTTGTGAAACCTGGACTGTTTATCAGCGACACGCTAGGAAATTAAACCACTTCCACACAGTCTGCCTAAGGAAGCTACTGAAGATTAAATGGCAAGACAAGATTCCAGACACAAGTTCTAGAAAGAGCGTCCATGCCCAGTATCCACACTCTACTGATGAAGAATCAGATTCGCTGGGCTGGTCACTTGACTCGCATGCCAGATCACAGGCTCCCTAAACGAAATTTTTACAGCGAACTGCGTTGTGGTAAACGCTCCAAAGGTGGCCAGAGGAAACGCTTTAAAGACACTCTGAAAATCTCACTGAATGCTTTTGGAATTCATCATGACACCTGGGAGGCTGCAGCCAAAGACCGAAATTCGTGGTGTGCATCATTACGCAAGGGTGCAGTCATATGTGAGGCAACCAGGACTGCAAGAGCTGTGAAGAAAAGGCAGGACAGAAAAACCACTGCAGGAAATCCTCCTCCAGAAACGTCAAGCATTCTTTGCCCACATTGTCAAAGAACATTTCGAGCCAAAATAGGCCTTATCAGCTATCTTAGAACCCACGGCTCCATACTTTCAACCCCACTGGATGAAATTAATGGTCATCATCATTCTTGATGGACAAACAACAACATAACATTTTGCACCTCTGCATCTGTACCTGCAAGGTGTGGACCGCGCCTGGCCTTGCAGACAGCAGGGTTAGGATCTGCTAGCCTCTCCCAGGAGGGGTGAAAAGTGAAAATTAGTAGCCTGCCGATGACCTGCAGACTACACAAGTCAACCCTCACCTCTATGTGGTGCAGACCGGGAAACCATGACTGCAAGGTCATGAGCTAATGGGGCTCGCCATAGGGGATGGACTCCCTGTGGTCAGAATTTTTGTCCTAAACCTGTGACAGGCCTAGCAAGCTGGCAGGGGATCTTCATACTGCTCGTAGAAAAACTAAGAAGTATAAATGGGCTGAAAAAAGAGAAAAGAAAAATCACAATAACAGAAATGAGATTCCTGAGAAGAATACTCAATGCATCAAGAAGAGATAAGATCAGAAATGAAGAAATCAAGACTAAAGTCGGGGTTATAGCAGCACTAGATTTTATTAGAAGGCAGCAAGTCAAATGGTTTGGTAATGCAAGTAGGTTACCAATTAACAGCAAGCAGTAATGTACAGACCAGATGGAAGCAGAGGAAGAGACTGACCATGTAAAACGTTTGACAGGGAATAGCAGAGTCCATGGGAATATCGATACATGAAGGCCATAATCTGGCACTCTCCTGATGTTTATTCTTCACCTCGACACCGCAAGGTACAAGAGGAACATGATGAGATAAGATGATCAGTACTTACTTGGGATTGGTGTGAGAAGATCTCTCTCTCTCTCTCTCTCTCTCTCTCTCTCTCTCTCTCTCTCTCTCTCTCTCTCTCTCTCTCTCTCTTCTCTCTCTCTCTCTCCCCCCCCCCCTCTCTTTCTTTCTCACTGTCTATTATCTCTCTCACTCTGTCTTTCTCTGCATGTGTCTCTCGATGTCTATCTCTCCCACTATGTCTTTCTTTGTGTCGCTTTCACTGTCTCTCACTTGCACGCGTGCGTACACACAGACAGAGAGAGAGAGAGAGCGCTCTCAGCAGACGGCTTGTCATTGTGCTGAGAGAGGCTGATCCAGATGGAGTAAACCTGATACACGGAAATCTATCCTCTCACCTTGAACTTTATAATGCCAGTTATACTAGCAGAGATTCACCTGAAACAAATATCTAACTTTTCTGCCAGTTTGCCTACTAGGTGAGGGAGCAATTGGTCACCTATTACTCTGGGTATTCAGGCGGGCAAAATGTGATAGCCTCATCATATCACAAAACCATGGCAGAAAACTGCTTTGGAACATTATTTTGGGTTTGCTGTAAGTTACAGAAAGTGGCAATGAAGGGAACTGGTTGCACAGTCTAATTAAATCATGAGCTGTAAACGTGAAATATTTAGCACTTGTATGGACTACGCTTGACTTCAAAGGAAGCGAGTAAGGAAAAAAAATGAGTATATTTATCTTCAGTTTCATCATTTTCACTAAAGCTTGACAAATGTTTATTTCGTGTGCTTTAATTTCTACTGTTTGCTTTTTCTTCTCTCATCAGGGCATCCTCATACTCAAGCGGGGACAAACTTGGTAAGCCCGTAAGGAGACTCTCAAATTTGTGCTCTACTGCGTTTGATCAGTTCCCACATGCTATTAAAAAGCAGTTATATGGTGAAAGCTCAGGACTGGGTGATTATACTCTGTTGTCTCTCATTCTCCTGTGCTGAAGATTCAGAGTTGTGTTTGGCACTTGCAAAGTTTCCCATTGTTTGTTGTGCTCTAATCAAGCAACAGCCATATATATATATATATATGAACTGAACTTCTACAGAGATGCTTATCTGTTTTCTTTCAAGCTTTTCAATGCCATTGTGTTTTGTTTCATGGGTTGAGTTCACTTGAAGTGGTTTTTGTGTGTTTTGGTTGGCAACTTCTTTGCACTTTTAGTTATCGCTATTTCCCCATGTGCTTAATGCACATTTCCTTTTTTTGCTTTTTAGTTGTGTATGCAGCATTTTTTAGATAAGTTACTGCCCACGGAGCATTGTGGTGCAGTGGCTAGCATGCTTACCTGCAGGCCTGGTGGTCGTGCTTTCAAATCCCCATTGAAGCAACTTTAAAAATATTGACCTGGTTTTCCAAGTCAATCCAACCTAATCTGGATACTATGAAATGCCCTGAGAAATAAAGACGGCCAGCATGATATCATCATCATCACACCTCAAGTGTCCATGGGTTGATAAAAATATGGGACAAGCACCATATACACAATATACCCTGAAGCCTGTGAAAGGGTGCTTTACTTATTCTGCAGTATTTGTGCTTTTTATCTTTCTCATTTTTGTATTGAATGTTTTGTTAAGAGGAATGTTCATATTTTTTCAGTGTTCTGTTTTTCTTGTTTATGTCTTTAATGTATTATTTTTGGCTAATATGTTTTTATTAATTTAGGGAGTAGTGTGTCTTTTCTTTACAACACATTGAAGTCATGGACCATTTCACAATTATTAGTTTAGTTTAGTCGACAGATCATCACCACGGCACACGGGTGTAACCCATAAGTGCTCCCTTTTACTCCTAACTCAAGCCTGAGTCCGGAGAATCTCAGCTCAGTGCATGAACTCCATAGCACCGGCAAGATTCCTGAAATACTTTGGGTAGATTTTTAACTCAAAATTTTGCCCGGGCAGCGCTGTTAGGCCACTCTTTTTTGATTTCCAACTGCCAAGGGATATTTTACGTGTGCAACAATATACACGGGCGTCCGATCTCACTACCGAGAGGCCAGGGGAAATTTTTTTACTAGAAGTCCACGTGAAAAAATCCTGGCCCTCAACTGGACCTCCAGCTCTCGAGGTGGACACCATACCTTGAGGCCACTGAAATGAAATGCAGGGCTTTTTAACTTTAAAAAAAAAAAAAACTGTCAAAACTTTGCATTTACTGCCATTATAATACCTTGCGGTCTTGAGCCTGAGGAATTAAGGCCGCCTGGTTAGTACAGTCGCCGCAAACTGTGCAGGCTAGTTTTCTTTTTTTCCCCCAACAAAAAAAAAACTCTAAACCTTACAGCGGATGCAAACCCGGGTCTCCCGAAGGAGAATCCGGCATTCTAGCCACTTGGCTAGCCACTCCTCCAGAATGAGATGGACCATGAAGAAGAAGAAACTACAAGAGTCAACTAGCTTGAAGAAGGGACAGGGCATTGCAGATGCCAGAGGCATGAAAATGTATTAGGTGGGAGAGCTGGCAGAGAATCGAGAGACTGGAGGATGTCATGAGAGTGACATTCTGCAAATGACCTGCTTCATGATGATGATGTTGGTGTATTATAGAGGTGCCATGGTTGCCTCTGATATGTGCAGACAGAGTATGGCAGGTATTGTGCGTTATAGCTAAATAAGCAACCTGAGGCTGGTATTCTCTCCTTAATTCTACTATGCTGGATCACACATTTGGCTTTCTCGGATTAAGAGCAACATTTTAGAATTTGTGTGTGTGTTAAATATCCATCAGCAGTTGAAAATAGAAAAGATTAAGCTGAATAGGTGACTTCCCAGGCTCATCGATTCATTCAGTAGCATGTCAAAGCCCTTTGAAGAACTTTGCTTCCATAACAACCTTCCGGGAAACTCGGTCATAAGCAAGATGTCCAGCATCCGATACACCCATCTGGAGATCAATTGTCACATCCTGTACCCATTATCTCTTTGGCCTTCCACTTCCACTCTTCCTGGGCATGTAACCCTCCATTATTGTTCTCTCCAAACTGTCATGTCGTATCAAGTGACCAAAATATTAAAATTTTCTTTGTTTTATCGTACTTCCCAGGCTAAATTTAAAATTTACAAAATCCACCCAAAAAAGACACATACCTGACAAGAGTGGTTAGGGTGACCGGTGTGGCTCTAGGGTTGACTAAGCCTCATACAAATGGATGCCAGACAATATTCAGAATTGTTGGGAACTTGTATGGTTAGAAAAGGCCACGAGGAAGGGAAATGATCAAACCAGTGTAACAGTAATAGAGTACTGGGGTATTATTAGGATCTAGTGGGAAATAGATATAGCACGATTGAGCATTGAGAGTGAAAGGGTGAGAGATGCTCAATCGTGACGTATTGGGTTGGCAAGGGAAGTTAAGATCCGGCCTTGGACTTGAGTGGAAGCTAACATCAACCCTTGGTCATCAAGTACAAATAAACTTTATACTGTCAACTAAAACCTGACTTGCGTGTTCATATACACTGGTATAGGACACGAAATGGTGCCGTCTAACCACGATACTGGATTTGGCCGTCCCGGACACCACGCGAAGTACTAGGAAACCTTCAAAGGATCCAGACCAGACTGCCTAAACAAGAAGGTATTTAGAACAGAAGTTTTCTCAAATCGGTTTTGTCAAGGTCGGGAGACGCTTGTTATTGTTCCATGCTCCGGTCAAATAATTCCTAGAAACAGTCTCGGCACGTGGTAGAACAACCAGTGAGATGCCTAGTAAAATTCAGTAATCTGCAAATACAGAGGCCGAAAGCCCGCCCAGGGGTGGTCCTCTGTAAAGCTGTTATAGAGACTTGAGATAACAAATTTTCAACTCAAGAGGCTTGGTAGAGCCGCCGCTTTGCATAGTACAACTCAAGAGGCTTGCCATAGCCGTTGTCTGAACTTTAGCGTTATCAAGGGGCTTGCCATAGCCGTTGTCTGAACTTTAGCGTTATCAAGAGGCTTGCCATAGCCGTTGTCTGAACTTTAGCGTTATCAAGAGGCTTGCCATAGCCGTTGTCTGAACTTTAGCGTTATCAAGGGGCTTGCCATAGCCGTTGTCTGAACTTTAGCGTTATCAAGGGGCTTGCCATAGCCGTTGTCTGAACTTTAGCGTTTCCAAGGGGCTTACCATAGCCTGAGTTTTGCTAATTTCAAATCGCCGCTTACGTTGTCGCTATCTCAAGACATCGATGATGTGCCCCACCCGGGGTGAAAACAAAGGCTAGATATCTCAGATGGGACCCGACCAGGGGTTGAAGATTATCCCGGCATCCCTAGAGAAGTGACGAAATTACTTGGGAGAAGAGACAGACCACCTGAACTCCGCGACTGATTTTTCAACTGAAACAGGCTCCTGGTGATCGAACGAGTCGAGGAAAGTACGTGCTTGAGTCAGGAAACAAGAAGGTGAAATTGTGTGGTTCCCAAACCCAGAAACTAACTATAGTTTTCCAAAGCAAGTGAGTGTATTCCTTAAATTAAGAAATTGAAATTGTCTGCTTCTTTGCTTGCTTTGTTAAAGTATATTTCAGCGAAACAGGACACCTCGGACATATAAATGTTGTCTTATAATAATGAACTTAGAATAAGATTAATATTATACTAATATAGTGATATATATATATTGCAATTTTGTGTTGTACGGGGGTATTTCATATTTCAGATCTACAATATGGAGACCCTAGATATTTGTTAGGACAGGTACTTGGTAGTGTATAGTGGATTAGATTACATTGCCGAACATTGTCAACATACAACATACTGGATAAAAATGGATAAAGAATTAGGACGCGTGACTGCATGGTTGCAAGAATTGAAAGTAGCGGTCGATGAGGTAAATAATTTTGTAGAAAGGTTAAGAAGAAGAACAAATGGACTAGAGACCTATAGATATAATGTACAAGGCAACAGAGTAGGAGGGAATAACAGGAGACAGCCAGTGCTTAATGAAGACAGAAGACGATATGATTCTATGTATGCGGCTGGTTATGACGAACCAAGTCCAAATGCTTATAGGGTAAGAGACGGCAAGAAGAACAGACGTAATAGTGAAAGGTCAGACTGGTATAGTACTGGGCGTGAGAGAAACCTTGCAAAGAAATCGTGGGACTGGCCCTCTCACAGTGCAACCGCCAGAAAAAGACGTAACGACTGGTTTGAAAAGAGACAAAGACAATATTTGAAGTCAGGATCGAAAGACAGAGTGGAACACAAAGATAAGAATTCAACGACACCTAAAGTACTTGCCAACATTAGTATGGAACAGGAAAAGAAGACGACGGTGTTAGTAAGGAAAATAAACCGAGAGACACAGACGCAGACAGGTAATACGATGGAAAGTAGTACGCAGACTCAGGTACAACCAGCCAGCAAGATAACAAAGGGAAGTCAAACTGACTTAATAGAAACTCAGCCAAAACCAACTCATTTGACTAAGGGAGACAAGGTTGAAGGTAAGAAAGACAGACATACGAGAACCAAGGACGAAAGAAAGCCAAGGAAGAAAAGTATTAAGGAAAGGAATAGTATGATTGTTAATAGAGGTAGTACTATGTCAAGTTCCTCAGCGATAGACAGGAAACTAATTCCCAAATGGTGTAGGAATATTACCTGTCAAAGTTCAGGTTACGGAGCAGATATTCTTACAGCCGCGAATTATAGTGATGCTGAAACAGATATTAGTACTGATGATTCAGAGAATGAGAGAATTGCACTACGAGCAGATCCTGAATTGAAGAGTGAGATTTCCTCATACGATGTAGTTCCTGGTAGACAAGTGAACGGAACTTTGGAATTAGATACCAGCTTATGTGACAAGAAAGTAGGAAAGGCTAAGGGACGAAGACCGAGAAAGAGAAAGAAAGTCAGATGTACTAAAGACGACTGTGAGAATAGTGTAGACGTATTTGCATTGGGCTATGGGTCTGAGGAAGGAACTATTGTCAGTGTGTCATCTGAAGACGAGATGGGAAGATACAAGCGGTACGTAAGGTACACAGGGAACAGTGAGCAGACCGACGCAAATAAAGATAATAAGAAGAAAACATTTAAGAAGAAGAATGGCGATAGACAGATAGCGCGAAATTACTCCGCGACAGCAGAAGATAACATAAGAAAACTATGAGAATTAAGACCTGAGTACTTTAACAGGTTGACAACAGATAGTGAAGAGGACATAATAAGAGAAAGACGGGTTAATATATTGAGAGACAACGAAATGTTTAACTTGGACACACTCTATAACGGTTAAAATTCCTTGGGTGAGGAAGGAAAATGGAATAGTTTATGAGAAGAATTGAGATTTGAGCATATAGATATGGGAGCTGTCTGGAATAGGCAGACGAATTTTGTTTGGTGTAGCATCGCATGGTATAGGGTAGGCGATGGAGTTGTTGATATTTTACGTAGATACGTAGTACAGGATATCTGGTTTTTGATTTCGGTGTAGGGAGAGTAAACTAGATAAAATAAGTTTGTCCGGAAGGGATAGGTACAGAGAGTTAATCACGTTGAGTGATGTATAAATGGTGTGCACAGAATTAGTAGAGGGTGAGAGATAAATGGTTTGACTCAGAGCTATGACGTGATGTCTGAGATAGTTTTGCTTGTTGGTTTGAGAAGAAAGAATAGTATTGTATGACAGCTGAACCGAGAATGTCTGGTGAGGAGAAATAGATTGAGGAGGAATTAAGTATCCTGTAAGTAAAATAGTCAATTGAACGCGAAGAGTATTAAGAGTAAAAGACTGTAGAAGTTGATACTTGAAGAATACGAGTTACGTCGTACTTGTGGAGAAGGAAGAGTTGATTAAGTCTGAGAAAGTTGTTGTGTGGAGAAATATAGAAAGCGGAATGAAGTTTGTTTTGAAAAGATAGTAGATAGTGCTGTGAAAGCGATATAAGTTGCGAGAGGCAGCGTCTGACCTTCGTATGGGAGTGAATGATTGAGTAAAGTAGAAATAAGGAAGAAGTGAATTGTGAAAGTCCTGTGGAGAAATTCGTCTGGTTATGCGTTGTTCATACGTGAGTATAACTGTAGTCAAACAGGTGTTCGTCGTGATGAGTAAAGCAGGATAGAGCTGTGATAACGTCACTTAAGTGTAATACATAGATAAAATGTAATGGTTGCGCTGATATATCTTGTGTCAATGTGTGTGGAGGAGATCAATACGTTTAGATTGTGCTGAGTGATTGCTGGAATGTTGAATTGGCGTCTAAATTGTCTTTGTAGTAATAGTATAGACACGTTAGGTTGTCGCGATGCGAGAGTAGTTGTGAAATGAGTGCGAGGTTGTGTAGCATGGTCCGTGTGAATGTCTGAAGAGTGGTTGATAAAACGTGGAACATAGAGTATGCGAAAATTTGAGAGATAGAAAGAACGTGGTTGGAGAATTGTGATTGTCTTTTCGTTAGAATATCTGACGTTGGAAGGAAATTAGGGAAGTTGTATGACGGAATGAGAGTTAACATTCTGAATGATGTTTCATAAAACATGTTTAGTGTTCTTGACAGGGAAATGGCGAAGCAAGAGTGCCAAATACTGAGAAACGAGGAAAGTGAGGTCCGTTGTCAGTTGTAAGTGGCGTGGCTTGCAGTTCTGAAAGAGTCCCGAGAAATAACAAGAAGAGTGAAAGATGCGGAGGTAAACATGGTTAGTAAAATGAATGTTGGAGAACGTGTTCCGAGGAGGGTGACCGGTTTGATTGTCGTCACGATGTAAGAGTGCTAGGAGAGACTTGAGGATAGCTATAGTAGTGCTGGTGAGACGTTGAAAGTATTGAAGCAGGAGGATGAAATATTAATTGCGTCGGGTAGACGAGAAAGTTGGAAGTGGAATTGGTTGTTTTGATGAGAGGTCTATAGTAAATAGACAAGTTTTTTTGATAGGAGTAGCATAGTAGAGATACTGTAGTTAACAGTAAGGATCAAGAAGTGGTAGTGATGGTTGGTATGAAGTCAAGGGAAACAATTGGTGTGCCGAGCCACAGGTTAATTAATAAGTGGATGATGGCTGGTACATTGAGTTGACATTGGAATAGTCGCCACATTAGGAATAGATAAAAGGAGTCAACCTGTAGTTTACAGTGCTTGTTTAAGAGGATATTACAGATGTTATGGTGTGTTAGGACTTAGTTTTGTAAAAGATAGAAAATTGTGAGGGGAGATAATCAAAGTTTGACTTCCAGAAAAAGGAACGGTCAGTTGTTGAGTAGTGATTTTGGTTGAGGAGAACAAGTATTGTTCCGCGTTATGATGGTCTGAATTGTTTTGTTTTATAACAAAATAGGTATGAATTGGAGGAATAAATATGTGTTACAGTGAAGATGGGCCACGGTACGTAGTTAATTGTAAAGGGAATTATTTTTTTAAAAAAACCTTCTCTTTAGCGAGAAGACAATTCTTTTGTGGAGTCTGAGTGTTGATGCCTCGTGTATAAAATGTTTTTTTTTGCTTGATTTGGTCCTGTAAAATGATTGTTATTATTTTAGAATAGGATTATTGTGTTTGTAGACTTTTGTGTGTAAACTACTGGTCCGTAAAAGAGACCAGTAGTAGTAGGTAAAAATAGAATAGGATGTATGTTGTATCTTCATCACCATCATCATCACCATCTTCATCACCATCACCTTTAATTGACATGAGGGGAAACATAAATGATGTTATAAAAATGTGGGGGGGTTTGATGTCCTGTTGTGATTTTATTTCGCTGTTTTGTATGTTAAATAGTAGTTAATTAAGTTATGTTTAAACTACAGGGTTTTGTCTTGAATAAAGACAATACATGGGGCTTTATTTTAGTCCTTCGTTCAGAAAATAGTAATAAACTACTGGGGACTAGAAGAGAGACATTTATTTGGGATCCTTCGTTCAGAAAATAGTAATAAACTACTGGGGACTAGAAGAGAGACATTTATTTGGGATCCTTCGTTCAGAAAAGAGTTAATAAAACTACTGAGAGCTAATAAAGAGACACATTCTCTTTGTGAAGAATAAGTTCATGGGTATTTTGTTGCTGTGATAATCAGCGTAGAGAGGTTAATATGGTTATGAAGTGTTGGAAACATAAGACGGGGTTACTACACAAGTAAAATGGTTGTGGGAAAGTTTAGAGTTATAGAAGAATAAGAAAATTACCCCAGAGAGTAAACATGAATTGGATCCATGTTTGACTAGACACTGTGGATAACAGTATAATAATAAAGGGGTGTAAGTGTGTTAATGAGAAATGAACATAGGGGAGACATAGTGACTTGGGGTGTTTGTAGGTCCGTAAGAAAGGGACTGAGATAAAGTTGATTGCAAGCAGTCACAGACATGAGTGGTTATTTTTGCTGCTGTGGGTTACGGCACGAGAGGTGGAAGATGTTAGAGAGGCATTGGCTTACATGGCCTGGGCAGGATGTAAATGTTTATCCCTTTGGGTGTATTAAGCTTCAGAGATAGAATAATAAGTGGGTTGCTGGAGTAGGGTATATAATGGTCAGATTACGATGTTGTGTTAAATGGTTAACATTCCAAAGTTACTGGTGTCTATAATAAATAGACATTTAAGGGGAGATTTCGAAGTTACTAAGTTGCTGTAGATAACGGCATAAGTGGAGGTTTTAGTAGATATGCCCATAAGAAATGGACATTAAGAGATAATTTTTAACTGAGGTATAGGAGAAGATTAGTTATACGAGGTGATGTGGTTATGAGAGGTGATGTCTATAAGGTTGGAGGAGGTCTTAAGGGATAATAGACCTTTTTAATTGTGTCCTCGGGATGTGTTTTGTGGTTAACATTACAATGTGAGATTGAGATAAGGTAGTGTCTGTAATATATAGACACTTAGAAGTGAAGAATATTTTTAATGGTTGGTATTTGATGCTGTAGATAGCAGCGTAAACGTTTACCATAATGAGTGGTAAGGGGGTGTGTGATTTTAGACTTTATTACATAAAGTCTCAAAAGAACATAGGGGTGTAAAGGGGTGTGTGATTTAGATGAGTGTGATCTTAGGGTGAAAGAGTATACTTCTTCTTTAAATGCCGGTGGCCACCGATTCTTTATCTTTCTATCGTGTGAAAGTGATTTCAAGTTAGTCGAAAGGGGAGAATGGTATCAGCGTTTGAAATAGTAAGCGGAATGCTTATGAAGTGGAAAAGTAATATTTAAGAAGATGTGTTATAATGTATTTTATAAAGTTGATATTGAATTGTTATTAAAGATATGTAAATATGTTATGGTTGTTTGAAGAGCCAGAAACGAAGAAGAAGTGGGTTGATATATATATATATATAGCAGGGGAAGACTTAAAGAAATAGAATATTCACTTTGGGGAAGATTAGGAGAACTGTGAGAGATAAAGAAAAGGAGGGAATAGAGTAAGGGGATTAGGAGTAAAGATTTTTTCCTTTTATAGGAAAAATTCTTTAAGTAACATGGGGAGGTGTAACAGTAATAGAGTACTGGGGTATTATTAGGATCTAGTGGGAAATAGATATAGCACGATTGAGCATTGAGAGTGAAAGGGTGAGAGATGCTCAATCGTGACGTATTTTATTGGCAAGGAAAGTTAAGATCCGGCCTTTGACTTGAGTGGAAGCTAACATCAACCCTTGGTCATCAAGTACAAATAAACTTTATACTGTCAACTAAAACCTGACTTGCGTGTTCATATACACTGGTATACCAGCTCATATGCCATGGCCAAGAATATGTGAAGACCTCCACCGGCAGTATTTACTAGGGGGCTACCCTTTGTCCACTAAAGATTTTTTATAGCATGCTTGATTTACACATTTGGGTGCTACAGGGTTGGTGCACTGTG
Source organism: Cepaea hortensis (assembly GCA_963921405.1). Lineage (NCBI taxonomy): Eukaryota > Metazoa > Mollusca > Gastropoda > Stylommatophora > Helicidae > Cepaea > Cepaea hortensis. The sequence continues at coordinate 29,977,049 of OY992893.1, forward strand.
CTTGGATTCTCCTGGTATGATCTGTATTATAGAAGAAGACAGGAATGCTAATAGAGGTATCCATGTGCATTGGAAGTGATCTTCCGTGAGCAAAATTAAATGTACTTATATAGTTGATATTTTTTTCTAAATGTGATTAAGTTAAACATACAGTTTAGTTTCCAATTGTTGTAAATGCTATACATGTGCTACTACTTCCAGTAGCACTGGAATGATTTTATGTGTGGATTAGCTTTCTATGTTACTAGTGCCCCTTGCCATCAGGTAACCGCCCACTCCGACGTCTGAGGTACTTGTAATTTATGTCCTCAAGTCAAGGGCAGAAGTCAACATTTCAGCCCAACTAACTGGTGTGGGATTGAACCCACCGCCTCGGCCTCAGCACACCAGAAGTTCAGAGTGCATGCTTGTATCCATTTAGCCATGCTGATCCCTGAGTTTTTCTGTAACTGTTAAGTTTATAAGCTTCAGTTTTCTTTCTCAGTAATTGTGAAATGGTCCATGACAAATGTTGCCACAGGAAAGATGCATGTTCTCAATGTGTTTAATTGTACAGTGCAGACCTGATAAGGCAAACTCACCTGGGACCCAAGAAATGGTTCTTCTTATAAGAAATTCCTCTTATAAGAGACAAAAGACAAAGAAGAAAAATCGTCGGGGATAAACAAATTGTTCTTCACAACAGAAATTTGCCACATCCGAGATCGCCTTAAGTGGTTTGCACTGTGTTTATTTGTTTGCTGGTGTTGTATCATAGGTTGTTAATATTGTTTAGTCTCTTCATTGCTTATTTGAATAGTCACTATTGTTAATTATGGAGTCAAGATAAGTGTGTGAGTGTGCATGGTTTGTTAGTTGTGCGAGTGTGCATGTTTTGTTTTAATAAAAAAAATAACTCAGGTATGTGTCTTCTTTAGAATCTTAAAGCATAAATCCAACTGTTGCTGCTGTACCAGTGTCCCCTTTTTTTGTGTAGCAAACTGCCTGTATGGTTCCTGGCTTGCATGTATGGCTATCAATTTTCAAGATGATGTAATTGTTTTTTCTATTGCACGTACATCACGCTGTAGCAATACATTCTTAGTTGTTTTCAGTGAGGTGGGATAGTAGAGTCCCTCATGTTTTTGTAGTAAACTTTTTTTTTCAACTTGTCTATCTGCTTAAACTTTCTCTTCTAATGGCAGTGCAATGGGTTTGTTCCACGTGATGGTCAATTAGACTTAAATGTTGACTTCTTGGTGAGAAAACAATGGCAAACAACTGAATGTAAAAATTGCCTAGTTAATCAGAAAAAGCCAGTAGGGGTTGGATGTGGGTGCAAAGGACATGCCATTTTTAATCTTTTGCAATCAGTAAAACTTAATGTTTATCGTCACATGTAAGATCATAAGACTGAGCCTCTACAAGTTTAAGTGATATTCTACTTCTACAAATTTACATTCTTTGCTAGTTCATAAGCAGTTTTGCCATTTCTTCTAAGCCGTGTTCTTATGAACATTGCAGCACTTGAAATTATTCCAACCATAAAATATGACTAATTATCCTGGCATTGGATCTGACGGTGTGCAAAGTAAATTCCTATATACCTATTGTCATGATTTAAATTCTGTTTGAACAGTTATTATTTTGTTTCTCTTTAATAACACTTCCCTTTAGCTGTTCATTGTTTTTGTTTTTTTGGGATTGAATGTTTAGGTATATTTTAAACTGCTGAATTAGTGCTTTATGTTATTAAAATTACATGCAGAAGACTAATACAACCAACACTTTCAGTATTACACATCAGGGTAGCTGTGATACATTCAAAGTATTCCTGCATGTGTTTGTTCAGTATGGTAGTATGTTCTGCATTCACCTAGAGTTTCTTGCAGATATATAAGTATATGTGGGGGGGGGGGGAAATGACACTTTACTGGAATAGTATTTTAAGATGGCATTGGGATAAATTGGCATTATGAAAGCATTCCTTTTAGTATTTACTACTGACTTATGCACTTTTGTAATGCACATATCACAAAGCTTGTTTTCAAGCTACACACAGAGAGCTTTGCTAGTAGTGTGTATTCATTATTCACATTCACAGCCTGGTAAAGTTAGTACCAAATTACCTACTATGTGACAGAAGTAATAATTCAACATTTGACATTTTGTATTATCCTGTTTAAAAGATCCTTAGTTACAGTTCCAACTTCATGGCAAAGGGTCGCCCTATAATGCTCTGTTCCAGTGTCAGAGAATATCAAACAAAATGCTCACATCACACACTGAGTATCGATTAATCTATAACAAATATGATTATAGTACCATGAACTGAATTTGCTTGAAGATGTGTAAAAGGGTCGTTTACTTACTACTTTCTTATATAACTAACTCCAGTCTACCACTTTGATCATGACTATACTTTACAACCAAGTGCAATTTGGATATCTACCACTTTCATTATAATTATACATTACAACCAACTTCTACTATGACTAAACAACAAGCTGCAATTAGACATCTATCACTTTAATGATGACTTTACAACCAACTCCTATTAGAATCTACCACTTTAATGATGAATTTACAACCAACTCCAATTATAATATACCACTGATCACAACTGTACTTTAAAACCAACTTCAGTTAAACATCTACCACTTTAATGATGACTTTACAACCAACTCCTATTAGAATCTACAACTTTAATGATGAATTTACAACCAACTCCAATTAGAATATACCACTGCAAAACCAACTTCAATTAAACATCTACCACTTTAATGATGACTTTACAACCAAGTCCAATTAGACATCTACCTGTTTGATTATGACTATACTTTAACAAAGCTAGAGCAACCTTTCATGCAGGTCTTCACAGTGTGGCATTTTGTCTTCTCTCTGATATAACTAGACAACAATAACCACATTCATTATCCACACACTTCAAGCTCACACCATGCTTCGTATTCAGTAACACACATTTGTGTAGTTGGTCAGATCCAGCATATTGCCATTATGTGACTTCATTCATCATCATTATGTGCCTTGTCAGCTGGTGTACGCATACATGCATCTCCACAGTTCTCGGCCCCTGGTAATCTGTACTGACTGTAATGATAATATTCATCCATGCCACTGTCTCCGTCTGTACAGCATCATCTTTCTCAATCTGCTTCTCCTACTTCTACCACTTGTCTTTCCGGTTGTCACAATGTGTTTCAGTGCCTCGTGTCTTATTAAATAACCAAAGAACACAAATTTGACTTCATAGCAGACTTTTAAAGGGCCTATTGGCTTGTCTTTCAATTAACAGGTGTCCGAGGCTACAGGTCCGATTCTGTGTCCAGTGAATCCCTGGAACCAAACCAGCAGGACAGTAAACCAATGCATAACTTAAAAGACAAGAGGTAGGGGAGTGTTTGTGCTTCCTGTTCATGTCACTGCTGGAATAGTTCTGCTGAGAAAACTAAATATATTAACAAGTATTGACTGGCACTTGTTGTTAGGCAAGATGCAGAGATAGTACACACTAGACATTACAAAGACATTTTGAAAGTTAAAGCAGACTGGGATTCGAACCTAGATAGTACACACTAGACTCACAAAGACATTTTGAAAGCTACAAGCGGACTGGGATTCGACCTACTGCCTCAAAATGATGAAAGTGCTGCACAGAAGGAGCAAATGTCACATGGCAAATTACACACAGTTTCCTTATTGTGAGTGCCAGCCATTGCCTTGAAGTTATTTTTCATGTTGTTTCAATGAACTTAAGGGTTCCCTAGCAATAGATATTATGTTGTTGTTGAAATATCTTAGTTAGTTAGTCGCTAACTAAAATATTCTTTTAAAAAAGTATTTTAGTTAACGAGTTAGTTAGTTAGTTAGTCGCGGTTCCAACTTCATGGCAATGGGTCGTTCCCATTATGCTCCGTTCCTGTGCCAGTGAATATCACACAAAATGCTCCTCACTGCATGTGAACAATGGAATAAACAGGAGTATCGGCAAGCCAACAGCCTGCACAGATACACTGTGTACAATGCCATCGCTAGAATGCCAATACAAAAGTCCTCCACGAGAAATACAGTTCATTGTCGATGGAAACTGCAGTTACCAGAAAGACTTCATTGACCCGGGTTTTATCCCATATGGCTCGGTCTCTTTCCGCAGGGCAACCCGCCGAAAGCGCCGCACAAAGAATGAATTCCGTAGCTCCAGCTATGACTCCCAGGAGTCTCCTGAAAAATGCACTAGTGAGCCAAAAAGGCAAACCAGTCAATCCAGCAACAGCCGCCGCCATCGTTCCGAACATGCATTTAGTTGGCGAGTAACTAACTAAGATATTTAAAAACTACAGTAGTGCTGGAGAACAGTGGTGGTGCAGGGGCCAGCATGCTTGCCAACCAGCCTGGCGGTCCTGTGTTCAAAGCCCCTTTGAGATGTGGAATTTTAATAAAGTTGTCTTGTGCCCCATGGCTGACACAGCCATGTAGGGGTACCAGGACATGCTCATGGAAGACAAGATTGTCAAGGTGACATTGACTACATCACCGCTTGTGTTGATTGGTCTGTAAAAATACACCACATACCCAGAATGCCTCAGGCCGGGGAGATGGATCAATTACTTTTCAGCAGTGTTGAGTTGAGTTCAAGACTCTTCGTTTCACAACTGATGTTAGCATAACCTTTTTAGTGATGCTTTAACGAAGGGCTTGAAATCACATTATGTAATGCCACATACTGTGTTCAGAACACAGCTGTGAACGATTTGGAAGCAGACTGCCATGAGCTGGTATGAGTTCAGGTTGTTCAGAAACCAGTGACAAACTACTGAACGTAAACTTGCCAAGCGATCATAAACAGCAAAGAAATGCTGTGGTTTACTATGATGTCCTGTAAAGGATTTGCAACTAACTTTTCTTCAGACACTCATTCAGAGAGAGTGGTATTACTTCATCACTGAGCTGACAGTGTGCTCGTGGGTTTCCATGTTAGTCATGCATGATGTGAAAGGTACAACACACATTTGAGATTATGCTGCTTAATGGCAAGAAGATTGACTTCATTGCGCTGGGTTTGATCCCATTTGGCTCAGGCTCTTTCCGCAGTGCGGGATGATTAGCTGTATACGCAGGAAGGTTAATCTGGTTAACAAATGTTGACGATGTGTCATCTGAATGGTTCAGATATCACAGCTCTCGTGTATACACAGCATAATAAACAAAACAAAAGATCAGACGAATGAAGAGGGCGACAGTTATGTTACATTAATTCTTCTCCAGCCATATTAGAGTGGCATGTTAAGTATTTAATTATTTGAAAAACTGGCTATTCTGGCCATTAATATCCATGCATTTTCACAGAGAGGAGAGAGAGAGATTAAATACTGCAAAAAGAGAATGTTTGCTATTTATTGTGTATTGTTATCAGCATGCTCTGTACATGTTTTGATGCTTTACAACTCATTCTATAACTGACTATGGCAGAAAGGACTTCTGATATTAGCTGCACAGCCAGTGACCAAAGTCTTCTTCTGCTGCCTTTCCTCTCCCAATGGAGGATACATCCTCAACCAGTTCACATCAAGCCTTTTGTACCTTTTCATGATTGGCTACATTTTGCAGCTAGCATTCTACCTGATAATGTCACCAGTCTCAGGCCAACCCACCTTAGTCACCTGTTATGCTTGGCATGATAGGTTACAGTGATACTATTCTTTGCTTTCCTTATGGGCACTAGAAATGCATGGGCTAGTAGTTAAATTATTCATGATTATTTAATTTTTGTTTTTTGTTGTGAATTATAAACCATGCAATTCAGCTTCTGCTTTGCTCATTTCAGGCTGTATTTAGTGATTGGAGATAAAATACCACTAGCTGTGTGTTCTGTTTTGTCTTATGGCTCTAAGACAGCACAGAGGTAATGGATATAGTTTTATGCGTACATTTGTTAAAAATTTCAGTTACAGTTATATTCTTTTTCATTAATTTGTTTTTGGTGATGTCAGAGATGGGTGAAAATCACTGAAATGATTTTTAACTCTCCTTTGTTGACCTAGGGTTTATAAATGTACAAGTGTCTACCACATTGTATTATGGCCTCAACCAACATACATACTGACTTGCTGATTTTGTTAGAATATAGACAACATACACACAGTACAGACTAGCCGATTCTATTAGAACATAGCCAACAACATACACAGAACTACAATATCATATTATTATCTCAACGAACAACATACACACAGTACAGACCAGCAGATTCTATAAGATCTGAAACAACATGCACAAAGTACAAACCACAAGATCCTATTATGAATGCAACCAGTAATATAATAGAATACAGACCACCACATCCTTTTCAGATCTTAACCAACAACATGCACAGAGTACTGACTACCACATCCTTTTAAGATCTTAACCAACAACATGCACAGAGTACTGACTACCACATCCTTTTAAGATCTTAACCAACAACATGCACAGAGAACTAACTACCACATCATTTTAAGATCTTAACCAACAACATGCACCTAGCTACCAGATCTTATGTGGAGGTGGAAACAGTCACGGTGGCATTTCACTGGCTGGAGGACAAACAACACACACACACACGTCTTGATTGTGACAGACTCACAAAGTATGATGAGAAAGGTGAAGACAGGCATGCTTCATGCAGAGTGGCAGGCTTCAATTCAACAATCAAAAATAGTATCTTTTTAATTCTATCTCCCCCCCAACCACCCACACACGCATGCACACACACACACACACACATATATGCAAGTTAAGGGGGAGCGAGCAGACGGACAAATTGGGCGGGTCTGCACCCCTTGGTGGAGTATTGATGCATTGTAAGGCAGATGTGGTTGGGGCCCTTTAGAATTGTGTGTATAGTGCAGAAGAACGGGTAGATCATCATGGTTTGGAGAGAATGGTGCTGGAGGATCTGGCTGGCACTCAGGACCCTGAGGAAAGGCTACACGGACACATAATCATACTGCTACTTGCACCATTAGCAATGGGACACTTCACTGGCTGTTACATATGAAGACGGAGCACACATGGGAATATCCTGAGTGCAGTAATGTCCGTTCTTGACTCGGCTCAGCTCACGGAAGTACTGTGGCAATAAGACCTAGGAAGCCCCGGGAAGGTTAACCCAGTCAACAAATGCCCACTGAAGTCGGATGTGTCGGCCTAACGGTGCAAAAATGCAGCTCTGCTGTAAACAGGCACAACGCATTCACATCCGAAAAAAAAACTCCGGATGAACGCAGAAGAAGAAGAAGACCTAGGAAGGAAAATACTAGGGTGGTCATGTATAGAACTAAGAATGGAAGAACTAATTTACAATTTCACCAAGTTAACTCAGATATAAATCATTCTAGAAAGTGCGTGGTCGTGTATAGAACTAAGAATTCTTCTTCTTCTTCAGCGTTCCGAGCCATTGAGGTTCTTTGCTGCAAATACAATCTGTCTCCATTCATCTCTCTGGTGGACCTTCTCTTGCCAGTCGTTGATTCCAAGTGCTTCTAGGTCTGTACATGTATTATCGCTCCACCGCCTTCTTGGTCTACCTCGGGGTCTACGGTCATTTATTTCCTGAGTGTAAGCGAGTTTTGTTTCCCTATTATCTTCCATTCTTTCTATATGCCCCAGCCATTGTAGTCTATTAGCCTTCATGATACCAGTGATTAGCGGGGACTTAAACAAATCATAAATGTCTTTGTTACTTCTTCTTTTCCACTCTCCACTTTGTGTATCCCTAATGGGTCCAAAGATGCGTCTTAAAATTTTGTTCTCAAAGGTTTGTAACAAGGCTTCGTCTCCTTTCGTTGTACTTCAGGTTTCAGAGCCATACAGCACAACTGGTCTGATCAGTGTTTTGTATATTGTGATTTTGGTGTTACGAGATAGCGCCTTTGATTTTAGTAGATGTTGTAGTATATCTTATTTCCAGAGTTGATTCTAGTTTGTATTTCTTCCCTTATGATGTTGGAGCAGTTGAAGATTGTACCCAGGTATTTGTATGTTTCCGTTCTTTTAATGGTCCTTTAACGTTCCAAGGTCGTTGTCCAGATAAGTCAGTCCGATATCGAGGCTCATGTATTTGTTTCGTAACAAAGAAAGGTTTTTACAAAGGTGGGGATGTTAACCCCACGCTTCAACCCCCAACCTGGAGGACCAGGGTGTTTCTCTTTGCCTGTTCTCTACCCTTTGACCTGTCCGGCTTGGGAGGCCCTGCTGGTAGCTACGCTACCGCCGGCATAGCTCTCAGGGTCATTGAGAAACTCAAGCTCCCCCACCACGACAAGGTGGAAACAGAAAGTGAGTGGTCTTGTATAGAACTAAGAATGGAAGAACTAATTTACAATTTCACAAAGTTAACTCAGATATAAATCATTCTAGAAAGTGCGTGGTCTTGTGTAGAACTAAGAATGGAAGAACTAATTTACAATTTCACCAAGTTAACTCAGATATAAATCATTCTAGAAAGTGCGTGGTCTTGTATAGAACTAAGAATGGAGGAACTAATTTACAATTTCACAAAGTTAACTCAGATATAAATCATTCTAGAAAGTGCGTGGTCTTGTATAGAACTAAGAATGGAGGAACTAATTTACAATTTCACAAAGTTAACTCAGATATAAATCATTCTAGAAAGTGCGTGGTCTTGTGTAGAACTAAGAATGGAAGAACTAATTTACAATTTCACCAAGTTAACTCAGATATAAATCATTCTAGAAAGTGCGTGGTCTTGTATAGAACTAAGAATGGAAGAACTAATTTACAATTTCACCAAGTTAACTCAGATATAAATCATTCTAGAAAGTGCGTGGTCTTGTATAGAACTAAGAATGGAAGAACTAATTTACAATTTCACAAAGTTAACTCAGATATAAATCATTCTAGAAAGTGCGTGGTCTTGTAAGAACTAAGAATGGAAGAACTAATTTACAATTTCACAAAGTTAACTCAGATATAAATCATTCTAGAAAGTGTGTCTTTTATTGTGGGATAACCTGTGTTTGAATTACATAGTATAGCTAAAAAAATTGGAATCCAACTGTATGAACAAGTGGAAGAATGAAACTTGTTATGTCACTTCTTGCTAAATAGCTGTTTATAATGTGTTATTAGGCCGGAAGAAGAGGGACATACAAGGCATCTGGCTGGCCATTCTGGATCAAAGTCTCACCCTTCCCAAGAGACAACTGTCTTTATGAGTCTTCAGCATGGGTTTAAGCAAGAAGAGGTATTTTTGTATTTGGTTGTCAGTCATGTCTTGTACTGCTTGTTAACCCTGTCAATTTGTAAGCCTTCTAGTTTAACCAAAATACTATTGATCTAGGCATTGTAAGCTTGCTTTTGCAGACTATATTTTGTTATTTCATGCAGCTTTGCCCATGTTTTTCCAGTGTTATTTATTTATGTCTCTAATTATCTTCTATGTGTTTTAGGTCTCACTCTATTTTGTGGTGCCCTGTTGGTTCCAGACAAAGAGCTTTCTAGTTAAACTGTTGTCAGGGATTTTCATGGTGTCTATCCAGTGCCAGCATATTTTCTTCACCTCTTGGTCTTTGCTTAGTTCTCACCATTTCATTTCTATTCTGAGCGTGTGTCAATTAATGAATGTTTGTAGTTTATTATTAATTGCGTAAGTCGCACTCCATGTCGGCTTTCGGTCCCCAACATGGTGGATAGGCATTTAAGCCGTTAAGGCCTTTGGAGTTTTTACGCTTGTGGCTACGGTTTGCATTCGCATTTTCCTCATGTTTGACTGGTGGTTCCGTCACCCTGCTACTGAGTGAGTGCGTGGCGCAACACTGTGAGCTGTGAATTTCTTGTGGAATGCTTTTACATCTGTCTGCGGTTGTTTATAGCTTGAACTGCATTGTCGGAACGATGGTGGCTGGATGTTGCTGAATTGACTGGTTTGCCTTTTTGGTTCATGAGTGCATTTTCTCAGGAGACTCCTGGGAGTCGTTGCTGGAGCTATGGAGTTTGTGCTTTCGGTGGGTCGCCCTGCTGAAAGAGACAGAGCTATATGGGATAAAACCCGGGTCAATGAAGTCTTTCTGGTGACTGCTGCTTCCATCGGCGATGAACTGTATTTTCCGTGGAGGACTTTTGTGTTGGCAATTTCTGACGGCGACATTATGCACAGTGTACCTGTGCGGGCTGTTGGCTTGCCGAGACTCCTGTCTTTTCCACTTTTCACATTGGACAGGGGGGAGCATTTTGTGTGATATTCACTAGCAGAGGAACAGAGCATAATGGGGATGACCCGTTGCTGTGAAGTTGGGACCGCGACTAACTAACTAACTAATACTCCATGTTTCTGATCTAGTTGGTAAAACTGATTTAATGTTAAATTTAAATATTCAAATATTCTAAGTATGGTAATAAAGCTACATTTAATTTTGTTTTACTTCACACATTACTAAGCTGTACAAACTTGTCTTTCATATTCTTATTTTAATATGTGTATCCGTTCCCTCCACCATAGTCTACATTGCTACCTAAATTAGTGTATGATTCCAAAACTGACAGTGAGGTTTTACCATGAGAGTTCAGGTTATTTAGTTGGTCTATATTCATTGTCTTAATGTTTCCCCTGTGAATTGTTAGACCTAATTGTTGTATCATAATCATCCAGATGGTGTAGAACAGTGGTTCTCAACCTTTTTTGGCCCATGCCCCCCTTTATCATATGTTCAGAATATCATCCCCCCCCCCTTTTCGAATTTCCTCCATATAAATTCCCCCCCCCCCTCCCTTACACTGTATACATATAAATGGAAGCTAAATTTAATAACACATACTAGAACAAGTCTAGACTTCTACATAAAACGTGATTTGCAGGTCTACTTACGTTATAAAATGAACTTCATTAGGGCTAGAAATACAGAACCGTAAAATTTAGAGGGAAAAACAATATCAAGTAACTGGTTCTTGTATTAATGTGATCTTGAAATAATCTTAATACCTCCCCCTAGTAACCCTAAAATTCCCCCCTGGGGGGGAATTCCCCACTGGTTGAGAACCACTGGTGTAGAAGGATATGGTGATGCAGACAACTGCAGTAATAGAGTTGTCTGTAGACATGTAGACATATGTTCACAGTTGGCAATCATGACAGTTACAGTGTCGAATCAACATAAGACCACACTATAGTCCAGGCTCATAGACTTGATGATACACCACAGTGATAGACACTTCAGAAAGGTGAATGATTGGCGTCACTGTCATTTTAATACAGATGCTTTTGCATTAATCACCAGTGGTGAAGTGTCAAACAGATTACACATCTTTATACAATGCCATTCCACAGTGTGGAATGCTTTTACATCTGTCCGAGGTTGTTTGTATTGTTAACTCCATGTTCAGAAAATGGTGGGTGACCGGTTGCTAAAGTAGCTGGTTTTGCCTTATGCAGTAATGTGTGTGCAACTGTTGGTTTTCTAATGACTGGCACTTCCATCAACGAAGAACTGTAATTTTAGCGACGGACTGTTGTAGTGGCATTCTGGCAGCAGCTTTATGCATGTATGTCAATGCATGCTGTTGGTTTGTCGGGACTGCTGTCTGTTCCACTTTTCACACGGAACAGTGAGGAGTATTTTGTGAGATTTTCACCGGCACTGGAATGGTGCATTGTGGGTGACCCTTTGCTGTGAAGTTGGAACCGTGACTGACGAATGTACAATGCCACGTGAATACATATTTCCAGCTCAGTGTGTTTCACTTGAGTGAAGACTATAACAGTCCTCAATTCCACGGCTGTACTATGAGAGTAACCACCCTCCTCTACTGCCTTATGAGCCGCCATGCTAAGTTCCTAGTCAGTTGTCTTCCAGAGATTCAAAACAATGTATTCCCTGAGTGAATATGATTGATTGATTGATTGATTGATTGATTTAGGAACCAACATCACAGCATGCGGGGCATTCCCATAAGCACTCCGTCCCCATCCTCAGAAACCAGCAAAGAGTTCCAATCCCAATAGTACCAGTAGCAATCTGATTATATGTGCATCTCGCCTTTCCTCGGCCTGAGTGAATATAAACACAGATACCATAAATAAAATATTGCACAATTTCTTGCCTGGCATATCTCATCAGGTGCATACTGCAGAGGTATACATTATGTTTTGTGAAGTGAAGAAATAAATGATGCTGTGGCTGAAATATAATGTACATCATCTCTGATATTGTGCGAATGTGTAAGTTAATCCATGGACTTCTAACTCTTAACAAGATGCCCTTCTGTTTACATAGTCATGACTGAAATAGACTAATATATGATGCTTTAATATATTTGAGCAGTCGATTATTGTTTATTGAATACAGTATACAAAATATGGTCTGTTTTTTACTTTATTGTTATTTAGCAAATGCTCTGTGATGGCCAAATTTGTTGACATTGCAGACAGCTGACTAACATTAGCAAGTCAGCCTGATTTGGTCAGCTGTCTCAAATGCACAGTGTCCATTCACTCTTACACCTCTTAATATCATCCGCTGAGAAAAACTTTCACATTTATTGAGAGCCAGTAATGCTTAGCACAATCTTTTGTTCTCTCTGTATGAACTGTTTCATAGCGAGTGAGCTTCTGTTTTCATGCTCCTCTGATTCTTCTACTACTGGTTCATGATAGTTTTAATATCCCATCACCGGGAAGGTTAACCCGGTCAACAAATGCCCGCAGAAGTCGGATGTGCCGGCCTAACGGCACAAGAACACAGCTCTGCTGTAAACAGGCACAAAGCAATCACGTCCGGAAAAAAAAACTCTCCGGGTGAATGCAGCAGAAGAAGAAGAATATCCCATCAAGACTATTTCGTTTTTCTTATATCTGATTTTGTATGTGTGGTGATTGCAATGTCGTCAGCAGAGTCCAAATCTATAATAAGTTGCTTTGTCAGAGTCCATTAATTCCATTTCTGGCTGTTGGTATTCTTGTCTTCATATCTCAGTCTATAGTCAGCAAGAGGAATAATGATAGCAGAAGGCATACCTGTGACGCTCCTGTTTTTATTTGAAATATATCTGTTAGTTTACTCTAATGTAGAACTCTGCATTTCATATCTTCACATGTTGCCCTTGTTAAGTTGTGCCTGTTATGGTTCTGTTTAATTATAATCACAACATTTGTGCCAACAGGAAGTGTCATACAGTCGTTTCCTGGTGGCCTCACAAAGAAGGAGTGTCAAAAAGGATAAAGGAAGCAGTGACCAAAAAGATCAAGTGCCTAGCAGTAGGTTAATTTCTTGAATGTTCTTAAAGTGATTTCAACCTTGTCTGTTATTTTGTGTAGTAGTGTCTATTATTTTGTGTTGTAGAGGCTATTATTTTGTGTTATAAGTTAGTTACACATCCTTTACAGGACGTTGCAGTCAACACCAGCATTTTTTGCTGTTGTGATCTCTTAGCAAGTTTAGGTTGAACATTTTGCCATGATTTCTGAACAACTGGCACTTGTACCATTTCGTAAAAAACCAACGCAGCGCGATCTGCTGCCAAATTGGTCACAGCTGTGTTTCGAACATGGGTATATGCGGGATCACGGACTGCGTCCATAACTCCTTCGCCAGGGAGCCGGCATTATTTTGTGTAGAAGTGGCTTTTATTTTGTGTAGAGTAGTGGCTATTATTTTGTGTAGCAGTGTCTGTTATTTTATATAGTAGTGGCTATTATTTTGTGTAGCAGCGTCTATTATTTTAAGTAGTAGTCTCTATTATGTTGTGTAGTGGTAGCTATTATTTTGTATGTTAGTGGTAATTGTTTTGTGTAGTAGTGTCTATTATATTGTGTTATAATGGCATAGTTGCCCATTTTTTATCAGGGTCCACAAGGTAAGGAAAACAGTGACACTTTTACCAGGAGGATGACTTAGAAGGTTGGGATGAGACTAGTTGTGTCATTCTGTAGGAAACTAGCTGCAGAATCCAACCAGTCACAATCAGACCCCCCAAGGGATTGTCATGAGTTTTGGTTGAGGATCTAAGAGCCACTGGGAGATAAAAGGCAGATGATGTTGAAGAAAAAGAAGTGGCTAGTGCTTTTGCCTACCAACCCAGGGATCAGTATTTTTTAGTGTGGGGAGTATGATACAAGTCTCTTTACACCGCATAAGATAATGTGTGCAGTGATGAATCTGAACATATCAGGGGATGAACATTTTATAATAAAGGCAAAGTTGAACGAACGAATGAACAATCTTTATTTTCAATGGGTTAAGAATTGGACACACAGGCCTGTCTGACATTCTGCCCTTCTTCTGTAATTTCTCTCATACTTGATGGATGATGAGATAGATAACGGGAGAAGACATACTGGGTTACTTGTCATGCTGGCACAGAAAAGTCAGTGTATTATGTGTCATGACATGCTGATACATGTCGACAGTCATGTTTCACATCTTGCACGATCACCAGCCTTGGATCAGATCTTTGCTCTTGTTCCGATTATGACTTGTGACCAAGCTATCCAGATATTTATCTCTTTGTCTCCTCCTTGCTCTTGGATGTGAAGGGATGTGTGAGGGGGATGAGTGTATGGATGGGGGATGTGTGGGTTGGGTGTGCGTGGATGGGAGGTGTGTGTTTGTGAATGAGGGATGTGTTGGTGGGTGGGGATGTGTGTATGGGTGGGGAGATGTATGTGAGGGTTGGGATGTGTGTGTATATGGGTAGGGGTGTGTGGTTAACGGATGTGTAGCTGGGGGATGGGTGGGTGGGTAGAGGATGTGTGGGTGGGTGATTGTATATGGGTAAGGTTGTGTGGTTAAGGGATGTTTGGTTGCGGGATGAGTGGGTGGAGGATGTGGATGGGTAGAGGATATGTGGGTGGGTGAGTGTGTGTAGGTTAGGAGATGGTGGGGGATGTTTGTATGGGTGGGCTCGGGATCTGTGAATGGGCTGGGGGAGATGGGAGATTATGTGGGAGGGTGCGGAATTTGTGTGTGGGTAGGTGCGGGATATGTGAGATGGCGGGGAGATGTGTGTGTGCATGGGGGATGTGTGGTCGAGGGATGTCTGTTTGGCTGGATGGTTGGATGTGTGTGGGTGGAGAAGGATATGTGGGTGGGTGATTGTTGGTGGGTAATGGGACGGGTGGAGGATATGTGAGTGGGTGGGGAGATGTGTGTGGGTGGGGGATGTGTGGGTTGAGAAATGTATGTATGCTTGGGGTGTGGGTGGATGGGATGTGTGGTTGGTGGGAGTATGTGTGTGGGTGGGGAGATGTGTAGGTGTGGGGATGTGGTGGATGGGTGGGGGAATGTATGTGTACCTGGGGTGTGTGTGTGGGTGGAAGGGGGATGTGTGGGTGGGTGGTGGATGTGTCTCATAACATGGTAATATGCATTCTTTATGTTTACAAAATTCATTTGACAATATTTTTCCTATGCACTATTGATGAACGAAAGATGAGTGATTGGAAGGGCCGAATGTAAGACGGGCCTGCGTGCCCAGTTTGTTACCCTTTGAAAATAAAGTCTGTTTGTTTGTTCGTTCGTTCGTTCGATCGTTCTTGTTTCATGTTATGTATCCTCATAATGTGCCCAAAAATCTAGACTGTCTATTTTGTGTAAACAATTTAGTTTTCATTTGTTTCTTGAAGGACTGTTTCAGTTAAAGAATATTAAAACAACAGGGATAGGAATTTGTTGTAAGACATGGTCTGTGTTTTGTGTGCATGCTGTGTAATGTTCTTTTCTTGCTTCTTGTAATGTTCTTTTCTTGTTTCTCATCATGTTCATTTTTTGTCTCTCTTCTTGTTCATTTCTTCTTGTCTTTTGTTGTTGTTGCTGTTGTTGAAATATTTCTTGGCACATTTTTTATTGAAAGTCGCTGGAAAGTTATCCTGGTCAACAAATGTTTGAAGAAGTCAGGTGTGTTTGGCCGCAAAGCACAACACAATTACGTCCAAGACAAACATTCCAAAATTATCTGGGAAGGAATGGTGGTGCGGAAAGAAACTGATCACCTCATCTTATCCCACGACCTAGTGTAAGTAAAGATCTACATTCTGCAGTAGTATCTGCCAGTGGATTACCTTTGTAAGGTAAGCAGACGCACTGACGTGCCAAGGTCAAGGTTTATACTTATGAAGAAATATCACCACCACCTCATGTAATCTTAGACAGATGTTAGTCTCGCTAATGAAAGGAGCATCGATCATGGTCTTGTCTGTGATGAAGCCTGCCAAGCCTCAAACTTGGCCAGCTATGAGACTGCCAGAGAATCACCGCCTTACCCTGCTGATGATGGTAGGCAATCAGCACCCACGTCTTTTACCCATCTCTTGAAGAGCTTATGAACATGCCAGGATTAGCCATCACTTGCGTACAGGTGTGAAACCCTGTCAATGTTAATCCCCAGTTCTTCATGCCGTACATTAGTGAGTGTCTTGAAATAGACATGATTCTTCAATAGTACTGGCACCTGGCACGTAGTTGTCTTGACAGATGGTAGTTTGGTACATTGTTTAAAAGAAAGCACAGTAACTACAACCCATGGCGAGGACCAGGGATGGAGTTATACCTCTCCATAACACAAAGCCTGGGCTGAATTATAGTGACCATGTGTTACAATAATAATTATCTATATAAATCTAGAAATGCATCTGTACATCCAGGTCAAGAAGTATCCCATGGCGTGCAGCATGACCACACACAGCCTCAGCATCAATGGCAGCGACATCCTCAGACGAGCCAGCGGCACAGCAATCTGGAGACAGGTAATGTGCTGTTTGTGTTTTCTTCTCATCTTTAGTATTTTCATCATGCTGTAACTGGCTGGCAGAAAGCAAGGGGAGACTACGGCTGTATTTTTCCATGACAAATTATGCCTTTCAGCAAATTTGACAGTTAGTTAGTTAACCCTTTACAGGGCAGACGCTTGTCTGTTTTTTAGCCCTGAACGGGCAAGATATTTTCAGGTTCGGTAAAATTTCGGTTTGTGTTAGTAAAAACATCACAAATAAGGTGTTAGTCAACCGATTTTAGTTAAATAAACAACACAATGAAGGGAAAAGCATGCAGAATATGTTACTCACGTGATTGTTGTCAGTAATCCATATATGAACACAAATATTTATGAAATACAGCATACTGTTTGTGATTTTCCGTCATCTATACGGCAATTTACAAACACATTTTCAGAATCATAATAACTTTCTTTAAAGTCCGACTCACGACTGCTAATGCAAAGTAACGCTTTTCACTGATATCTAGCTCTGATTAATAGTCAACTTCGTGCCCTTTAATGTCACTTAAATTGAACCTAGCGAAATCTCGGCTATCACTTGAAGAATCGTGGAATTCCGTTTTGAAAAACTAAGTGTTAAAACCCCAAAAACTATTAAAAAAAGTCCGTAAAAGTCTGTTCAAATTCATAGTAGGCGCTTACAAATGATTCTTTTATTTTGGTGGTGTGTGACAGGCTGCTATTTTGTTGCTCCTTCCTTAGCTAGTTGATGAGCTCAAGATTGTTTTCATTGCAGTATCTAAACCAAAGCTAGTGAGAGTTGGGAGTTTTTTCCCTACTCTGAGGAATAAAAGACTACCTACCCAAGCTTTTGCCATGTATTGGCCAGACAAAGATATGCAGTCAACCACTGCATACTCTGGGTCAGGGATGCCTTTTGTCAACTTTATTACTCTTACTATTTTTAGGGGGAATGTCCCTGGCATAGTGGTCAGATCGTCTGCTTCGCACCCAGGGGGCCTTGGGTTCAGTTTTGGACTCCATCATTCACTTCATGGGGGAAATATTTTCTGAGACCCCCTGGGGGTAATTTCTGGAGCTGCATAGATCTTGCTGTTGTGCAACACTTTTGGCAAACAGCCAGTCTGCAGAGAGAGACTGAGCTAGATGTTATAAAACATAGAGCAATGAGCATGATCCTCTTGCATTTTATGTTTATAACTGGCTATAAACTGGATTATGTAGACAACAAAAATAACTAAACACAATTGATGGGAGGTCACAACAGTTACCCCTGAAAGTTTATAGGGAAAAGACAAAGATAATGAGAATAAATCCAGGAAATGATAATGCCATCTCTCACTTCAATAGGTGGAATCACACACATATTTTGGTAGTAATGCAGACACAGATGGGGCAACAAACAGAAATATTAAAATACAATTACAAACGGCACAAGGGGCTGTCATATCACTAGGAAATTTGTGGAAGGGAAAAGAAATTAAACTTGGCAGGAAGTTTAAATTTTCAGTTATAAAGTTAAATCACTACCAGCTATCCCATTCTTCAGAAGTGTGAAAGCTTGATAAATCTCCTCTTTCAATGGTTTCTCACAGTTGATATCCAGCTCCACTTCTGTAGGCTGGATATACAAAGGGTCTTCTGGGACTTTCCTGTTCAGGAGTCGCTCCAAGTGTTCAGCCCATCTTTAATGTTAGTGAGAACTTTCTCATTTCTATTTTTGATCAGTCCGTTGGGTTGATTTCAGTTACAGGCTTTATTGGTCATCAGATTTTAAAGTGAAATGGCATGTCACGGGTATAGTGTGCAACCGTAACTCTTAAAGAGAGCCGGGCGGAGCATAGCGGCTAGACACTCGCCTGATATACCCGGTGTCTTGGGTTCGATCCGCAGTGATGTGGTTTCACATTTGTAAAACAACTACCTCTGCTCTCAGGTTGACTCATCCTAACACGGGTACCAGGAAATGTCTAAGGAAGTAAAGGCGGCCGGCATGGTACCAGCCACATCAGCCACCGAGTGCCGTTTGGTCTATACACATCTGGGTCTAGCCCCCATATACCCAATGAACCTTAAGCATGTAAAAGGGTCCTTTAATTGACCTAAATGTGTACCTCAGTTACTGGTAACGGAGCTAAAACGTTGCAACATGGCTGTTTATGTTTGTAAGTGATCCAGCAATATTATCATGTGAAATAAAAGTCAGAACAAATGTACTTTGAACAAATCCAAGGGATATTCACCCTTAAATTATTATAAACATGCGATTGGTCAGTTGATTTGATTATTCAAATAGCAGTTGCTGTGTTTGCATACCAGTACGTTGATGTCACCTGTATGTAGGTCAGTAGTTCGCCAGCTCTGCAGCCACTAACATAATTATATTTTCAAATAGCTGGCACAAAATTGTGCCATTGATAACACCAGTCATACTCTACTTTCCCTTTGCATTCACATGTTGTTACGTTTATATATTCTTAAAGAAACAAATAACCAATCGGCGATCTAGGGTATGCCTACCCAGCATGTGAAGGCAGGATTTGGAAGACTGCGCTGAAGAAATCATTGATAATTCAACGGACAAAATGGCATTTACCTGCAAAGCGTTGTGGAATGTAATGTGCATGGCAAGGCACATAGAGCGCCCTGATCATCCACTGCACTTGTATTCGTCTCCAGTCGTCTGGACTTGTCTTGCCACTGGACTCAGATGGACTCGGGTGAGAGAGTGAGGTCGGCGAATTGCGCAACCCTTCCTCGCTTTAATCCAATTCATCAGGCAAGTCATTCTTCATCCCCACTGGATGGAATAAATGGTCATCATCATTCTTGATGGAAAAATACCAAAGAAACAAAACATTTCACAACTTAACTACTGAACAATATAGCAAAATATAGGCCTCCAGTCTAATCTCACCATTAATTGAAGATGAACTATCAGTGACAGTCGTACACTGCAGCGCAAAACACTGAGCATTATTCACCACACGGAGACATGTTTGTAAAAAAAGTTTTTAATTTACTGTGTATTGTTTAATTAAGGCTCAGTATAGACCTATCAGGAAAATATTAAAAAAATGTCTCTATGAGTGTACATTGGGAGAGAAGATTATAGTACAAAAGAGTGCACATTAAGCTGAAAATTTTACGCATTTATGTATCTAAGTTACTAAGAGAACTACAAAATGAAGTGCTTGTGCTTGCTTGCTTGCTTGTGTTTGTTGGCTTGAGCTCCAACGTGAAGTCCTGTATGTCGGATGAAGGCATCCTGTTGTCCAACATCAGCGTGATGTCATACAGGACCTGAGGTCTGCGTGAGTATCCGTTGTCCCATGTCAGGCTTATTGGTGTGCAGACTGGTGGTTCCTCGCCGTACAGGCAGACACTCTCCGACTTTGGAGGAATCGTCGATCCTACTGACTTTATCCAGGACCCCGAAGGGACCTGTTGCCCAGGACGCTCGACGAGGACGCGTCAATAGGTCTTGGCCAGTATATAACCCGGCCCTGGTGTCTTGGAACCACCTCTGCGTCCCTGAAGTGCTTGTACTGTTTGTTCTGTTTCATTACCTTGAAGCTGCTACCTGAAGTTAAACGCGTGCTCTTTAAATTAAGTGACTCAAAGAGCATGATTCAGAAGGTCGAAGCTGGAGCTGTACGCAGACAGTGGACTGAGTCGCTGCGGAAGTATGTTGTCCATAAAGTCACCTTCATCTTCGTCCCGGGACATGCGGGAGTCGAGGGAAATGAACGAGCTGATAAACTGGCTGGCTCTGCACCCCCTGTAGATGGCCAGCCCATGGATCGTGCAGATGTTATTAACCCACTTAAAGATATGGCGAGAAAAGAGGACTTTGACGTCAGTGAATCCACATCGCTGTCCAGGACGAAAGACTTGGGAGTAAGAATCGGCACGGCCAAGCACGAGAGGTACATTAGCAAAACGAGGTGTCTCGTCAACCAACACAGAACTGGCACTATTAGCCACCGGACGCTGATGCATATGCTGGGGGGAGGATCTGAGCACCTATGGACCTGTCCGGAGTGCAATGAAGATACCCCAACTGATAACTGATCTTTAATTTTGTGTGTCTCCAGTACAAGAGGACACCAGTGAGGCTTACCATGCCAACAAGTTAGATGATCCAGACTTGCAGTCCGGAAGCTACAGAACTGAGCTGACCTTCAAATCTTACCTGGTTTGTATTTCTTCTTTTTGCTATAATGTGATGAGTTCACCATCAGATGCTTTCACATGATGAACTCAACTATCTTTTTTTGAATTTCTCGTTCATTTCCAAACTCTTGGAATTCAGTGTTGATTCAGTGGGCCAATATATCTTTCCTAACTTTACAGAGGTCATTCGTGCAGAACATTTTCAGCAATTTGCTTTCTATCTGTGTTCATAGTTGTGAAGCATAGCTTGCACTTGTTATCTCTTTCTTTCTACACCATCTTCCCCATACTCTCTCTCTGTCTCTGTCTCTCTCATATTCTGTGTGTGTGTGCTTGCATGTGTGAGAGAGACAGAGAGAGAATGATAGAGAGTGAGAGACGGAGAGAGAATCCAATCTCCTTTTCTATCTCTGACAACCCACAACCCAACTGTGCACATGGGGCATACATGTCCTTAAATCTGTCTTGCAAGAATGAAGTGAAATGTGGAAACAGAACTTATTTCTTCTGTTTTAGCAAAACATTTGCTATTCCAGCATAGGTCACAAACGGGGGTTTTGCTTGAGGCCTTCACTAGTTTCTTCAATATTATGTTCTTGTTGAATAGATCTCTTTATTCTCTAATCTCCTTAACTCTTTCAGTGCCAAACAAAAATTGGGTCCTGACCAAACAGAAATTCATGGCAGAAAATTGGAAGTAGGGGTGCGTCAAAATAATGCTTTTAAAATGGTTAAAATGGTAGCAGATATATTGTATTATATATCAAATTAAAGAGAATTGCACAAGGAACATGACAGTGTTAATAATTAATTGATAGGTTAGAAATATTATGACAATAATGAGAGGTTTAGTAATAATTGAAATTAAAAAGGTAAAAATTATTTTAAAATGTCACTTACCAAGCCGTTATTTATAATCCACAACAGCTAATCCAGTTAAATTTGCTGAATAATGTTACACCCACCAGTTTTGTTCAATAATACCAGAAGAACTGTACCACAACACCAATAAAACATAACTAAAGTATAATATTTTGAAGCACATAATTTTCACACAAAATGGAAAATGTCAGGAAAACACCATGCAGATTGTACTGAGAAGAACAATATAAACACTATTTCCTATTTAGTTATAATTATTATTCTTTTAAATTTAATTACTTAAATACTCCTTAAATACTTTGTGATAGGCAAAACAAATTTAGGGGCATAAATGTGGCCCATAAGCGCATTCATAATTCAATATGTGCCATTATATTATGACGAACTTTCACTTTCATTGTCGTTTTCCATTATTATGAAATAATCTAACTGACTAACTGAATACTGTGCGTGGTTTAAGTTTTAGAATCATTCACAAAGTCCTTGAAATCACTATAACTATAATATAAAATTGTTTAAAACTGTAATTTTATTAAAATATATGAGGTCCAAAACCAGAAGGTGTTGTCATTTCAAAGTTCAAATCAAAACAATCTTTTTGAATCAAGAATCTAGTGCTTTCTAAGGACAAATATGGTTGTCAGCGGCCTGTTTCAAACTGCAAAATATTTCTGTCTCAATTTTAAGTTACCGAAGTTAACTAAAAATTGTGGAAACATAAGAAAAGGGACAAATAAACCACTGTTTAAACTGTGGCGATTAAAGGGCCCACGGGCGTCACTGTTGGTCAATTGTGGCGATGTATGGGCGCATGGCAGAGAAAGAGTTAATCTCGTTGACTGAGATAGTTTTCTAGGTGTTTGTGAATAAAGAGATAAAAATGGTAGATTGAGAGAGAATGAGGGAATCTCCATGGTGAAGTTATGGGTCTTATTCTGGGCTAATCCATTTGCTTCGCGAGTGCTCCTGCGGATTGTTGCTGGAGCTACGGAGTTCATACTTTGTGCAGTGCTTTCGACAGGCCACATCATAGAAAGAGACAGAGCCATATGGGTTAAAACCTGGTGCAATTAAGTCGATCCTCTTGCATTTTAAACACTGTTTAAAGAGAGAAGAGTTTTGTTGTGACGTGAAGCACGCAACTGCGCAGTTCCACCTTTCCTCCATGCCTTATGGTACAATAGAAATAAGAAGTAGAGATTTTTGTATACTTTTATTGTTGGTTACTGGTCTAATGTTTTATGCAATATGTGTTATATAGCAGATTTTTATTTTATGTGAATTCAGAGTCCAGTCATTGATGTTATTTTATGTGAATTCAGATATTCAATCATTGATGTTATTTTATATGAATTCAGACTTAAGTCATTGATGTTATGTTATGTAAATTCAGACTTCAGTCATTGATGTTATTTTATGTGAATTCAGATTTCAGTCATTGATGTTATTTTGTGTGAATTCAGACTTCAGTCATTGATGTTATTTTATGTTAATTTAAACTTCAATCATTGATGTTATTTTATGTTAATTCAGACTTAAGTCATTGATGTTATTTTGTGTGAATTCAGACTTCAATCATTGATGTTATTTTATATGAATTCAGATTTAAATCTTTGATGTTATTTTATGTTAATTCAGACTTCAGTCATTGATGTTATTTTATGTGAATTCAGACTTCACTCATTGCTGTTAGTTTATGTGAATTCAGACTTCAATCATTGATGTTATTTTATGTTAATTTAGACTTCAGTCATTGATGTTATTTTATGTGAATTCATACTCCAGTCATTTGAGTTATTTTATGTAAATTCAGACTCCAGTCATTGATGTTATTTTATGTGACTTCAGACTTCAATCATTGATGATATTTTATGTTAATTTAGACTTCAGTCATTGATGTTATTTTATGTGAATTCATACTCCAGTCATTTGAGTTATTTTATGTGAATTCAGACTCCAATTATTGATGTTATTTTATGTGAATTCAGACTTCAGTCATCAAGTATAACAGATGCTTTTTCCTACATGTAGACTTCAATCATTGACTACGTGAAGCCATCAATGCTGAAGAAAGAATTGAATGAAAAATTCCGAGAAAGATTTCCAAACATTCAGCTGACGCTCTCCAAACTGAGAAGGTGGGTTTGTTTCTTGGTCACTGGCATAGATGGCCCACTGTTGCTGTCATTGTTTGTTGTGTCCAGCAATTCTTGGTCACTGGCATAGATGGTCCACTGTTGCTGTCATTGTTTGTTGTGTCCAGCAATTCTTGGTCACTGGCATAGATGGTCCACTGTTGCTGTCATTGTTTGTTGTGTCCAGCAATTCTTGAGTAATTATTGAATCAAACTTGATGCTATGTCTCTGGCTGCTGTTATTACCTCAACTATTGCTCCTCTCCACTGCAGAATACTTTTGGCAAGGTGCTGGAGAAGATTGTTGCTGTCAAGCTTCAGGAATATTTAGAAAGGGAAAAGCTCCTCCCGAGAGGTTTGTTAAAGTTACCGGACTGGGAAAGATACTTGGGCAAATGCAGCCAATTTTGCCTATAATGTTTATGAAGGGTTCCATAACAGACAGGAGATGACGGTGGCAGCACTCTGTCTCGAGGACACGTACAACAGAGTCAGATATGATATTTTGAGGTACGCTCTCATGGAGATGAGAGTCTGTCCTTGGTTGGTGAACTGGATTGCAGCTGTTTTGTATTCTCATAGAGTGGTTCTCTGGCTGAGTACATGGATCTCTGAACCATGTATCATAGCCCCCAGGCAACCACAGGGGTCAGCAATTTTACCTGTGCTTTTCAATGTGTATACAAGCAAGATTGCAAGCCTCGAAGCACCAGGGACTGGAAGGATACTAACATTTGCATATGATATTCTTGTACACAGGCAGGGGAGGGACAGAAATCAAATAACTCAGGAGCTGCAGGTGACACTGGACAAAGTGATGGATTGGTGCATGGAGATGAATGCTGTCATTAACCCAGAAAAGGCATCTGTCTTGTGGTCCTCTCTGGACAATAGGATGATTACCGGGAAGGTTAACCTGGTCAACAAATGCCTGCAGAAGTCGGATGTGTTGGCCTAACGGCGCAAGAATGCAGCTCTGCTGTAAACAGGCACAACGCAATCACATCCGGAAAAAAAACTACGGATGAGCGCAGCAAAAGAAGAAGAAGAAGAAGGATGATTAAAGCTGACCACCCTAGTCTCACAATAAATGGTAGAACTGTGAATAGAGAAAGCAAACTGAAGCACCTGGGAATCACTTTTGATAAGTCTGTCCTTTAGTGATCATGTTGAAGTGGTGATTACAAAGTGTCAGAAGGGGCTTAATGTACTGGAGTGTATGGCACCAAGGGACATGGAGAACAAAATGCTATTCAGACTTTTTCAGCACTTGATCATTTCAGTGGTAGAGTATGGACTGGTAATGCTTACTATCTCAAAGAGTCTGCTAGTGAAACTAGAGCGCAATCAGAATGAAGCCATGAATGTGATTCTGGGGTGTACAAGGGACAGCCCAATAGTGTGTATATGATACATCCTGGCGCTACTGACCGTTGCAGGCTCACAGGTGTTGCAGGCTCACAGGTGTTGCAGGCAAGGTCATATCTCATGGGGGACGCAGAGGTGTTTCCAAGGCACCAGGGCTGGGTTCTATACTGGCCAAGACCTATTGATGCATCCTTGCCGAGCGTCCTGGGCAACAGGTCCCTTTGGGGTCCTGGCTAAAGTCAGTGGGATCGTTGATTCCTCCAAAGTCGGAGAGTGTCTGCCTGCACAGCGAGGAACCACCAGTCTGCACACCAATAAGCCAGACATGGGACAACGGATACTCACGCAAACCTCAGGTCCTGTATGACATCACACAGATGTTGGACAACAGGATGTCTTCATTCGGCATACAGGACTTTGCTCTGGCAGCCAGCGAACACAAGCAAGCAAGCATATCTCAAGGTGGCTGTGGACAAGGAACACCCCCTGCATAGTTCCCAGGATGCAGTCAAGGGCCACAGGCTGTTAAGGGGAAGATCTTGTATGGCTCAGGCAGAAGAGACCATCATGGAAATGTGCCACTTGAGAAGATTTGCATTCAGATTTTCTGAGACATGGTACTATGTATGAGCCAGTCTTCTTCAATATGTAGGTGTTCTAGTTAAACCTACCGTGGGTGTTTGTGCAAAGTAAATTGTGTCTGAACATGGTAGAGAATTTGACATCATGACATGGAGTAACATTTTTATCAGAAATGACTCGCAATTCGGACTGACCTGATGATCAATGTCCCACAGCATGGGCTGTAAGAAGATTGGTGTGTACATGAGACAAAAGAGTGGAAGACATGACCACCATGCCTCATGGTATGGGCTGTAAGTAGATTGGTATGTACATGAGACAGAAGACAGTGGACAGACTGATGATCAATGCCTCATGGCATGGGCAGTAAAAAGATTGGTGTGTACATGAGACAGAAGACAGTGGACAGACTGATGATCAGTGCCTCATGGCATGGGCTGTAAGAAGATTGGTGTGTACATGAGACAGAAGACAGTGGACAGACTGATGATCAATGCCACATGGCATGGACTATAAGAAGAAGAGAAGAATGACCAAACTGGTGAATCCTAATATTAACCAGCATATCTAGACATGAAGTGAGGCAACATTTTCTGTCAGTTGTCAACCTTTGCTTTTAAAATGTATCCTTACAGCATCAAGAAGGAGCTATACCAGATTTCACACTTAAAGGTTAGTATGATGGAGTAGTCTGTTTTGACTAATGATGTGTTAAACATATCACCTTTCAGTGTCATGTCTTCATCAAACTCCATGATACAACACTGCACCTACTGAACACTGGGCAGCTGGTTGATTTCATTTACCTAGCGTTGTATACAACTGTTAAGTGCATGTCTTTTAAAGGACATTGCAATCTTCTTCTTCTTCGTTCATCCGGAGTTTTTTTTCGGACGTGATTGCGTTGTGCCTGTCCACAGCAGAGCTGCGTTCTTGCGCCGTTAGGCCGACACATCCGACTTCTGCGGGCATTTGTTGACCGGGTTAACCTTCCCGGGGGTTTCTTAGGACGTTTGGCTCTCACTGTTGTGGTGTTATCCCCCATCCCAGCTGGCCCATATAGAACAGCCAAAGACATCCTGGTCAGCCCTCAAGGGAAGGCAGGGGCAGACCATGGGCATTCCCCACCATCCAAGGAGGCTTCCATACTTGCAGAGCCAACACACAGCGCTCTGGTACTGGGCTCACCCAAGGAATCGTCACGTCCTGCACATGGCTGCTTAGCCTCACTTCCGTATATTGGGCCTTCCATTCACCATAGGCTGTTCTTCCGGAAACCAGAAGTATGCAGTCTGCAGATGACATCCACACAGTGAGCTTTTGATTCGGACTTTCCACATAATGGATTTGCTATCCAAGCAATATTCCATTTCGTGCCACTAGGACACTTTTTCCACCTTTTATGAAGCCCACACAGTGTGCTTTCGATTCGGACTTTCCACATAATGGATTTGCTATCCAAGCAATATTCCATTTCGTCCCACTGGGACACTTTTTCCACCTTTTATGAAGCCCACACAGTGAGCTTTTGGTTCGGACTTTCCACGTAATGGATTTGCTATCCAAGCAATATTCCATTTCATGCCTCTGGGGCGCTTTTGTAACCGACATACCTGTGGTATGAAGTGCGGCAGTCTAAATACTTCTTCATGCACCTTTAAATGTCAACCTGAATGTAGTTAAAGTAAGCTGCAGTCAACTTGAGCTTGTTGATATCTCCATAGAGCTTGTCCTCAAATGAAGCAGGTGTGAGCCAAAATATCTTTCTCTGTTCTGCATATATTGGGCACTCCTGCAGCAAATGTTTAGCTGTCATTTTACCAGTTCCACAATTGCATTCATCGGTATCTCCTATCTTTAGTTTATTGAACAAGTGGTATTTCAGCCTGTTATGTCCTGTGCGGAGTCTGAAGATTGCTACTTGTTCTCTTCGGTCGAGTTTGTAATATGCATCATCCTTCTGGTGACCTGGATGCTCTGATTCCCATTTGGTTCTATAAGTGCTTTTTATCAACCTCTTTGCCTCGTTATAGGTTATGTCTATGTCAGGCTGTGGTAGTCGTCCGCCCTCTTTTGCCAGTCTGTCAGCCTCTTCATTTCCAGGTATACTGCAATGTGATGGTATCCACTGTATTACAACTTTTTTGGATTTCTGGCATAGACCATGGAGTGCTGCTCTTAGGTCAGCTATTTCTGTGCTGTAATTGCTCTTCAGTATTGAGACAGCTGACTTTGCATCTGTAAAGATAGCTATTTGCGTCTCTTTATTTTCCTCCATCAAGAGCATTTCTGCTGCAGTTTTCAGAGCCTCTACCTCCGCTTTGAAGTTACTTGAAAACTTTCCAGTTGCCACTGAATGTGTTTTTTTCACTCCATTTTTTAAATTTAGGAGAATTCCTCCTCCTCCATTCTCTACTGAATTTTTGGCTGATCCATCTGTATATGCATGGGTCCAATTGCTGCTTGGGTAATGTTCTTTTATGTAGTTTAGGGTTATTTCTCTTCTTTCGGTTTCATGCTGAGTGTTCTTTTTCTCAATACCAGGAATGTTTTCTATCATCTCAGGCAGTTGCTGCTGTCTCCAAGCTGGGAACTCGTCTGCATTGTAAATGGGTTTGACTGTTGATATGTTAAGTATGGGATCTGCCCTAATCTTTCGTTTTGCAGTTTCTACAAAGTTGCTACGCTTCAGTCTTCCCTTTCCAAAACCACTAAACCTTTTATACATAGGGTGGTCTGTCAATCTTCTAAATTTTTCAGCTTGTTGCTGGGCTCTGCTATCTCTTCTATCCTGCATTGGTTGTAAACAAGTGATCTTTTCTAGTTCATTAATAGGCGTTGTCTTCAGGCTTCCAGTTATGATTCGCATTCCTTGATTTTGGACTCTGCTTATTTTGTTAAAGTTTGACTTAGCTGCTGTTGCCCAAGCTGCAATGCCATATTCCAGTACTGGCCTCACCCGTCCAGTATATAACTTCTTGAGAACTTTCTCATCTGCTCCCCACGTTGTACCAGCAAGCTTTTTCATGATTGCCATTCTTTGCCTTGCTCTTGTTCGATTTTTCTCAACCTGTGTCTTCCATGTCAGGCGACGATCAAAGGTGACTCCTAGATAGTTTGGATTTTCTTCATGGCGCAATATTTTTCCATTCAATACCAGCTTAGGTTGCTGAGTTTTAGTTGAGAGGGAGAATACTGTGCATGTTGTTTTCTCCTCACTTATCTTCACTAGCCATGATTTTGACCAGTCCTCTAGCGCTAATAGGGCTTGCTGTATTCTGCTGTTAGCTGTACTAATATATTCTTCAGATGTCCATATGGCTAGGTCATCTGCAAAGGATGATGTGTGTACTCTGGCTGGAAAATTTTCCGTGATGTCGTTTATATATGCTAGGAATAATGTTGGTGAAAGAACTCCTCCTTGGGGGACACCTTGCTCCAACAGCATCATTTTGCTGGTTTGTCCTTGTACTTTTGTCCTGGCAGTTCTGTTCTCAAGGTAGTGGCTGATCCATTTGTACATTTTCCCACAAACATGCATTTTTTGCAGTTTTACTTTCAGTCCTTCCTTCCATAGTTTATCAAATGCTTTTTCTAAATCTATCCAGACCGCTAGTGTGTGCTTTTTCTCTTGGAAGGCATCCTCTATTTCCTGAGCTATATAGGTTATTTGATCTTCAGTGGATCTGTACTTTCTGAATCCTGCTTGGTGTGGTGTTAAGAGTTGGTTTTCTTCCAGATGCCATGCCAGCCTGCCATTGACAACGCGTTCCATTAACTTTCCTACACAGCTAAGAAGACTGATAGGTCGATAGCCATTTGGTTCTTCCAGGTCTTTTCCTTTCTTTGGGACTGGTATTAGTATAGCTTCCTTCCATGCCTGTGGGACTATTCCCCTCTTCCAGCTGTAATTTAGGACTGCTAGTAGTTTCTTTTTTGCCTTAGTGCCTAGTCCTATTAGCATTTCATTTGTGATTCCATCCTTTCCTGGTGATGTCTTCTTTTTTAGGGTATTCATTGCCTGTTCCATTTCTTCCATTGTTAGATTTGCCATCATATATTCTGCTGCTGTCTCTGTATATCTATGATGTATCTGTTTATCTTTGATTGCTTTCTTCTGTTCGGCTGTAATATCAATGTGGTTTGCACTGGCATAGTGTTCCATTAGTGCATTTGCAGCCTTTTTTCCTGTAAGCAAGGCATTTCCTTGTTTAATTGTTATTTGTTTGTTTCTAGGTCCTTCATTGTTCATGGCTTTCACTAGTTTCCATAGTTTGTTTCCATCCCTGTCAAAATTCAGGTTTTCTGTTTTTTTCCTCCAACAATCTCTTGTTGTTTGATTTACTGTTCTTTTATATTTTGCTGAGATGGCTTTGAGAGAGATGTTCGCTTCAGTTGTTTGTTCTCTCTCTGCGGTCTTCCTAGCATCTTCAACTTTGTCCTCCAAAATTTGTAGTTCCTCAGTCCAGTATGGTTTGTAATTTTTCCTCGCTCCTCTTGGAATAGACTCAGTGGCCGCCTGTATTATTGCTCTGTTTAGACTTTCCACCATTTGCTTCATGTTGCCATATCGTGTATTTATGTTTTCACAATATTTGTCTGTTAGTATGGAAAATCTGTCCCAATCTGCTCGTTTGTAATTCCAGCGAGGCAAAGGCTTTTGCTCCTGTGGAACATACTCCATATTTATTACAAGCTTGATTGGTCTGTGGTCACTACCTGCTAATTGGTCAAGCACATGGCGATCGATTTTGTGGAGGATGTCTCCTGTGCAGAAAGCTAAGTCTGGAGTAGAAGTGGTAATCCATCTTCTGGAGTAGAAGCTCGGTGTGTCATCCGCTTTGTTGAGTAGATGGAGATTTGAGTCTATTTCCCAGTCCTCCACTTCATCTCCTCTTTTGTCAGTATCTGGGTATCCCCATCTTTCTGAGCGGCTATTAAAGTCTCCGACAACAATGCAATTTGTGTCAGTTATTTCCATGTTTGAGAGTGTAAGATCCTTATCTGCCGGACTATACAGATTGTAAATTCTTATTTTCATGTCCTTTATCATTATATCAACACCTATAATTTCCATTTGGTTGTCAGAGATCACAGATACTTCGCTGCAAGGTATTGTATTTCGTGTAAGTATTACAACTCCTCCTTTGTGTCCTTTGCGGTCGAAACGTGTGGCCTGATATCCCTCGACTGAAAATGTGCGATTGGCGTTGAGGTGTGTCTCTTGAATGCATGCCACATCTATTCTATCTTTATGAAGACGCTGTGTTAGGGAGGCTTTCTTGTTATAAACTCCTTCGGCATTCCACTGTAGTATGTTGAGAGTCCGGGGTGTTTGGTCAATAGCTCTTAACCTACTCCTCTGTGCCTTGACTCCACAGCACAGGGGAAGGTGACCACCAGTAGTCATGGGTGGACCCCCTCGAGGCAGGGGGCCCGGCACTATCACCGCCTGATGGGACTTCACGGGATTAGCACCATAACGATTAATTTTCATCTGTGGCATCATGAAATGATAAAGTTACATTGCACTTCTTTGTCAAGCCTGTGGCTCAGTACATCCGATTTCGACAAGCATTTTTCGGGATGCTTTCCCTAGCCTTTGACTGTCCCCAGTCTACCTACAAGGCAGCAGGTTTGTGCGTCACTTCGTCTGGTCCCTCTCCCTTGACCTGTCCGACATGGGTGACCCTACCAGTAGCTGTGCTACCGTCGGCATAGCTCTTGGGGTCATTGGAACGCTCAAGCCCCTCTACCTCGTCAAGGTGGACGCACGGCAGAGGGGACATTGCAATCAATCCCTGCATTTATTGCCTGTTTATGATTTACTTGGCAAAGTTAGTTCAGTAGTTATTGCTTTCTGAATGGTCTCATAACATCAAAATCAACACAACATGGTCTGCTTCCAAATTGCCTGCAGCCAATGTTGAACATTTCACTCGGTATGACAGGGAATTGTGAAACTTTGCATCTCACTATCACCTAAGCCACAGCTGTAAGAGAGCCAAATGTTCTTTGGTCATGTCATAAGAAAAGAGGCATTGGAAAATCTTGTGATGACTGGAAAGATGATCAGCAAAAGAAGCAGAACCACACTGAGAGAAATGATGCTGGATAGCATGAAGGAATCTCATCACTGGAATTGATCCAGAACACCAAGGACTGAGGTCTGGAGATGAATGTCTATGCCATTTGGTAAGGTGCATGGGTATGATGAGCATTGGCTGCAAGAGAGCAAAACCTCAGCTGGTGTGGACACAAACAGCAGCATCTGCTAAAAAAAAACAGCAGTGAACATTATCTGCTAGCATCTACCAGTGACAGTGAGTAAAGGAAAAACGGAAAATGTTGAATGGGTCAGTTTTACTAGAGAATCAACATAAATTACAGAGAAGACATTGCGATTAAAAAATATTTCATCAGCGGATGAAAACAGACTCAACATAATTATGTAAATAAGTAAATCCACTGGTATTGATCAACACTGATAGAGGTAAAAGAAAGGAGTTAAGATAAGAGACAATATAACAATTTAAAGTAATAAGCATGCCAAGATTCAAACATACTGTTTCCAATTAATGACAGCTGCAGGAACATGTGTATTATGATGTACGGCCAACTAGACTTTCTCATGTTACTTGGTTGGTATGAAGGATTCAAGGTGTTTAATATGTCTATGGGCTATATAAAAATATACATTCATTTCTGACCTCACAAAAAGACTTGGAAAAAAGATAGTAAAAAAAATCTCTTTAATGTTCGTTGATATTTACTGTCAAGCGACACCTGCCAGCAACTACATCAGCCAGTAACATTACTAGTACCAGCATCTAGCAACAACAACAACAACTGCTGGCATACTTCAACATA
This sequence comes from Cepaea hortensis, assembly GCA_963921405.1. Classification (NCBI taxonomy): domain Eukaryota; kingdom Metazoa; phylum Mollusca; class Gastropoda; order Stylommatophora; family Helicidae; genus Cepaea; species Cepaea hortensis. The sequence goes on from OY992893.1 coordinate 30,009,787, forward strand.
AATATTTGCATCTGGAATAACTCAACATTAGATGAATGTATCACATGTGAAATATACCTCAAGGTTGGATTAATGTGTAATATCACTCAGTATTAGATAAATGTTTCCTTTACTCATCATGACAACTGGAAAGATCGAGGGGAATAGAGGCAGATTCAGACCACGAGAAATGATGCTGGATGGATTGCGACGGTGGAATGGAGGAATATCAACGGCGGAGTTGATCCAGAAAACCAAAGACCGAGATCTGTGGAGAGTCATGAACGCTACGCCAGTCGGCACGGCACTTGATGATGATTAGATAAATGTGTTGCACCTGAAGTATGAGGTACACCGTCGCAATCCATCCAGCATAATTTCTTGTGGTCTGCCTCTGCCTCTATTCCCCTCGATCTTTCCAGTTGTCACGATGAGTAAAGGAAACATTTATCTAATACTGAGAAATATTACTCATTAATCCAACCTTGAGGTATACTTCACATGTGATACATTCATCTAATCTTGAGTTATTCCAGATGCAACATATTTATGTTGAAGGATGCCAGCTGTTGTCGTTGTTAGATGCTGGTACTAGCAATGTATTAGATACATGTGTTACATCTGGAGTACCTCAATAAATAGAGCTGCATTTTTCACTTTCTGGATTGTAGGTGTTTTCTGTCTTGGTGTAGGTTTCATCTTTGATGAAACACAGTAACAAAGATGAAACCTACACCAAGACAGAAAAGAAAGCTCTATTTTCTCGAGTAGAAAGGAAAACACTATAAGATCCCCAATTATAACTAACCGAGAAATCGACAGCTGAATGGGGCCTGAACATGTTTTTCTACCAAATGGAATGGAGTACCACACAAATTAATAAATGTATCACATCTGGAGCACTTCAAGAATTTATAAATGCATCACATCTGGAGTACTTCAAGAATTTATAAATGTATCACATGTGGAGTAACACAAGACTATATAAATGTATCACATGTGGAGTACCTCAAGAATTTATAAATGTATCACATGTGGAGTACCTCACGAATTTATAAATATTTACATGTGGAGTACCTCAAGACTATATAAATGTATCACATGTGGAGTACCTCAAGAATTTATAAATGTATCACATGTGGAGTACTTCAAGAATTTATAAATAATCACATGTGGAGTACCTCAAGACTATATAAATGTATCACATGTGGAGTACCTCAAGAATTTATAAATGTATCACATGTGGAGTACCTCAAGGCTATATAAATGTATCACATGTGGAGTACCTCAAGACTATATAAATGTATCACATGTGGAGTACCTCAAGAATTTATAAATATTTACATGTGGTGTACCTCAAGACTATATAAATGTATCACATGTGGAGTACCTCAAGAATTTATAAATGTATCTCATGTGGAGTACCTCAAGACTATATAAATCTATCACATGTGGAGTACCTCAAGAGTATATAAAACTATCACATTTGGAGTACCTTCTTTTATGTTGCATATTCCTTACAGGACGTTGCAGTCAACACCAACATTTTTCGGCTGCTGTTGACGTACTAGGCAAGTTTTGCATTCAGTAGTTTGCCATTGCTTTCTGAACGAACGGCTCACATACCCCCGTAAGTTACCAGCGTGGCGCGATTCGCTGCCGAATCTCACAGCTGCTGTTTTCCCCACGTGGACAATACGAGATTACGAACAATGTCGTTAATGCCTTGGCCAGGGAGACAGCGGAGTACCTTATGATTAGATAAATATGTCATATCTGAAATACCTCAAGAGTATATACAAGTGTAACATTTGGGGTACCCCGAGATGACATAAATTTTAACGCCTACGGTACCTTCTGTGGGATGGCAGGTAAATGTAGTTGGTATTTTCTACATGTGTCATTAGGTGACAGCAATATCGAACTTTATATTCCCGTTCATCAAAATGGCGACTGTACTTAAGGAGTGTACAATCAAAGAGCAACGTGCTTTTGTGCGTTTCTTGTGGACAAAAGGACTGCCTGCAAAGGACATTCATAAGGAAATGCTTCCTGTTTATGCTGACAAATGTTTGTCCCTTAAAGCGGTGCATAACTGGGTAGAAAACATCCTTCTTCGCCTTGTGTCCAAAAATTCAAGGTCACACCATCAGCAGGGAAGGTTATGCTGACAGTGTTTTGAGATTATCAAGGAATGCTTTTAACCAATTTCAAGAAGAAAGGTGACAATGTGAATTCTGAACCGTACTGTGAAGTTCTATTGATGCTTCATGATGCAATTGGAAGAAAACGTCCAGGACTTCTGACTAGAGGAGTGTTGCTTCTTCATGACAATGCCAGACCACATACGGCTCGATTAACGCAGGAGAAAATTAACCAACTACGGTGGGAAGTTCTGGAACATCCACCTTACAGTCTCAACTTAGCCCCTAGCGATTTCCACCTTCTTGGTCCACTGAAAGCCCACCTTGGCGGGAGATATTTCGCGAATGACGCCGAAGTTGAATGTGAAGTAAAAATGTGGTTTAGAAAACAGAGCATGCAGTTTTATGCAGCCGGTTTGGGAGGACTGATAAAACGATGGGATAAATGCATCAATATTGGTGGATATCATGTTGAGAAATAAAGGGACAATGTATGTATAAAAAATAAACTGGTTTCAAGTTATCATATTTAGTTATTTTTCTACAGCCATTTGTGACTTACTTATTGACTCCCCTCGTATGTCACTATTTCTTCATTAACTTTTTACTGTTGCATTATAAATTACTTTCTTTTTTCTACAGTGCTCTATAGATTTGTGGACAGTGGCACAAGCATATGTTTTCTTTGAGAAAATTGTTTTGAAGGTAAAATTTCAGTCTTATGTTTATTGCGCTGATTTTTTTTGTTTTTGGTCTTAATTTTCTTCTTCTGACTTGTGAAAATGTTTAGAGTAGATTAAGCAAATGTGTACTTTCTGTTGCTTTGAGCAGTAAGATGACAACTATAATCCAGAGCTGTATCTGCCAAAGTGTAATCTTTATGTACGTTTTGGTGCCTTGTGGCATAGTTGTGGGCCTGATGGCTTGCCCTGGGCATTTCTTTTGAAAATCTAGAACCTGTGGAGGAAATATGACCAACCTAGGAATAACCCCAGCACGTCTGTAAGTGCTGTGCTGAATCTCGACCTGGTTACATATGCCTGTACACAGATGAGAAGCTACGGTACTGATATTGCTGGTTTCTGGGCTTGGAGAGAGGAGAGGCAGGATAGTGCTGCAACACAGTACCTAGAGAAATGGTACCTTGGTACTGGGCTGGGAGAACAGCCTCTACACCAACCTGACATAGATGTAAGCCCTTTTTGGGGCTTAGACCTGAATGCCAATGTATCTGACTTAAGAGTTGAAACATTGTCTTGAGACAGGCATGCTTAGGGCAGAGTGGCAGCAGGTTTCCATTCAACAATCAAAGATAGAGGACATCTGTTGAATCTTTTCCCCAGGACATGCTGGTGTGGTGGGGAAAAGAGCTTGCGGAAAGATTGGCTGGGTCTGCATTGCTCTGTGGGGTAATGGTGCATGATAAGGCAGATGGGTCGTGGCCGTTTGAAATCATGTGTGTAAGTGTAGAGGGATGAGTAGATCATCTCGTCTTGGAGAGAGTGGTGCTGCAGGAAGAGACCAGATGACCTGGCTGATACTCAAAACTCAGAGGAAAGGTCAGGACATATAATCAGACTGCTATGGGTACCATTAGCATTGGGACTCTTCTCTGGCTGTTGTAGATGAGGACGGAGCAAGTATGGGAATGTCCTGAGTGCTGTGATGTCAGTTCTTGACATGTTACCATAGTGGCTGGATGCTCGCCAGCTTGCTCAGTACTTCACATTTGTGGCTGGATGCTCGCCAGCTTGCCTGGTACTTCACATAGTGGCTGGATGCTTGCCAGCTTGCCTGGTACTTCACATAGTGGCTGGATGCTGGCCAGCTTGCCCAGTACTTCACATTTGCATCTGGACAGACTTTGACAGTTGACTTGAATTCCCAGCTTAAGCTAGAATTGTCTGGGAACTAAAGGTGGCCATGTGATACTGATCACATGACTTACTAAATGCTGATTGGCCTAGAGGAATGTGGGTCTAGCACCTTACGCCCAGTGCATATTGAAGTGTGTAAAAGGGTCCTTGTTATTTTAATATAGAGATGTTCCTGCATATACATTCAGTGATGTTACTACAATTGTTATTTTAATATAGAGGAGATGTTCCTGCATATACATTCAGTGATGATACTATAATTGTTATTTTAATATAGAGGAGATGTTCCTGCATATACATTCAGTGATATACTACAATTGTTATTTTAATATAGAGGAGATGTTCCTGCATATACATTCAGTGATGACACTACAATTGTTATTTTAATATAGACGAGATGTTCCTGCATATACATTCAGTGATGATACTACAATTGTTATTTTAATATAGACGAGATGTTCCTGCATATACATTCAGTGATGCTACTACAATTGTTATTTTAATATAGAGGAGATGTTCCTGCATATACATTCATTGATGATACTACAATTGTTATTTTAATATAGACGAGATGTTCCTGCATATACATTCAGTGATGATACTACAATTGTTATTTTAATATAGACGAGATGTTCCTGCATATACATTCAGTGATGATACTACAATTGTTATTTTAATATAGACGAGATGTTCCTGCATATATATCACAATGTTCTTTATGATACTGTTCGATGTTCTTGATGATCTTTGCGTGATATTGGTCGTTGTGTAGGTAACGGTACTCCTGGAGTGTCAATTGAGCTATCTAACTGTCTTGCAATATAACTCACCCCCGCAGTGCACATTCACCAGTCATTAAACAAGATTCAGTTGGCGTACATAATCCTTTATTACAGAAATAACACAGACTCACGGAACATATGTATATATCCAAAAAACAAGATATAATCCATCGAATATCCATATCCTCCTCACACGCACACATCAATGCCTTCTCAAGCCTGCTTCATATCAAATCCACAAGACATTTAGTCCAGCTACTATCCACGGCTGGATCTCCCACAATACGACCCACCCACTGGGTCGGAGCCTCTGCTCACTATGCAACCCACTCTGGGTTTTTTAGGCCTGCCTTCACAGCTCGGAGAATCACACAACACAGTTCTCCGTGGACTACCGACTCGTTCGGTATCTAAAACTCAACTCTCTTAAACGACCTGACCCGCAGTCGGTCTCTTCTCCCACTGACCTTCAAGTATCCTCACTTCACACAACACTCAACTGTCTTTCGCCCCATCCGCCCTAGGGGTATCCACTCACAACCGCCCCATTATTTCTCAGGGTTGATTGTTTTCCTCGTAGTCCCGCTACACAGGTCACTCATCTCAATGTCAATGACCCAGGCATATGTCAATATACATTCAGTGATATACTACAATTATTATTTTAATATAGAGGAGATGTTCCTGCATATACATTCAGTGATGACACTACAATTGTTATTTTAATATAGACGAGATGTTCCTGCATATACATTCAGTGATGATACTACAATTGTTATTTTAATATATACGAGATGTTCCTGCATATACATTCAATGATGATACTACAATTGTTATTGCTCTAGCAACTGATCACCAAGCAGAATCGTAAGCTGTGTGCCGGCGCCTGCCTCCTGTTGTCCTGCAAGCTGAATGACATTAAGGGACCAGTTCTGACTAAACTGATAGAGGTGAGCTCTTTCATCAGTTGCCCTCTTCTTTTATATACATTACATGTTTGCTGTGCCACGCATGCATGTGTGTGCGCGCCCATGTGCCCTTCCATTCATCTGTTTGTGCGTGTGTGTGTGCCTGCATGCGCACGTTTGTGAGTAGGCACGTATGTATGTCTCATAACAGCTTATTCCATATTGTGGACATAGTTGGCATTCATATTATTATGCCCACTGCTACATGAATTTAACATATACAGTGTGTAACATATAATTGCTGTGTGAAAAATGAGTGGTTGGAGGGGTAAATGGAAAAGAAGCCTGTGTGCCCATTGTGTGACCTTTGAAAATAAAACTCATTCATTTGTTTGTTTATTTAATTTCTTCTTTTTTACCTTTTCCAGTTTGCACTCCTCATTTCATATTCTTCTTCACCTTTTCCAGTTTGCACTTCTCATTTCATATTCTTCTTCACCTTTTCCAGTTTGCACTTCTCATTTCATATTCATCTCCTCTACCCTCTACTCGTTTTATTTTCCTTCTCTCCTCATTCTGTGCTTTTTCTATCTTTCTGTTCACCCTCTATTTTCTTGTCATTGGTTCTGAGTCTGCAATTCTCTTTATTGAAGGACAGTCTGGTCTGTTTTATTTATAATTAATGATCTTACTCCATGTGGCAGTACCTAGCCTGGAAATGAGAGAGCTGATCGACTAGCTAAGGAAGGAGCAATAGAAGTACAACCTGATGTACCTGTTATATACCAACAGAGAGCTTCTGTTTGCTGATGATTGCGCTTTATACGCCAACTCAGAGGCGGACATGCAACATAATGTTACAGCTTTCTCACATGCCTGTGCCAACTTTGGGCTCAATATTAACTTGGAGAAGACTGTAGTTATGTACCAGCCAGCTCCAGGGAATAATCACACTGTGCCGAATATCAAAGTGAATGGTCATAGACTAAGTGTTGTGGACAAATTCACCTATCTTGGCAGCACTGTGTCACAAGCTGCCACAATTGATGACGAAGTGAATGCAAGAATCTCCAAGGCCAGTGTGGCCTTTGGCAGACTGTACAAGAATGTATGGGACAGAACTGGAATAAGCCTGCAAACAAAGCTAAAAGTCTACAAAGCAGTTGTATTATCCACACTGCCATATGCTTGTGAAACCTGGACTTTTTATCAGCGACACGCTAGGAAATTAAACCACTTCCACACAGTCTGCCTAAGGAAGCTACTGAAGATTAAATGGCAAGACAAGATCCTGGACACTGAAGTCCTAGAAAGAGCGTCCATGCCCAGTATCCACACTCTACTGATGAAAAATCAGATTCACTGGGCTGGTCACTTGACTCGCATGCCAGATCACAGGCTCCCTAAACAAATTTTTTACAGCGAACTGCGTTGTGGTAAACGCTCCCAAGGTGGCCAGAGGAAACGCTTTAAAGACACTCTGAAAATCTTTCTGAATGCTTTTGGAATTCATCATGACACCTGGGAGACTGCAGCCAGAGACCGAAATTCGTGGCGTGCTTCATTACACAAGGGTGCAGTCATGTGTGAGGCAACCAGGACTGCAAGAGCTGTAAAGAAAAGGCAGGACAGAAAAAACACTGCAGGAAATCCTCCTCCAGAAACGTCAAGCATTCTTTGTCCACATTGTCAAAGAACATTTCGAGCCAAAATAGGCCTTATCAGCCATCTTAGAACCCACGGCTCCATACTTTCAACCCCACTGGATGAAATAAATGGTCATCATCATTCTTGATGGAGAAACAACAACACCTGTTATATACCACTAAAAGGAAAGAATTATCAAATCAGTTAGAAAGCCACCAAAGCAAGCTCAAGATGACTACCATGTTATGGACAGACCTGAACAAGTCATTATTCTGCAGCTCAGAACAGCTCACAGTAGACCTATGCAACCGCATGTATACAAAATGCAAGATTGGTGAAACAGCCATGTGCACATGTGAATTGACGATACAGACAGCAGATCAGATACTCCAAAACTGCCCGAAATACAACATATCTAGGCAAACCTTCTGGCTGGAAGATAAACTCTATGGACCACTGAGTGAACTGAGTTGAGCTAAGAACTGACATCACCATACTCAGGACATTCCAATATGCGTTCCACCCCAAGTTCAACTAAAAAAGACAGTGAAATTCATACAAGAGACAAAGTTGCAGTTATAGACAAATTTCAAGCAAATGAAAGAAGGCAAAGAAGAAGTTCCTAGCCCTTTTAGATTTCCTTCCATCCTTTTTGTTATTACTTTATTTTGTTTGCTGAATGCTTTTACAACTAATGGAAACAAGAAGACAGAACAAAAATAATCCTGCCAAATATGAAGAAATTCACAGAAAAGTCAGAACCTTATGTAAGGAGGCTAAAGAAACATGGCTTGAGAAAAATTGCAGAGAAATTGAAAAACAACACAACAGTAAAAATGCAAAACTAATGCACAAAAGAATTCAGGAGATTACTAATCAAAGAACACGTACATCAGCAGGCTGCCTAAAGACAAAAGATGGAAGAGTCATAATAGAAAAAGATCAGATTTTACATGTATGGTCAGATTACGTGAAAAACCTTTATGACGATAGCAGAGACGAACAATATATTGTTCAAAATAACAATGAAGGGCCAGCAATTTTGAAGATGGAGGTTCAGAATGCTCTTAATCATATGAAATCTGGCAAAACCCCCGGTCCAGACAGCGTCACAACAGAAATGATTAATGCTTTAGAAGAATATGGAATAGATAAAGTTACCAGTCTGCTTAATACAATATATGATACTGGAAACATACCTCATGAGTTATGTAATTCTGTATTTATTGCAATCCCAAAGAAATCAGGAGCCTTGGAATGTGATCAACATCGAACAATTAGTATAATGAGTCACATCACGAAGATTTTGCTAAGAATTATCATGCAAAGAGTTAGGAGGAAAATACAACCTGAAATAGGAGAAGAACAATGTGGGTTTGTAGTAGGCAAGGGTACAGTAAATGCTGTGTATATACTGAGAACCGTAATCGAACGTTCTATAGAAGTAAACAAAGATCTACACCTTTGCTTCATTGACTACACAAAGGCTTTTGATAAAGTGAGACATGTCAACATGATAAGGATGCTTGAAGATCTACAAATTGATGGGAAAGACCTTAGACTTGTAAAAAACATATATTGGAAACAACAAGCTGCCATAAGAGTTGATAATGAAGTAAGCCAATATCAGCCTATTAAGAGAGGTGTGAGACAGGGATGTGTAATGTCTCCAGATCTGTTTTCCCTGTACAGTGAAAATATTTTCAGAAATATTGAAGATATGGAAGGAATCAACATTGGGGGACGATGCATCAATAACATTAGATATGCAGATGACACAGTCTTGATTGCAGACAATGAACAGGACCTGCAACATTTAGTAGATGCGGTTGTTACACACAGTGAACAACTAGGGTTAGAATTAAATTGTAAAAAGACACAGATTATGGTCGTCACTAAGAAGAACGAAATACCACAGTGTAATATACAAGTAAATGGGAATATTCTTCAACAAGTGAATAGGTACAATTACCTCGGAACAGTAATAACATCTGATGGGAGATGCCTTGAAGAGATTAGAACAAGAATCGCCATGGCAAAAGTAGCCTTTAGCAAGATGAAAAACATACTGACCAATAAAAAGATGTCAATTGAAACGAGAAAAAGAGTGTTGAGATGCTACATAGAACCTGTACTTTTATATGGATGTGAAGCTTGGACAATGAGCAGCCAGGCTGAAAAACATCTGATGGCTGTAGAAATGTGGTTTCTGAGGAAAATGCAAAGAATACCATGGACAGCCAGAAAGACCAATGAACAAGTCCTTCAAGAAACAAATGAAGATCGTAAACTGATCAGAGACATTAGACGTAGACAGTCACAATTTTTTGGGCATGTTATGAGAAGAAATGATTTGGAGAACTTGGTGACAACTGGTAAGATCGAGGGGAACAGACCAAGGGGAAGACCTAGAAACAAGTATCTGGATGGCTTGGCCTTGTGGCATGGTCGAGACAAAAACACGGAACTGATCCACGACTCTGTTGATCGAGTGAGATGGCAGAACATGACCGCCCACGCTTACCGGCATGGCACATGATGGATGGAATGCTTATTGCTTATTTACCTTTGACATCTCAATCCCTCGCTAGTTCCCCTGCCTTGTCCATTTGTATGCTTATTTACATTTGGCATCTCCTTCCCTGGTCAGTTCTTTGTCACATTTGTATGCTTAGTTTACCTTTGGCACCTCCTTCCCTGGTCATTTCTTTGTCACATTTGTATGCTTAGTTTACCTTTGTCATCTCCTTCCCTGGCCAGTTCCTTGTCACATTTGTATGCTTAGTTTACCTTTGGCATCTCCTTCCCTGGCCAGTTCCTTGTCCATTTGTATGCTTAGTTTACCTTTGGCATCTCCTTTCCTGCCAGTTCTTTGTCACATTTGTATGCTTAGTTTACCTTTGGCACCTCCTTCCCTGGCCAGTTCCTTGTCACATTTGTATGCTTAGTTTACCTTTGGCACCTCCTTCCCTGGTAGTTCCTTGTCACATTTGTATGCTTAGTTTACCTTTGACATCTCCTTCCCTGGCCAGTTCCTTGTCACATTTGTATGCTTAGTTTACCTTTGGCATCTCCTTCCCTGGCCAGTTCCTTGTCACATTTGTATGCTTAGTTTACCTTTGGCATCTCCTTCCCTGGCCAGTTCTTTGTCACATTTGCATGCTTAGTTTACCTTTGGCACCTCCTTCCCTGGCCAGTTCTTTGTCACATTTGTATGCTTAGTTTACCTTTGGCATCTCCTTCCCTGGCCAGTCCCTTGTCACATTTGTATGCTTAGTTTACCTTTGGCACCTCCTTCCCTGGCCAGTCCCTTGTCACATTTGTATGCTTAGTTTACCTTTGGCACCTCCTTCCCTGGCCAGTTCTTTGTCACATTTGTATGCTTAGTTTACCTTTGGCATCTCCTTCCCTGGCCAGTTCTTTGTCACATTTGTATGCTTAGTTTACCTTTGGCATCTCCTTCCCTGGCCAGTTCTTTGTCACATTTGTATGCTTAGTTTACCTTTGGCACCTCCTTCCCTGGCCAGTTCTTTGTCACATTTGTATGCTTAGTTTACCTTTGGCATCTCCTTCCCTGGCCAGTTCTTTGTCACATTTGTATGCTTAGTTTACCTTTGGCACCTCCTTCCCTGGCCAGTTCTTTGTCACATTTGTATGCTTAGTTTACCTTTGGCAGTCTTGTTTCCTATGTCGTGTTGGAGTACTCCTGCCTCTTACTTCCAGGAACCATGCCTTTCATTGCTGTTCTTACTGTTCATTTTTATCTACTACTAGCTGACGATCCGGCCCGGCATCACCTAGCCTCTGGTGGGGAGCGTCACATCTACTATATATATAGTAGATATGGCTATCCCGAATTGTTGATGCATTGTACTGTCTTTCGTGTTGGCCGACAGGTGTTTTGTCTGCTCTAACTACAACTCTGTAGTCATTAGATGGCATTTGTTCAAGGGCAGTTCTGAACAATCTAATTAATTCATTGTGTTGATCGAATAAATTTTGTAATGCAGTGACAATTTCTCGTTTAGTGCCTGTATTGAATCAACATAGTTGATCAATTACATGAAATAAATGTGAAGGTATTTGGGATCTGCGTTCGGCAGTGGTAGTAGTTATCCTGCACGATGATAAATTTGGCCTTGAACTTTGAATGTTTGCATGTAATTCTTGCGCATGATATTTGTTGCACCAAACGATGTCATTTGGAAACATGAATTGTACTTGCGTATGTTTGCCAAGAAATGTTTTGATTGGCTCGTCGGGTGGTGAATGTAATTGTGACAATTTCACTTTTCCACCGACGCAGCACATTCCTGGTGTTTCATTCTTAAATTTGAGGGCACTGCAATACATGTATAATTTATCAATTTTTCCAATAACCACACTTGGATGAAGACTGTAATCATAATTAGCATCATAACGGAATGCACCAAGATTTAAATCAGCGTCCAGTGTTTGTCTGGATCAAGAAATGCGTACTCGAACGGTTTCCAGTCTTGCTTCCCGTTGCTCGTCTGTTTCTGAAGCTCATAATGCCTTTTTCTTTTGTGCTGAGGTGTAGATCCACCAATCGCTTTTCGTTTGGGTGGGGTAATTGATTTAATTTTGGACCCTGATCTAAAATATGTAAATCAAAATTGAAAATCAAATTTAAAAAAAAATTGATAACAACACCTGTACAACAGATGAACGCGCTTGAGCATCGCGTACTTGAATGGTTTCCAGTCTTGCTTGCCGTTGCTCGCTGTTTCAGATGAATGTGCTTGAGCAGTGCGTACTCGATTGGTTTCCAGATGAACGTGCTTGAGCTGTGCGTACTTGATTGGTTTCCAGATGAACGTGCTTGAGCTGTGCGTACTTGATTGGTTTCCAGTCTTGCTTCCCATTGCTCGTCTGTTTCTGAAGCTCGTAATGCCTTTTTCTTTCGCGATTGAGGAAAAATTGTTGATTTTAAACTAACGAACTATTTCAGTTGGATCCGCAGGAGTGAGAACAACATCTGTACAAAATTTCATCTCAATCGGATGAACCGTTCGGGAACGCATAAAGGACACACAAACAAACATTCTCTTTTATACATATAGTAGATATGTCCAAAGTATTATCCAAGAACATAATGAAGTACCTACCTGTATTTACTGAAACTGAAATTCATATTTCATTCATCCCCAGCACATCCTAGACGACCTGCGTGTGAACCGCAAGGAACTGTTGCAGTACGAGATTGAGTGTTTAGTGGCAATTGAATTTTCCCTCCACATTCCAGACAGTGAAATTTATCCTCACTACCAGCGCCTTCTGTACAGATCATAACCAGAGACACCATTGACCGTCGTTGCCTAATTAGCTTTGATCTGAGCTAGGCTGTGTTATGCCACTTTGTAATTGTTCAGTTGTTTGTTAATAATTACAATTTATGTCGTCGTTAATTTGTAGTGTTACTGCCACAATAACTTGTGTTCAAAATAGCTTTCACTATTTTAATTTGTTTAATAGCAACTTTCACCTCCATTGAAATGTACTGATTGTGTTTGTATTGATTTACACTTTGTTTACTGATCATCTTCTCATTGATCACTGGCTTGGTTTACCACAAGAGTCTTAATCCTAGGGAGGCATTGTTGTTGTGTCCACTTACAACCTCTGAATTGGATAATTATGATTTATATCTTTTGTTTACTTTTGAAATCTTTTTGTATTATTTTTTTTTTGGTAAGCTGAACCAAAATAATTTCTAGTATTAACAATATTAACAAAGCACCTACCCAGATTAAATACCTACCCGGGTTAAATACCTACCCATGTTAAACACCTACTCAGGTTAAACACCTACCCAGGTTAAACACCCACCCAGGTTAAATAACTACTTGGGTTAAACACCTACCTGGGTTAAACACCTGCCTGGGTTAAATACTTACCTGGTTAAACACCTACCTGGGTTAAACACTTACCTGGTTAAATACCTACCCGTGTTAAATATCTCCTGGGTTAAACTCCTACCCAGGTTAAGCACAGACTGGAAAAATTATTGTATTTACATTCTTCAACCAGATGTGTGTCTCAAATTTCAGCTGCAGTTGTCAATTTCAGCTAATTTTTCCTCTGCGATACTTGACAATTGTTCATGAGTTCAGCATATTTTTATTCTTTTCACAGCTGCACAAAGTTTGATGCTATTTGCTTGTGTGGTTAATAAGGTGTCTACTTATCTTATTTTCTGTAAATTTTATTTTTATTGTATGAACTATGTATTTTATATTTTGATTTGCATTTTATTACCAGATGACACTTTCTTTGAGTGCTGACCTGCTCGTCTAATAAGTTGTTATCTGCGTAAGAAGAGTATATTGTGATCTTTTTGTAACTGTTTGTTTTGTTATTGCTGGCACCTTGCTGTCTTGACAGACAATAGTTGGTTCATTTGTGCTTCATAAAAGTAAGAAGAGTATATTGTGATCAATTTGTAACTGTTTGTTTTGTTATTGCTGGCACCTTGCTGTGTTGACAGACAATGGTTTGTTACATTGTGCTTCATAAAAGGCTTAAGTTAACATCCCCTTAGCACAAAGCCTGGGCTGAATTGTACAGACCATATTTGGCCTGTTGTTATTATATAGTTTGAAAAATGGACAGTGAATAAACATGGTGAAATCTTACGTAGGCATTTGAGATGTGATGTTACTGAAAAATAACAAGAACCAGCTGGATTTATAAATTGGCAAATCAAGTTCTGGAAAATATAATAGAACAAAGAATTCTTCTTAAAGTAATCTAAAAATTAAGTCTTTTATGTCTTGGTCACACCCTAAGACATGAAGAAACACTAAATAGATCACTGGAGGGTACAGTACTGAGGACAAGAGGAAGGGGCACTCATAGGTCAATATTTGTAAAACAGATTTATCATTGCAGACAAACATGGATTTAACAGACTGGCACAAGGCAGCTAACTATGAAATAGGACGATCAGGAAGATTTATGGCCAGCCTACATATTGAAATACTTAATGATGAATTTTGTTGTTGTTGCATATTATGATTTATGTTGTATATTGCAATTTTGTTCAGTATTATTCCATGCATTGTTTTTAAAATAACTTTCAGTATTACTAATTTGCACAACATTTTTTTGTTCAGTATTTTTCATTTTGATTGAGATCAACACTTTTTGTGCTAGTCTGTATTTGCTTAAAGATATTACACATGTTTTGGTACCTAACAGCTGTATATTGTCTGGTTTTGTAACACATATTGTGACACCATTTTTGTTGCCTTTCTGCTGAGGGACGAGGTTTTATAGAGAACCTCCTCTCCAGCCTTTTATTTTCTTTGTGACCAGTTTAAGCTTAGCTCTTGGTTTCATCAGAAACTGTCCATCGCTTGTGCTCTAGCTGGTTTTGGAAAGTCCCAAAAGTCTGAAGCCATTTCTTGTGGTCTCTGATTCATGTAGTGGCTACTGGTCTTCTTCCAATCTGGAGACATGGGCAAGCCATCTCATCTGAGACTGCTGCTTCTGGGTCTGTCAGGGCTAAATTTCAGGGTACTGTTTAAAGCAGGGACATGTAAGATTGTTTGGAAATACTGTCATGGATTGTTTTACTATGTGAATACTATTGCCGCATGTATATTTATGCAATGCCAGAACACCATCTGAATGGTTCCTAGATGCTCGAGTTAAAAGCAGTCATCCACTTCAGTTGAAGAAAATACATATTCATGTTATATGTTCACTTGTCTTTATGTCATGTGTCAGGATGTCGCATGTATATTTATGCAATGCCAGAACACCAACTGAATGGTTCCTAGATGCACGAGTTAAAAGCAGTCATCCACGTTATATGTTCACATGTCTTCATATCATTTGTCAGGATATCCAGTCAAAGAACTGGTATTCATTTTCTTGAAAATATCACTGCATCATACATTAGCTTTGTGACTCCCTATAAGCTCAGTTTTGTAGAATTATTGTGATGGTTAACTCTTGCCTTCTACATCCCGTCATTGAATCAGATGGTTTTACTTCCCGTAAAGCAGGCTATTTGTCCACTACCCATGTTTTACTAAGTGTAGACATTTTGTCAGAATAGTAGCATGGGTTTTGTGTTGCTTTATATCTTTATTTATTATTTTATGCATTTTATTAATAACAGGTTTGGATTGCTGTTTAATTTTCTTTGTTCAGTGTCAAATAACCATTCCCTATCTCAGTTATAAAATTTGCATTCCCCGCCAGGTATTTTCCCAATGCAATTGACTTATATCCAGAACACCAAGGACTGAGATCTGTAGTAAGATCATGCCTATAATACATGGCAAGGTGCATGATGACGGGCTGGGATAGGGCGTGATTCAAACTGCAACTTTCATGAAGGCAATATGGAGGACGTGTTTCACTGTTTGCCCTTATCACTTGAAGGCAATATGGGGGACGTGTTTCACTCTTTGCCCTTATCGCATAAGGCAATATGGGGGACGTGTTTCACTGTTTGTTTGCCCTTATCACATGAAGGCAATATGGGGACATGTTTCACTCTTTGCTTGCCCTTATCACATGAACACATCTGCACTTCAAACTGTC
Organism: Cepaea hortensis; assembly: GCA_963921405.1. Classification (NCBI taxonomy): domain Eukaryota; kingdom Metazoa; phylum Mollusca; class Gastropoda; order Stylommatophora; family Helicidae; genus Cepaea; species Cepaea hortensis. The sequence goes on from OY992893.1 coordinate 30,025,701, forward strand.
ATTTTGTTAAATACTTGATGCATCATGAGTTCCTCAAATTGTCTTCTAGCAGATTTTCCCAGGATTGAGATGACTAATTTTCTTAGGTGTTTGTTTTGTACTATACTGACTTATTTAAACCCTGGTAATGGCTTTGTTTTAGCCTGAAGTTGTAAAACATGTACCTAGGTGTATTGCTTCTTCATTATGTGCCTTGCCCACTGGCATGGGTGATCATGCTTCTGTATATCTCACAATCTCCAACAGAATGTTACAGTTCATGTGATATCTTTCTACACCATGATGAAATGTGGTTAAGAATATTCTCACTTTGTCTTCCTCTGTCTTATTTCCATGATTTGTTCGGTTGTTTCGATGTTTCAGTTTTTCTTTTCTCACAATGTGGCCAAAAACATTGACCGCACCTTACTGATGTTTGTACTGTGGATTTATGAAAGAACAAACTAGCAAGAAAGTCACCTGGTAATGCATGACTTAACTGCCAGACTTGCTTCTCCATTAGGCTGAAAGGATTTTGGACATCGCCCGCACTGAAGTTGTGACATATGAATAATTTCATGGCTCACAGTGCCCAACCTGCCACATACACCAAAACCTACACAAACTGTAAACAGCCTTTTGTAGGTTGATTTTTCTTCACATTTTGGAATTTTACCATGGAGGAAACAAGCAAAACTTATTTTTTTTAAACGATTCCCATGTGACAAAATGATCTCTCTCTCTCTCTCTCTCTCTCTCTCTCTCTCTCTCTCTCTCTCTCTCTCTCTCTCTCTCTCTCTCTCTCTCTCTCTCTCTCTCTCTCTCTCTCTCTCTCTCTCTCTCTCTCTCTCTCTGTGTAACCCCTCTCCCCCCCCCACACACCATGTGCAACCCCCCCCCCCCCCCCCACACACACACACACACACACCCACCTACCTACCTTTTATTGTCCAAGATGGAATAATGTTCATTTCTTAGAAATTAGGTGTGTATGTGAGAGAGAACAAATGAACAAACTTTATTTTATAGAGAGAGAGAGAACAGTAAGTCTGTCTGCAAGATGATCCTGTTAATAGGTTATAAACCGGAGTCATCCCAGTTAGCGGCCGATTTCATACCAATCTGACCCCGTGACCTAATATGTCTGAATACCTCAGCCTTCGACATCCCTGTGTACAACTCTATATTGATGCAAATTTTGCACCTTTTCACCATGTTATTATTTTCTTCAATTTTAAATAGCACATTCCTCATCCACGTTTGCCAAAGACAGTTGTGTGGTTGAGAAACATTGAGATAAATGTTGACTTCTCTCTCATACGACAAGCCTACCACTTATTTCATCTCATTGTTAAACACCTGCTTAGTTTACCATTTAACAGTTTACCAATCAGTCAAGGGCTAACTTGCAAAAACAAGGAATAAGAATGCGTATGAAAATAAAGCCACATACTTAAAGAAAAAGAAAGAAGTCTAGGCTACCAGAAAAGTATGATCAATCCAGCAACAACTACCAATCTCTTGACTGGCAGGGACAGATCACCATTCTGCACCTCAGCATGAGTCACAACCTGCTACAAAAATTCCTGTATAAGGTTTGTCTCTTGGCTGCAACATCATGCACATGTGGACTAAGCGGACAGACTGCTGTACATCTTCTGCAGGGTTGTCCTGTGTACAGCTTAGAAAGGTATACCAGTCCTGTGTACAGCTAAAAAAAATTTACCAGTCCTGTCTACAGCTAAGAAAGGTATACCAGTCCTGTGTACAGCTAAGAAAGATTTACCAGTCCTGTGTACAGCTAAGAAAGATTTACCAGTCCTGTGTACAGCTAAGAATGATTTACCAGTCCTATGTACAGCTAAGACAGATTTACCAGTCCTGTGTACAGCTAAGAAAGATTTACCAGTTCTGTGTACAGCTAAGAAAGATTTACCAGTCCTGTGTACAGCTAAGATAGATATACCAGTCCTGTGTACAGCTAAGAAAGGTATACCAGTCCATTAAATTACAAGCTGTATGGAACTAAAGAAGAGCCCCAGAAACAGTTGAGTTCATCACGAGAGCTCACCTGATGGCATAATCATCACAGACTCCGTGGGAAGGCCAGACGCATAATCAGATTGTAACTGGTACCATTAGTACTGGGACTCTTCACTGATTGTTGAATATGAGGACGGAGTATGTATGGGAATGTCCTGAGTGCTCTGATGTCAGTTCTAGACTCAACTCATCAAAGACTGCGATACCAAGAAAGAATATCAGGTACTGTGGTCATCTTGGTTCCAGATTTTTTTTTATGTGAAAGAAACGATGGCCAGTATGATACTAATCACATCTCTTGTTTGGCATCCACTGTCAATAACATAATCTTAACACCACATTCCCAGCATGCCTTTGTGTTACATAAACTGAATTTACTTTTACATTTTGATGCTATAGATAAGATTGAACTATATCAGGTCTAACTAGGTCAGTAAATGGCTGGGGAATCATGTTGCAATTGAATATTTTTGATACCTTTTACATTTGTACATATTTAATCCAGGAAATCATTTATAGGCAAACACTGATGGATAGATGCAATAAATCTTGGACTGATACCATTCCTTCACTCCTTCCTAACTACATGTGAGTGAAACCAGCATATCCTACTTATAAAATTATTTATAGGCAAACACTGATGGAGAGATGCAATAAATCTTGGACTGATACCATTCCTTCACTCCTTCCTTGCTACATGCGAATGAAACCAGCATATCCTACTCATAACTTAACTCCTTACATCCAATGTAGGCAGTTTCAACCAAATATATCCAAGGTCTTTCTGAGCCAGACATTTATTGCTTTAACTTCTCCTACCCATCCATTTATTACTTGAATTCCATCCAGTCCAAATGAGACAAAATATATGGGGCCGTATTTGCAAGCCTTCATGATGGGAGGCCAGTAATCATGGCCAATAGCATTTATGGTTTGTTGGTTTTGTCCTGGTTATAATGTGTGCATATCGCCGGCATTACCTTGGGTAACATGAAAATTATTTTGAAACAACAGAGACATTAAATGATCTTCAAATTAAAACTTGGATAGAGGAAGATAGATGGAGGTAAACAGGGAGAGATTGTAGGATTGATAGAGAAAGAGAGATTGGGGGAGAGATAGGGAGGGATTTAGAATTGATAGAGAAAGAGAGATTGGTGGAGTGATAGAGAGAGCGAGAGATTGGGGGAGTGATAGAGAGTGATTGGGAGAATGATAGAGAGAGAGATTGGGGGAGTAATTGAGAGAGAGAGAATAGGGAAGTGATAGAAGGAAAGAGATTGAGGGAGTGATAGAGTGAAAGATTGGCGGAGTGATAGAGAGAGATTGGGGAAGTGATTGAGGGAGTGATAGAGATTAATTGGGGGAGTTATAGAGAGTAATTGGGGGAGTGATATATAGAGAGAGAGGGGAGGGGGAGGTAATCCACAGAACAACCGGGACATCCTTCAATAGTTAAAAGTAAACCCTGTTTCACAGTTTTAACTCCTATCAAGGTGTCACTACGGCAGAGTGGTGAAGCCACCTGCCTAGTGCTACAAAGGTCAGAGGTTTTATCTTCAGACGCCCACAATGACGTTCACGAGTGGAATTTTTCTTGGAGACCTGTTGTGGCCATCTCAGGAGTCATGTAGTTCATACTCTGTGCGACACTTTCAACAGGGCACTCTGTGGAAAGAAGACCACGCTGTACAGAATAGAACCCCATGCTGAGGTCAGCATGGCAGAATGGATCAGATTAATTGCTCTTAAACTTCTGGTCTGCTGATGGTGAGGTAGTGGGTTCAATCCCTACATTGGTCAGGTGGACTAAAATGTTGACTTCTCATCCTTGACTTGGGTTAGTTTAAAGTAACAACTTGGGAAGAGTTAAGCAGTTCTTATGAAAACTGGTCACTGCTATATAGTTTATTATAGAGCAATAAGTGTGTCATGTAGTATCAGTAATGTGAATTGTATATACATTTGCATATATATATGTCATGTATACCTACATACATACATACATAACATACATACAGTCATGTTTTTATACATGTGTTTGTACACATAATCTGTGTTGTTGAAGATATTACTGCCAGATTTCATATTGAATAATGTTATTCTGGCCTAATTTGTAAGTTCACTACTTTGTAAGTACAATACTTAGTAAGGGTACTACTTTGTAGGAACACTACTTTGTAAGTACACTACTTTGTATGTACACTACTTTGTGTTACTATTGAAGACCTATTTCCAGTAGATGGTAACATTCTCAACAAAGAGTTTAACTGCTATTATATTTGTATGGCTAATTCCTTCTGAACTGAGCTTTCAAACATTGGTGTCATAGACAAGAAAATGTTTATGTCTATGTTCTCTTGGACTGTTTTCTTAAACTGGGAATATATCATGGAGCGCATGTTTTGATATTTGTCTTTTTTTTTTTTAAATTGGAGATGTATCATGAGGCGAGAAATGATTCATTTGAATGTTCTGATCTTTAGATATGTTCTGATATGTAGATATGAACAAGAAATACTAGTGTAAACATTGAGCCATTCAGCTCATTTCAGAAATTGCAAACATACAAAATAGACATTTGGTCATACATGTAGGAGATTCTGTAAAATAAGAGAACATATTTGCTGGCTGGAATGTTGAGGTATTTAGTCATAAATGTTGAAACTTCTTTAGAACAAGAGTGCATGTTCACTGGCTGGAATGTTAAGATATTAGATTATAAATACGAAAACTTCCTTAAAACAAAGAGAACATATTTGCTGGTCAGAATGTTTATCTATTTAGTCATGAATGTTGAAGCCTATATAGAACAAGAATGGGTATTTATTGAATGAAATGTTTACACATCTTTATTAACTCCTTCCTTTAGATAACAAATATGAAAACTGTTGTTATGATATTGCTTAAACATACATACTATACTATTGTAGATACTGACATGAAATTTGTAATCATTTTAATGAAACAATTAACCTAAATACTGTATTTCTATTCTCAATGATTAGTCAATTATAGAATCAAAATGTTGTACAGAACAAATGTTCCGTCCATGGACTTGAATCGGATTTTCTAGACATACGTTAACATATAGTTATATTTTACCAAGAGACACCTGCCAAATATTGAATCTGGTTGTTTCATATTTTTGCATTTACTTAAACCACTTCCATGTCTCTTCCCCCATGACATGCCAGCTTCATTACTGGTTCTGTATATATGTGAACACTATTAGCACATACATTTATTATTTGTATGTTGTTCATTTTGCTTTTATTTGTCTCAAGTATTTCCTTTCTAATTTCAGTTTTGTTTAATGTGCTCTATTGGCACTTGTTATATACATTTGATTGGTGTTTTTATGACATGTATATCGTGCCCGCAATCATGTTTGTACTTTGATTACTGGTGCACGAAAGAGGCAACTAAAACAAGAAATGTGGTTTGAACCCTAGTCTTTTGTTTGTCCAGTCGGCAGGTTGACTTATGCACCGCTGTCTGTAATGTGCTTATTTGACATGCTTACTGTTTATTTGTGAACCATATCATCTTCCGCAATAATTTTGCCTGTTTTCAGACTTTGGAGTAACTTTAACAGCACTACTCATTTGACAGCACTACTCATTTGACAGCATAACCCATTTGACAGCACAACCCATTTGATAGAGCTGTGGTGGTGTAGTGGTTAACACACTTGCCTGCCAAATCAGTGGTCTGGGTTCAATCCCCTGCAGGCAGGATGATTTTTATTGACCCAGACAGCTCTGGGGTTGGCCTGGCCTCATTAAATGGATACTAGACCATTTTCAGAATTTTCTGGGAAAGAAAGGAAGTGAACACCTCACCTCATGTCACACTTGTAATATGTGAAAGCCTAACACATCACACTCCAATGGCAGTATGTGCTGTGGGACCACCTTTGTACTAATTTGAAAGCACCATCCATTTGACAGCACTATCCGTTTGACAGAACCATACATTTGACAGCACCATCCACTTGACAGCACCATCCACTTGACAGCACCATCTGTTTGACAGAACCATACATTTGACAGCACCATCCATTTGACAGCACCATACATTTGACAGCACCGTACATTTGACAGCACCATCCGTTTGACAGCGCTGTACAATTGACAGCACCATTTGACTTGCTTTTCAAACTGTTGTCGTAATAGGTTATTCAGTCCAAAAACATGCCACTCCACAGTTAATCTAATGTTGTAACTGACAGTATATCTTGGGATATTAATGTTTATCCTTGCCTTCTACATCCTAATGAAAGACTTACATGCTACTAATATTCTCTTATGATAACTTTTTTTTATAGCTGTTGTTACTGTTATATCCTTGCCCATAATAATATTACATAAATTTAAGTTGTAATTTCTGATGATTCCTCATGATGATTCAGCTGTCTGCATTAATGAGATAGCTGACTGACTTAAAGGGCACATTTTACTTAGGAAAAACACATATCAGAGAAGGTTGCTTATGTATCAGAGAAGGGTGTTCATGTTTCAGAGTAGGGTGTTCATGTTTCAGAGTAGGGTGTTCATTTTTCAGAGAAGGGTGTTCATGTTTCAGAGAAGAGTGTTCATGTATCAGAGAAGGATGTTTATGGATGGACTTATTGATTATGATATGTGTTGTTCAAACAGCGTTTTTTGGTCATGTGATGAGAAGAGAGGCATTGGAGAACATCATGACAACTGGAAAGATCGAGGGGAAGAGAGGCAGAGGCAGACCAAGAGAAATGATGCTGGATAGATTGAGACGGCATGAAGGAATGTCATCAGCAGAATTGATCCAGAACACCAAAGACAGATCTATGGAGAGTCATGAATGCCTACGCCAGCTGGCATGGCACTTGATATGATGATTTGTTGTTATTGTTCGTCTTCAGGTACATGATCTTATGCAGACATTTGAGATCATGACTCTTTCATACGATATCCTAATGAATTTGGTATTGCTTGTATTAGCATTTGCTGCACTTTCTACATACATCTCTCTCTGTTTTCTTCTGTCCATGTTGCCTGGTATGTTCCCACCTAAAACTAGTTTCTCTGATCCATCTCTTCTGTTTATGTGGTCTATACATTTCACTTGTCTTTCCTAGTGGGTGTGTTGGTGTAATGGTTAGGACATTACATTGTGACAGGGGCTTGAATGTGGTCAGGCCAAGGCTCGATGTCAGCTCTCAATGTTTGCTGAGGGAGGGACAGACTGGCCATCTGTTCCTCCGTACACACAGACCCACAACAATGTGATAGCGCTAACATTTCACATACCCACGGCAGATTCCCTCTTTTTGTGTTTAACATTTTTATTTGTTGCCCGGTGTTTAAGCTGTCCACATGCTTCTCTCTCTGTCTTCCTCTGCCTCTCATGTCTTGTATTTTCCCATGTTAGGCTAATTTCTCTGTTCTAACTCTTCTGATAATGTGCACCATACATTTCACTTGTTTTTTTTTTCCTTGTGGTGTTGATTCTGTGACACCTGCAGATCTCACTACCACATCTGTGAGTTTCTTGCCCATCCACAATCAACAGCTGGGAAACATAACTACAATAAATTATCAGGAGACGAGCAGGATTGGAGATTCGTGATGTCCAGTGTCTGCTCCATACCAGGGTGGACAGGGTTGAATGTGTACCCAGTTTGCTTTACTTGGGATCTGTGGTAACACAGTAGCTTGAGCACTTGCCTGCCAGCCTGGTGATCATGAGTTCAAATCCCCCATTTGGCAGATTGTAGAAAGTAACCTGGCTTCTAGATCAACCCAACCTAAAATGGGAACCTGGAGATGTTCTGGACAGTAAAGGCTACTTCACCCATTAAGTATTGACTGGTCTATACAAATATGGGTTTAACACCAAATGCCTTGAGTCTAGCACCATATACCCTTTGCACGTTAAGGTGTGTAAGAGGATGCTGTGTTTTACTCACCACATGCCCTTTCTGCTTCAACGTGTGTGGGAAGGTCCTTTACTTTAACTTGCTTGACTCATGACATGGACATTTTGTGCAATATGTAATCAGGTCTGTTTGTGTCTGAAGTAACTGAATATCACACAGTGACAATCGCAGTGTCTAAACAGCCACAAATGGGCACTTGTAATGATGACCGTATAATTCAGTTGATGCTGCTATAATGAGGAGTGGCTGGCTGAGTGCTAGAATGCTGGATTCTCCTTCAGGAGACCCAGGTTCGAATCCTTGGTAAGGCATGGATTTTTTTCTGTTGGGGAGAAAAAAGGAAAACCCTAACCTGCAGTTTGTGGTGACTGCACTAGCCAGGCGGCCTTAATTCCTCAGGCTCAAGACCCCCACCTGCCATACACCACAAAGTACTATACAGGCAGTCAATATCAGATATTTGACTGCTATAACTGAGATGTATGCAGTTAGGGCATCAGTCTCTTAGATCTATAGACGTGGATTCTCAACTATGGTTGGGCAAAGGATTTGTGCCAGTTGGGTTGTAAAGTAGAAAAACACCTGGCCTGTGCCTAATATATTGTGACTGACTGGACAAGTGGTTGTTATACCTGAGCAGTTGGTGAACATAAAAAATTGTTGCAATAAAAGCCGTGATAATGTTGCTTTTTTGTATGTTTTGTTTTTTAAAAATATCATGACGGTTCAAATCAGCAGTGGTTCGAATCGCATTGGTAACTTACGGGGTATGTGAGCCGGCCGCTCAGAAAGCAATGGCAAACTACTGAGCGTAATCTTGCCAAGAGATCAACATACAGCTGAAAGATGCTGGTGTTGACAGCTAAGTCCTGTAAAGGATATGCTAAAAAAAACAAACATGACTTCAGTCTTTGTAATGGTTCTCTATAGTTTGTCAATTTATTTCCATAACTCACTAATAATGATTTAAACACCTGTTGTAAACACATAAATATCAGTTGCAGGGGAAACCCTTGAAATAACATTAGAAACTAATTTGCAGGTATTGACAAGCATGCTTTTTGATAACCAGTGTTCTTCAAAAATTGTGTTCTTGTTTCTCATTTTGTCATCCATTGGGTTGTTTATTCTCTTCTGTAATCCTTATGTGAATCATTAGCAATTGACCACAGCTGATTTTTAAGTGTTCATATGTTGGCACAGGAAATATGCAAGCTCTCTGTACTCTGACTTGTGTTCTTCCATAATTTCTTCTTTCCATCACTTCCTGGGTTATCCTCTCACTTTGTATCCTGATGTTCTCATGTAGAATGTTTTAGCCACTGGGTGCTCTTGTCCTGTTCTATCTAAATGTACAAATTATTTCATTCTTTGTTTTGTTCTGTAGAGTCAGTAAATGGTGCTATTCCTACACTTTTTTTTGGTTTCTTATTTGTCTCTCTAGCTCTTCTTGTTTTTCCAGCTGCGTTTCTTATGCACCTCATCTCAGGTGTTGTGATTTTATGCCTTTGTGTTTCTAGGACTGTCCATATCTGGCACTGGTATCACAGCATTGGGACAAGCTTTTTTTTTAACGCATATAAATATTTGGATATTTTAGGATACATGCTTTTTGATAGTCACTGTTTCTTTTACTGTTGTAATTTTCTATGCATCTGCAAAGAAGGTAAGTCTGCCATTGCTTTCCTTCTTGGCAGTGACCAAGTGGTAGTGAATTCTCTGATCTCTATGTCTTCCCTCTGCTTCTGCAAGTGCCAGTCAATACCTGCAAATTTGTATCTCTGTTGTATCATATAATGTTGTCTTTCAGCATGTTACTTTCCTCACAGATATTGACAGTCATAAGTAAACACACATGTATTAGTAGCGTGAACTGTATGTTCAGCAAAATGGTGGCCAGCCGCTGAACTAACCGAACTGCCTTATGCAGTAATACGTGGCTGTTGGTTTTCTAGTGACTGCCGCTTCCATCGACCATGAACTGCATTTTTCGTGGCAGATTTTTTTTTGGGAATTCTGGCAGCGTCATTATGCATAGTAAACCTCTGCGGGCTGGTTGGTTTGTTGAGACTCCTGTCTGTTCCACTTTTCACATGGGGCAGTGAGGAGCATTTTGTGTAATACTCACTGGCACAGGAAAAGAGCATTATGGGGCGACCCTTTGCTGTGAAGTCAGAACCGCGACTAACTAACATGTATTGTTTGGTGATCATTGAAGAAGAAGAAAGAACATATTTATGTGGCCTCAAAGGGTTCCGCAATTGATATTTATGAGTACCAGATATTGGGCATTATAACATCTGAGGAATATAGAATAATCTATTCTGGTGGAGAGAAACAACAGTGAGGAGTAGCAATTATAATGGATACAGAGAGATCAAAATCGATCAAAGGATATTGGACTGTATCAGACAGAGTGTTACTGGTGAAGTTGAGTGGAAGACCTTTTGATGTCAACGTCATACAAGTTTATGCACCAACAGCAGATAGTAGTGATGACAGCATTGATGAATTTTATAATGATTTAGAGAATGCCTTCAAGAAATGTAAGAATTCTGAAGTAAATATCATAATGGGTGACTGGAAGGCCAAAGTTGGAAATCAAGAGGACGGATGCATAATAGGCAAGTATGGACTTGGGGAAGAGAATGAAAGAGGTTGCACACTTGTACAGTGGGCAAAAGAGCGTAATGTGATTATTGGAAACACCTGGTATCAACAGCACCCCAGGAGTTTATGGACATGGAGGAGTCCTGATCATAAAATCAAAAATCAGATTGATTACATTCTCATCAATAGAAGATTTTGAAATGCCTTAAAAGTCGCAAAAACTATACCAAGTGCAGACTGCTACAGCGACCATAGATTAATCTTAAGCAATTTACATATAAAATTAAAGAAAGTCAAATATACACCAAAAAAACAAAATTTGATCTAAGGGCACTGAAGAGTGAGGAGATAAAATATGAATTCAACACAGAGGTAAAGAACAGATTTGATGCATTGTCCAATATGGAAATATTATTTTAAGATGTCAACAACCAATGGGAAATCTTAAAGAAATCAGTCAACCAAGCTGCAGAATCAACCATCCCAAAAATAAAGATAATAGGACGCAAGAAATGAATGACGGAAGACATCTTAAAACTGAAGGAAGGTGAGGACAGGCAAGCTTCGGGCAGAGTGGCTTGCTTTGCTTCGGAGGTCACGGGTGGCAAGCATAGCCTGGATCTTTTCTCCGGGGCATGCCGGTGTGCTGGGGAATGAACAGGTGGACAGATTGGCTGGCTCTGCAAAACTTGGTGGAGTATTGATGCATGACAAGGCAGACGTGATTGCGGCCTTGTGGGAGCACGTGTACACCTCAGAGGAGCAAATGGATTACCATGGTCTGGCAAGAATGAGACAGAGAGGAGTGACTAGGGGATCTGGCCAACGCTCGACGCTCAGAGGAAAGGCGAGATGGACATATAATCAGATTGCTACTGGTACTATTGGTGTTGAAACTCTTCGCTGGCTGCTGAGGATGGGGACTGAGCACTTATGGGAATGCCCTGAATGCTGTGATGTCAGTTCCTAAATCAATCAATCAATCAATCTTAAAACTCATGGAAATAAGAAGAAATAACAAAAATAACAAGGAAAAATATGAAGAGATTCACAGGAAAATTAGGAAGCTATGCAAAGAGGCAAAAGAAACATGGCTTGATGAAAATTGCAAGGAAATTGAAAACCAACACAACACTCGAATACCAAAGTAATGCACAAAAGAATTAATGACATCACTAATAAAACAACACACACATCAACGGGTTGCCTAAAAACCAAAGATGGCAAAATCATAATAGAAAAAGATCAGATTTTACATGCGTGGTCAGATTATATGAAAGACCTTTATGATGATACAAGAGAAGAACAATGTGATCATCGGAATAATAATGAAGGATCATCAATTTTGAAGATGCAAGTCCAGAATGCTCTTAACCATATGAAATCTGGAAAGACCCCGAGTACATATAACATCACAATAGAAATGATCAATGCCTGAGAAGAATATGGAATAGACCAAGTCACCAGACTGCTGAATGCAATATATGATACTGAAGATATACCTCCTGAATTGTGTAAATTTATATTTATTGCAATCCCAAAGAAATCAGGAGCTTTGGAATGTGATCAACATCGAACAATTAATATAATGAGCCACATCACGAAGATTTTGCTGAGAATTATCATGCAAAGAGTTAGGAAGAAAATACAACCTGAAATAGGAGAGGAAAGATGTAGGTTTGTAGAAGGCAAGGGCACAGTAAATGCTGTGTATATGCTGAGAACAGTAATTGAACGTTCTATAGAAGTAAACAAAGATCTATATCTTTGCTTTATTGACTACACAAAGGCTTTCAATAAAGTGAGACATGTCGACATGATAAGGATGCTTGAAGATCTACAAATTGATGGAAAAGACCTTAGGCTTGTAAAAAACATATTGGAAACAACAAGCTGCCATCAGAATTGATAATGATGTAGGTCAATATCAGCCTGTTAAGAGAGGTGTGAGACAGGGATGTGCAATGTCTTCAGATCTTTTTACCCTGTACAGTGAAAGTATTTTCAGAAAGATAGAAGATATGGAAGGAATCAACATTGGGGGAAGACACATCAATAACATTAGATATGCAGATGATAAGTCTTGATTGCAGACAATGAACAGGACCTGCAACATTTAGTAGATGCGGTTGTTGCACACAGTAAGCAACTAGGGTTAGAATTGAATAGTAAGAAGACACAGATTATGGTCATCACTGGGAAGAAGCAAATACCACAATGTGATATGCAAGTAAATGGGCATATTCTTAAGCAAGTTAATCAGTACAGTTATCTTGGAACAGTCATAACATCTGATGGGAGATGCCTTGAAGAGATTAGAACAAGAATTGCCATTATGAAGGTAGCCTTTTGCAAGAAGAAAAACACACTGACCAAAAAATAATATCAACTGAAACAAGAAAAAGAGAATTGAAGTGCTATATAGAACCTGTATTTTTGTATGGATGTGAAGCGTGGACAATGAACAGACAAGTTGAAAAACGTCTGATGGCTGTGGAAATGTGGTTTCTGAGGAAAATGCGAAGAATACATGAGGATATAGTAATCATCATGTAGTGTCGCCCTCATCAAGGCCCACTGAAAAGCCTTGCCATCTCTGGCCATTTCTTCTTCCACATACACCCTCATGCGCAAAGTGTCTGCAATGTCCTCCTGTCTCCATCTTCATGCAGCTCCACCCCAGCCTCATCTCCCAGAGACCACGCCTTCCATCAGTGCTCTCCCCCAGCCACTGTGACGTGGCCACAGTATTTCACTTTCTGAAACATGACACCGTTCATAAGCCAGTTGTCTTCCATGTTCAGATCTTTAGAATGTCAGTGGTTTTCTTCTACTTGGTCCATGATATTCTAAGAACTTTTTGGTAGCCTTTGAGATCAAAATCCCCAATTTTCATCTTTAGTGATAGCAACATTGTCCATGACTCACATCCATATGTTACCACAGGAAAGATACATTTCCTAAAACATTTTATTTTAACTTGTTGTCATGTCTGACATTGTTATATTCAGAATGAGTTAAACTTGGCTGTCATGTATGACATTGTTATATTCACAATGAGTTCAACTAGGCTGTCATGCCTGACATTGTTATATTCACAATGAGTTAAACTAGGCTGTGATGTCTAACATTGTTATATTCACAATGAGTTAAAATAGGTCGTCATTCCTGACATTGTTATATTCATAATGAATTAACCTAGGCTGTCATGCCTGACATTGTTATATTCATAATGAGCTAAACTAGGCTGTCATGTCTGACATTGTTATATTAACAATGAGTTAAACTAGGCTGTCATGCCTGACATTGTTATATTCACAATGAGTTAAACTAGGCTGTCATGTCTGACATTGTTATATATTCACAATGAGTTAAACTAAGATGTCATGTCTGACATTGTTATATTCACAATGAGTTAAACTAGGCTGTCATGCCTGACATTGTTATATTCACAATGAGTTAAACTAGGCTATCATGCCTGACATTGTTATATTCACAATGAGTTAAACTAGGTTGTCATGCCTGACATTGTTATATTCACAATGAGTTAAACTAGGTTGTCATGTCTGACATTGTTATATTCACAATGAGTTAAACTAGGCTGTCATGTCTGACATTTTTATATTTAGAATGAGTTAAACTAGGCTGTCATGCCTGACATTGTTATATTTAGAATGAGTTAAACTAGGCTGTCATGTCTGACATTGTTATATTTAGAATGAGTTAAACTAGGCTGTCATGCCTGACATTGTTATATTTAGAATGAGTTAAACTAGGCTGTCATGCCTGACATTGTTATATTCACAATGAGTTAAACTAGGCTGTCATGCCTGACATTGTTATATTCAGAATGAGTTAAACTAGGCTGTCATGTCTGACATTGTTATATTCACAATGAGTTAAACTAGGTTGTCATGCCTGACATTGTTATATTCACAATGAGTTAAACTAGGCTGTCATGCCTGACATTGTTATATTCACAATGAGTTAAACTAGGCTGTCATGCCTGACATTGTTATATTCACAATGAGTTAAACTAGGCTGTCATGCCTGACATTGTTATATTCACAATGAGTTAAACTAGGCTGTCATGCCTGACATTGTTATATTCACAATGAGTTAAACTAGGCTGTCATGCCTGACATTGTTATATTCACAATGAGTTAAACTAGGCTGTCATGCCTGACATTGTTATATTCACAATGAGTTAAACTAGGTTGTCATGCCTGACATTGTTATATTCACAATGAGTTAAACTAGGCTGTCATGCCTGACATTGTTATATTCACAATGAGTTAAACTAGGCTGTCATGCCTGACATTGTTATATTCAGAATGAGTTAAACTAGGTTGTCATTCCTGACATTGTTATATTCAGAATGAGTTAAACTAGGTTGTCATGCCTGACATTGTTATATTCACAATGAGTTAAACTAGGCTGTCATGCCTGACATTGTTATATTCACAATGAGTTAAACTAGGCTGTCATGCCTGACATTGTTATATTTAGAATGAGTTAAAGTAGGTTTTCATGCCTGACATTGTTATATTCACAATGAGTTAAACTAGGCTGTCATGCCTGACATTGTTATATTCACAATGAGTTAAACTAGATTGTCATGCCTGACATTGTTATATTCACAATGAGTTAAACTAGGTTGTCATGCCTGACATTGTTATATTCACAATGAGTTAAACTGGGCTGTCATGCCCGACATTGTTATATTCAGAATGAGTTAAACTAGGTTGTCATGCCTGACATTGTTATATTCACAATGAGTTAAACTAGGCTGTCATGTCTGACATTGTTATATTCACAATGAGTTAAACTAGGCTGTCATGTCTGACATTGTTATATTCACAATGAGTTAAACCAGGTTGTCATGCCTGACATTGTTATATTCACAATGAGTTAAACTAGGTTGTCATGCCTGACATTGTTATATTCACAATGAGTTAAATTAGGCTGCCATGTCTGACATTGTTATATTCACAGTGAGTTAAACTAGGCTGTCATGTCTGACATTGTTATATTCACAATGAGTTAAACTAGGCTGTCATGCCTGACATTGTTATATTCACAATGAGTTAAACTAGGCTGTCATGTATGACATTGTTATATTCACAATGAGTTAAACTAGGCTGTCATGTATGACATTGTTATATTCACAATGAGTTAAACTAGGCTGTCATTGTTATATTCACAATGAGTTAAACTAGGTTGTCATGCCTGACATTGTTATATTCACAATGAGTTAAACTAGGCTGTGATGCCTGACATTGTTATATTCACAATGAGTTAAACTAGGCTGTGATGCCTGACATTGTTATATTCACTATGAAATAAACTAGGCTGTGATGCCTGACATTGTTATATTCACAATGAGTTAAACTAGGCTGTCATTGTTATATTCACAATGAAGTAAACTAGGCTGTCATGTCTGACATTGTTATATTCACAATGAGTTAAACTGGGATGTCATGTCTGACATTGTTATATTCAAAATGAGTTAAACTAGGCTGTGATGCCTGACATTGTTATATTCACAATGAGTTAAACTAGGCTGTCATGTCTGACATTGTTATATTCACAATGAGTTAAACTAGGCTGTCATGTCTGACATTGTTATATTCACAATGAGTTAAACTAGGCTGTCATGTCTGACATTGTTATATTCACAATGAGTTAAACTAGGCTGTCATGCCTGACATTGTTATATTCACAATGAGTTAAACTAGGCTGTGATGCCTGACATTGTTATATTCACAATGAGTTAAACTAGGCTGTCATGTCTGACATTGTTATATTCACAATGAGTTAAACTAGGCTGTCATGCCTGACATTGTTATATTCACAATGAGTTAAACTAGGCTGTCATGCCTGACATTGTTATATTCACAATGAGTTAAACTAGGCTGCCATGCCTGACATTGTTATATTCAGAAAGATGTACTGGAGCCTATGACATCAGGTTTAGAATGGCACTTGTTGTATTGTAGATTCGTGGTCTCATACATTCCAGAACTTGTCATGAACAATCGTCAATGACTTCATGTGTATTGATATTATGAACTATTTTCACATAATGCAAATGTTATAGTGTTTTGAATTTTGTGAAAGGAAATGTCTTTTTCAAAGAATGTATAATTCTTAAGATATCTCAGTGGGAGGGACTAAGAAACAGTTATAATTAACAGTTATATAAGAGTGGGTGGGACTTGTTAGAGAGATATAGGATTCTGAAGAGTTAGACTGATATAGGATTGTAGTAGACACAATAATATGGGAAAGTGTTAGACTGATGTTGAGTTGAGTTGAAGAACTCACATCACAGCACTCAGGACATTGCTATACATGCTCCATCCTCATTTTCAACAGCCAGTGAAGAGTCCCAATACTAATTGTATCATTTGCAATTTGATGTGTCCGTCTGGCCTTTCCACGGAGACTTGAGTGTTAGCCAGATCCTGTGGTCACTCCCTGTCACACGATTCTCTCTAGGTAGTGATTGTGTTGGACTGATGTAGGGGTGTAAAGTGTTAGACTGATATACGAGGGCGAGTCAATAAGTAAGTCACACACTTCTGTGTGTTGGCAGGTAAATGAAGTTGGTGTTTTCTACAGGTGTCATTAGGTGACAGCAACATCAAACTTTATATTCCTGTTCGTTAGGTGGTGCTAGGTGTCTCATGTGCATGCGCAGCGCATAAACAAAATGGTGACTACTTACGGCGTGTACAGCCAAAGAGCAATGTGCTGTTGTGCGTTTTTTGTGGGCAAAAGGACTGCCTGCAAAGGACATTCATAAGAAAATGCTTCCTGTTTATGCTGACAAATGTTTGTCCCGTAAAGCGGTGCATAGCTGGGTAGAACAATTTTCTCAAGGACGCTCTAAAATTGTTGATGAAATCTGATCTGGTCGTCCTGTTGAGATTGCAACAGAAGCATCCGTGCAGCGGTGATGATTAGAGGTTATTAGCGGTGACAGGTGAGTAACGATAGACTCTGTAGCATCTGCAATAGGGTGCTCACATGAAGCAATTTGAAGAAAACGTCCAGGACTGCTGACTAGAGGAGTATTGCTTCTTCATGACAATGCCAGACCACATAACCGCTCAATGATTAACTCATGAGAAAATTAACCAACTAACGTGGGAAGTTCTGGAACATCACCTTACAGCCCCGACTTAGTCCCTAGCGATTTCCACCGTTTTGGTCCACTGAAAACCCACCTTGGCGGGAGACATTTCGCAAATGATGCCGAAGTTGAATGTGAAGTGAAAACGTGGTTTAGAAAACAGAGCATGCAATTCTATGCAGGCGGTTTGGGAGGACTGATAAAACAATGGGATAAGTGCGTCAGTGTTGGTGGAAATTATGTTGAGAAATAAAGGGACAATGTATGTATAAAAATAAACTGGTTTCAAATTATCATATTTAGTTATTTTTCTACAGCCATTTGTGACTTACTTATTGACTTCCCCTCGTATGCAATATTTCATTACGAGATGAGATGACCACAACTGCAAGGCCAGTGCCTTCCTCTAGAACAATCACATGAAGCCAGTGTACAGGACTGGAGCAGTCCCATAGCTGCAATAGTCAAACAGTTTCAATCACTACTGGGGATTGAACCATAAACAACTGCATTGGCAAATGAGTGCACTAACCACTATACTACCACACCTAGGACGAGGGAAGGCTACAGTCAAAGACAGGAGTGTGAAAACAGATGGGAGATAATTCAGTCATCTGAAATAGGACAGCTTAAGGACCTTGATTTCTAGAAATAGATATATTTTTATGGGTGTGTAGTAGAGTGGTGGTGGTCGTATAATGATTAGTGCACTGTTTTACCAATAACTGGGGCCCAAATTTTGAATCCCCTGTAGTGGCCTTATATTTGTTGGTTGGCCTAGAACAGTGCTAACCATTTACAGCAGTTTCGGTTATGGTGAATTTCTATTGTGAAGAACAATGTTCTAATGTATGTTGTAAATGCATTACTATATGCACGAACTCTTCTAAGAGGAATTTTTGATAAGAAGAACTATTTCTTGGGTCCCAGGTGAGTTTGCCTTATCAGGTCTGCACTGTATTGTATCATGAGTGAAAAGCATGTTAGTGTAATCATTAGGAGATTATGCTGATGATAATATGAGCAAGATTGGACGAGGGAACTGTTTTTGGGTGTAGCCTGTACACATCATCCGCTAAGAGAGGGCAAGACTAGCCACCTGTTCCTCCATGCATCCAGATCTGTAAAATATGATGTTCATAATATTACACAGACCAATAGCAGGTTTCTGCTTCCGAATTTTGTATTTATTAAATGAGTACTGGATCATTTCAATTACAGGTTTTCCTGGAAATCCAAAATATGGAGCTGATCACCCTAACTGTTAATGCTAAGAATTCTAATATATGTGAAGATTCATTACTTAATGTGTCTGTCTGAGACTACTTATTTGAACCTACTTAGTTCTAGTTATTAATTTAACTCTTCATGCCCTGGAAAGTTGTTACTAATCTTCCTGGTGTCTAATGCCGCTGTTTTAACTCCTACTGATTCACATTGTTGTTAATTTAAAGTAAACCTTGGACAGAAATAGTTAGATAGAATTTGTGATGTGTGGAGTATAAAGTGAATGGTGCGGGATGCAGTGAGTTAATGCAGAGATGGTGTGTTAGTTTAATGTAGTGATCTAGTATTTAATAAGACCTATAACTTTCATGTAGTGATTTTGAATGTGTGAAAACTTATTACTATTATGTAGTGATTTAGGATGAAAACTTATTACTATAATGTAGTAATTTAGGATATTTAAAAACTTATAGTATAATGTAGTAATTTAGGATATGTGAAAAATTATTACTATAATGAAGTGATTTAGCATATTTAAAAACTTATTACTATAATGTAGTGATTTAGGATATTTGAAAACTTATTACTATAATGTAGTGATTTCAGATATGTGAAACTTATTACTATAATGTAGTGATATAGAATATGTGAAATTCACTTTAATGTAGTAATATAGTATATGTGAAAACCTGTCACTTTATAATGTAGTCATCTAGTATATATATATATATATATATATATATATATATATATATATATATATATATATATATATATATATATATATATATATAGCCTATACATTTAACAGGTGTCCACATGGCCAAAAGGATCAGATCATGCACTCTTAAACTTCCGGTGTGGTCATGGCGAGGTAGGGGTTCAATCCCTACACCGGCAATAATTTGGACTTAAACATTGGCTTCTTGTTCAGAAAGCCATGGCAAACTGCTGAATATAAAACAGCCTAGAAAAACAACCTGGGGTTGATCACAACGTCCTACAAAGGATATGCATTATGACTTTAATGCAGTCATCCAGTATTGGAGAAAGCCTGTCACTTTGATGCAGTCGTCTAGTATTGGAGAAGGCCTGTCACTTTAATATAGTCATCTAGTATTTAAGAAGGTCTGTCACTTTAATGCAGTCGTCTAGTATTGGAGAAGGCCTGTCACTTTAATATAGTCATCTAGTATTTGAGAAGGCCTGCCACTTTGATATAGTCATCTAGTATTTGAGATGGCTTGTCACTTTGATATAGTCATCTAGTATTTGAGAAGGCCTGTCACTTTAATATAGTCATCTAGTATTTGAGATGGCTTGTCACTTTGATATAGTCATCTAGTATTTGAGAAGGCCTGTCACTTTGATATAGTCATCTAGTATTTGAGATGGCTTGTCACTTTAATATAGTCATCTAGTATTTGAGATGGCTTGTCACTTTGATATAGTCATTTAGTATTTGAGAAGGCCTGTCACTTTAATATAGTCATCTAGTATTTGAGATGGCTTGTCACTTTAATATAGTCATCTAGTATTTGAGATGGCTTGTCACTTTAATATAGTCATCTAGTATTTGAGATGGCTTGTCACTTTAATATAGTCATCTAGTATTTGAGAAGGCCTGTCACTTTGATATAGTCATCTAGTATTTGAGATGGCTTGTCACTTTAATATAGTCATCTAGTATTTGAGATGGCTTGTCACTTTGATATAGTCATTTAGTATTTGAGAAGGCCTGTCACTTTAATATAGTCATCTAGTATTTGAGAAGGCCTGTCACTTTAATATAGTCATCTAGTATTTGAGAAGATCTGTCACTTTAATATAGTCATCTAGTATTTGAGAAGGCCCATCACTTTGATATAGTCATCTAGTATTTGAGAAGGCCTGTTACTTTAATATAGTCATCTAGTATTGGAGAAGGCCTGTCACTTTAATATAGTCATCTAGTATTTGAGAAGGCCCATCACTTTAATATAGTCATCTAGTATTTGAGAAGGCCTGTCACTTTAATATAGTCATCTAGTATTGGAGAAGGCCTGTCACTTTAATATAGTCATCTAGTATTTGAGAAGGCCCATCACTTTGATATAGTCATCTAGTATTTGAGAAGGCCTGTTACTTTAATATAGTCATCTAGTATTTGAGAAGGCCTGCTTCTTTAATATAGTCATCTAGTATTTGAGAAGGCCTATGGTTTTATGAGTAATTCTCTGTGGCACTATATACAAACAACATTTAGTTGCATATCCTTTACAGGACGTGGCAGTCAATTCCTGCATTTTTTGGCTGTTTGTGATTCCTGCGCAAGTTTATATGTTCAATAGTTTACCATTGTTTTCTGAATTACCAGCATTCATACTATTGTATGAAAACCAACACAAGGGGTCTGCTGTCAAATCGTCCTCAGCTGTGTTTCCAATGTGGTATGTAAGATTACAAATTGCATTCGTAACCTCTTGGCCACAGAGGGGCACTATGGCACTATATACAGTGCCTTTAAAACTGTCCCCATGAAACTGTGCATGAATATCATTTCTGCGGTTGTCTCCCCCTAGTGAGGACATGTCAATGCCGTGGTTAGTGCACTTATATACCAGAATGGAGACAGGGGTTCAATTCTTTGTACTGGCGGGATTTGATTGTTTCTGACCAGTATGTTTCTGGAGTAGACCCAGCCTTGTGATATGGGTTCCAGATAAGGTGAGAGGACAGGGACTGGTCATATTATCTTATAAAGCCAGATATCTCCTATAACAGAGGACTTAGGGCTTGAACAGATATGTTGTCAGGTTTGAGGCTGTAATTCTCTCCACTCTGTTTGTAAAAGGGACCTTCATAGGGCCCCACTTAAAGAATTTTTATCAATGACCACCTGTTGGAAGTTGAAATAAACATGAGTCTGATCTTAAAGTTTATCGCAGAGGGTTGTGTTAATGGTGTTGTAAGCTGTGTGTATGGTTGGCAAGTTAAAGAGGAATGCTTAGCATTCTGTTTTGAGACATGACCTAGTGTATGTGCAAGCCCAACATTTATCTGTCACGCATTTCCCACAGCATTAGCAATGCATTATTTGCACCTAGCAGCTTTAAACTTTTTTTTTTTTGAGTCCATGACACAGCTGACCAACTAGTCTGTCTCCAGTTTCACGTTTAGTTAGTTAATCTTTCCTCTTGAGCCTAAGGTGGCGCATAGGGCAGAAGTCATGGCTCTCCATGCTTGGCGGTTCGCTGCTACCTGTTGTAGATCTTGGATATTTACTTGGCCGTTGAATGAGCCTTCTCTGATGATGGTTCTACGCAGGGTCTCGCTTGGTCTTCCCCGTTTTCTTTTCCCTACTGGTGACCATATGAAGGCTTGGTAGGGGAGTCTTGTCTCTTCCATTCTGAGTACATGGCCGATGTAGTTCCAACGGCGTCTTCTTATGAAATTGGATACTGTATCTTGCTTAGTCTCTTGTCTTATTTGCGAATTGGTTCTGAAGTCTGTCCAGTGGATGATTAGAAGTCTTCTAAGACATTTGTTCTCAAAATTCTCTAATTTTTTATCTAAAGCTACCGTTGATTTCCAACTTTCACATCCATACGTTAACACTGGAATCACACAAGAGTTGAAGACTTTAAGTTTTGTGTGCTGAATGTCTTTGACTTCCAGATGTTTGACAGTTTATTGAAGGCACTAGATGCCAGTGCGATTCTAGATGATATTTCTGGTGTTGAGTCCCCTGTAGATGTCATTTTGCTTCCTAGGTATGTGAAGCTGTTGACTTTTTCAAGAACGTAGCTGTTCAATTTGGTGTCATCTGAACTGTTGGTAAGATCAATAGTCTTTGTTTTTGTGGTGTTAATTTGGAGACCAATTTGCCCTGAAACATTTTGGAGGTGGTTTATTTTCTCTTGGGCATCCGGGTGTGTTGAACTCAAAAGCACTATGTCGTCGGCAAAGTCCAGGTCTTCTAGAATTTTGTCAACCCAATGGATACCCATATTTGTGTTGTTTGTGCATTTGCGCATGACCCAATCGATAGCTATTCCAAAAAGCATCGGTGATAAGACACAACCCTGTTTCACTCCTGTTTCGACTGAGAACCAGTCAGAGTTGCCTGTTTCTGTTCTTACGCAGCAACGTGTCTCTTTGTAGAAAGATTTTATGACGTTGGTATATTTGGTAGGAAAACCATAGATGTTAAGTAGATTCCAAAGTGAAGGACGGTGGATGCTGTCGAAGGCTTTTTGAAAGTCGACAAAGTTGGTGATTAATTTCGACTGGAATTCTACGGAGTCTTCAATGATTATTCTGAGGGTGAAAATGTGGTCTATGCATGACCGTTTTGGTCTGAAGCCTGCTTGTTCTTCTCTGAGCCTTTCATCTATCGCCTGTTTCAATCTCTCAAGTAACATGCTACAAAAAAGTTTTCCTGGTACTGATAATAGAGTGATACCACGCCAATTATGACGTTTGGGTTACGTAAAATCCCTAAACATGTTTCCACATTTATGCTAGTTTCATGGTCAACAAGAGCGCTTTAGAAAGCCCATTTAAAATATATATTTGAATATAATTTAAAGCCTCAAAACAGATTAACAAAATAGGATTCATTACTTTTACTTGTTTTTCATTTAAAAAGAAACCACATTGGGCATTCTGAAAATAAGAAATTGCATGTACCAGAAGAAATATATAAAAGGTCCCTATTTAAAAACTTTACTGTAAAAAACATTTAAAAATAATGTTACATATCCTTTGCAGGACGTCACAGTCAACCTCAACATATTTAGGCTGTTTATGATTTCTTGGGAAGTTTAAGTTCACTAGTTTGCCATTGTATTCTGAACGACCGGCACACATACCATTGTATGAAACCCAATGCGAGACTGTCTGCTGCAAATCGACCGCATCGGTGCAAAAAATAAAACAGCCCCAGATAATGCATTTTAAACATTACAACTAAATAAGAATTAAATCCATGCCCATACATGGGGCATCTGACCAACAGTCATGGCTCCCCATCGCACTTCAGTGCGCAGATTCTAAACCATTGATTGCTACATGTGACTATGTGACCAGGACTTGATTCCTACTAGCTTCCGTAAGTAGTATAAAGTAACACAAAGTAATGCAGCTTTATAGAACACAATTACGGAAAACACAGGACATTGTGGTGACTAGCCTTCATCAGCAAACAAATATATATACAAAACACAACCTATAAACACGGGGAATACTATAGTGACTACATTAAGGCATAAGACTGGGATGAGAAGAATGGACAGGGGGGAAAATGAGAACAATAGAAAGATGAAATATAGAAATAACATGAAAAAAATTTGCTACTTATCTCAGAATCCCAGGCTGTAATTCTGAGGTAAGTAGCACATTTTTGTCATCTTTCCATTCTTCTCATCCCATTTTTATGCCTTAATGTAGTCACTGTAGTGCCTTCCCCGTGTTTATAGGTTGTTTTTATGTGTGTGTGTGTATATTTGTTTGCTAAAGAATTGTATTTGTCACCCCTTCACCACACAGCCAGCAATGGCAGGTAGGCTTACAAAAATGTGTCAACTGTTATAACAAACAACATTTATCTTCTATTAAGTGGTTCTCAACCAGTGGGGAATTTTAGGGTTTCCAGGGGGGAATGAAGATAATTTCAAGATCGCATTAATACAAGAACCGATTACTTGATATTGTTTTTCCCTTCATACTTTACAGTTATGCACGTCTCATCCTTCTAAAATTCATTTTATAAAGTAAGTAGACCCACAAATCACGTTTTATGTGGATGTCTAGACCTGTGTTAACATATTTACCTTCCATTTATACTGTGTAGGGGTGTGGGGGGGGATTTTTAGGTAGGAAATATGAAAAGGGGGGGGGGGATGACGTTCTGAAAATATGGTGAAGGGGGGCACGGGCCAAAAAAGGTTGAGAACCACTGTTCTATTACAAATAATACATGTCTGCTGAAACACAGCACAGCAATGATTATGAGTTGTTAAGGTTCCCATCCAATCTCACGTGATGCCTTAACCTGGACCAATGCAGCAGTCTTTGCCCAGGATGTCTATGAAGGTTTCCACTCAGGCACTGAAACCGTTGCTGCAGCGATTGATCTTGAGGAGGCATACAACAGAGTACCACTAGATTTTTTAATTTTTCAGCTTCTCGAACTAAACATAAGTCCATTCCTCCTTAGTTGGATCGCTGCAGCCCTCTTCCAACGGAAAGTAGTTTTTAGATGTGGCAGTTGGACTTCGGAACCAACAACAATATATCCTGGCCTACCACAGGGATCACCATTATCTCCGGTACTGTTCAACGCCTACACAGTGAGAATCACCAGTGAGCAGATCACTGGACCTGGCAGGACATTGTCATATGCCGATGATGTTTTAGTGTATCGTCAGGGGAAGGATAGAGAGGAGGTTGCTGTGGAACTACAAACCGAACTCAATCGCATAAGTACTTGGTGTGATGAAGCTGGGGCAATGGTCAACCCAACAAAGGCAACAGTGACTTGGTTCTCGTTGAATAATCATATTGTCAACACTCAAACACCAACTGTAATGCTGTGTTCAGAGACGGTGGAAAGAACGCAGGCAATGAATTACCTGGGGATACGGTTTGATCCAAGCCTTGCTTATAATGTGCACATAGACCAGGTGATAACAAAGGCCAAGCGGGGTTTGGCAGCAATGCGGGTGATGGCGGCAGCAAACTGTGAGCAGCGCCATCTATGTCTTCTGTACGAGGGGTTGGTCATGTCTGTTTTGGAGTATGCAATGGCAATCCTGACTCTCAGCCATAAGCAGATAGAACGGATGGAAAGGATACAGAATGAAGCTATGCGCATTATTCTTGGATGTACAAGAGATACAGCATGCAGGTCGATGCGCTACCTTCTTGGGTTTCCAACCATTGAAGAGAGAATACAAGATTGCAGGGCACGCGCCTACCTCAGAATTAACGCAAACACACAACATCCACTGCATAGTGGAATTAGGAAGGTGAAGGGCAGCAGGTTAAAAAGAGGACGGTCGTGGATGGGTCAAGCCGAAGACATTCTTCAACAGGTGTGTGCACTTGAGGACTTAGAACCTGGCGAGGAGTGGGTGCAAGTGCCAACAGACTTCTGCACATCCTTTTCAGTTTGCATCCAACTTGACAGAAAATGCAGACAAGAAAATCCGGCTGCTGTTGAGTACAAGCGTTGATTTTCGAGAATTCGCTAGACGGTGACGCGGTCATCTACACAGATGGGTCGGTCGTCCGACATGTGAGAAGCTCATGGGCCTTTACAGCTCGGGCCGGAGGGAGAATTGTGAAGGAGGACTCTGGTGCTTTCGCTGAAACCACAAGTAGCCTGACCATGGAAGTCATGGCAGTAAGTAAAGCAATAACATGGCTCGAGACACAGACATTCACTAGGGCTTGTTTCCTTAGCGACTCAATGAACATGATCAAGAGGATAGAGGAGGGGTCGATCCGAAGAGAATGGTTGCTGCCTCTGGAGCGGTCTCGGCTGGCAAAGATTAGTTTCATCTTCGTGCCAGGGCATGCGGGAGTACAAGGAAATGAGCGGGCTGACAAGCTCGGAGGTGAGGCTACTGTGGAGGGCGGACGCGCCATGGACCAGGCCGACATTCTGAATGCTCTACGAGAAGTAAGACTTTTGCGAGAACCAAGTGATGACTGTGAATCTACAACAATGGCCAGACTGCGAGAGCAG
Organism: Cepaea hortensis; assembly: GCA_963921405.1. Lineage (NCBI taxonomy): Eukaryota > Metazoa > Mollusca > Gastropoda > Stylommatophora > Helicidae > Cepaea > Cepaea hortensis. Next base: position 30,052,353 of record OY992893.1, read on the forward strand.
CAAATTAAAAGAGGTGTGGCCAAACAAGAACACTACGCAGGAAGTCAAAGAAGATTGATAAACCAACACAGAACTGGCGTCGTTAGCCGCTACACGCTGCGGGATTTGCTGAGGAGGGGATCCGAGCACTTATGGACTGAATGGTTCGATGTGCAATGAGGATGATCTGTCGACTAACTAACTAACTAACTAACTAACTAACTTAGTTATGTTAGATACTTTAGTATTTGGACACTTGTTTGGCATTACTGGAAAGATTTGCCCCATGATGTCTATGAAGGTTTCCACTCAGGCACTGAAACCGTTGCTGCAGCGATTGATCTTGAGGACGCATACAACAGAGTACCACTGGATTTTTTAATGTTTCAGCTTCTTGAACTAAACGTAAGTCCATTCCTCCTTAGTTGGATCGCTGCAGCCCTCTACCAACGGAAAGTAGTTTTTAGATGTGGCAGTTGGACTTCGGAACCAACAACAATATATCCTGGCCTACCACAGGGATCACCATTATCTCCGGTACTGTTCAACGCCTACACAGTGAGAATCACCAGTGAGCAGATCACTGGACCTGGCAGGACATTGTCGTATGCCGATGATGTTTTAGTGTATCGTCAGGGTAAGGATAGAGAGGAGGTTGCTGTGGAACTACAAACCGAACTCAATCGCATAAGTACTTGGTGTGATGAAGCTGGGGCAATGGTCAACCCAACAAAGGCAACAGTGACTTGGTTCTCGTTGAATAATCATATTGTCAACAACCCAACACCAACTGTAATGCTGTGTTCAGAGACGGTGGAAAGAACGCAGGCAATGAATTACCTGGGGATACGGTTTGATCCAAGCCTTGCTTATAATGTGCACATAGACCAGGTGATAACAAAGGCCAAGCGGGGTTTGGCAGCGATGCGGGTGATGGCGGCAGCAAACTGTGAGCAGCGCCATCTATGTCTTCTGTACGAGGGGCTGGTCATGTCTGTTTTGGAGTATGCAATGGCAATCCTGACTCTCAGCCATAAGCAGATAGAAAGGATGGAAAGGATACAGAATGAAGCTATGCGCATTATTCTTGGATGTACAAGAGATACAGCATGCAGGGCGATGCGCTACCTTCTTGATTTTCCAACCATTGAAGAGAGAATACAAGTTTGCAGGGCACGCGCCTACCTCAGAATTAACGCAAACACACAACATCCACTGCATAGTGAAATTAGGAAGGTGAAGGGCAGCAGGTTAAAAAGAGGACGGTCGTGGATGGGTCAAGCCGAAGACATTCTTCAACAGGTGTGTTCACTTGAGGACTTAGAACCTGGCGAGGATTGGGTGCAAGTGCCAACAGACTTCTGCACATCCTTTTCAGTGTGCATCCAACTAGATAGAAAATGCAGACAAGAAAATCCGGCTGCTGTTGAGGCTGAAGTACAAGCGTTGATTTTCGAGAATTCGCTAGACGGTGACGCGGTCATCTACACAGATGGGTCGGTCGTCCGACATGTGAGAAGCTCATGGGCCTTTACAGCTCGGGCCGGAGGGAGAATTGTGAAGGAGGACTCTGGTGCTTTCACTGAAACCACAAGTAGCCTGACCATGGAAGTCATGGCAGTAAGTAAAGCAATAACATGGCTCGAGACACAGACATTCACTAGGGCTTGTTTCCTTAGCGACTCAATGAACATGATCAAGAGGATAGAGGAGGAGTCGATCCGAAGAGAATGGTTGCTGCCTCTGGAGCGGTCTCGGCTGGCAAAGATTAGTTTCATCTTCGTGCCAGGTCATGCGGGAGTACAAGGAAATGAGCGGGCTGACAAGCTCGGAGGTGAGGCTACTGTGGAGGGCGGACGCGCCATGGACCAGGCTGACATTCTGAATGCTCTACGAGAAGTGAGACTTTTGCGAGAACCAAGTGATGACTGTGAATCTACAACAATGGCCAGACTGCAGGAGCAGCAAATTAAAAGAGGGGTGGCCAAACAAGAACACCACGCAGGAAGCCAAAGAAGATTGATAAACCAACACAGAACTGGCGTCGTTAGCCGCTACACGCTGCGGGATTTGCTGAGGAGGGGATCCGAGCATTTATGGACTGAATGGTTCGATGTGCAACGAGGATGATCTGTCGACTAACTAACTAACTAACTACTGGAAATACTGTCTCAACGATTCTCAGCTTACAAAAAGTTGGTACACAATCCAATGATCAAGTATAATGTAAATTTCCATTCACTGAGCATTAGAATTGCAGAAGATACCATGAAACAAAACACATAACATGATGACCCTAGTATGGCGATATATCGTCTTTCTGTCCAAAATATAAGGTCGCATATGGCGATATATTATCCTTGGCACTCATCTCATCTCATCTTGTTCCTCTTGTACTTTGGGGTTTCAAGGTGAAGTATAAACAGCGAGAGAGTGCCCGTTCATGAGCTTCATGTATCGATATTCCCATGGACTCTGCTATTCCCTCTGTCCATCATTTACGTGGACAGCCTCTTCTTCACTTCCATTTTGTCTGTACATCATTGCTTGTTGTGGTATACTGTTAGTTGGTAACCTACTTGCATGGCCAAACCATTTGACTGGCTGCTTTCTAATAAAATCAAGCGCTGCTATAACCCCCACTTTAGTCCTGATTTCTTCATTTCTGATTTTGGCACTTAATCAGTTAATAATGCAAACCCAGATAAATGAGATGCCTTATAGAGGAGTTGAACCCTGTTACTCCATGGTATCTGGCAAGTGCTGCAGCAGCCATGCCATGTGTGCAACACTGCTATTATCAGTGTTTTAGCAAATAATACGTATACAGTTATGTACACTAGTTGATAAATCAGACAATCAAATGTTCCCGTGAAGTATAGTTTCTGTGTACTTTGTTTTCATGGAAAATTATTTGGTCAGTTTTGGTTTGCTAACCTAATAGAATTGTTTTCCTAGTGATGTACAACAGATTGCGCCTAAATGTGCAATTAAAGTACATTCAGATATCTAGGCACATGGGTAACATCAGATGGAAGACGCATCACTGAGATAAAGAACATAATAGGCCAAGCAAAAACTGCAGTCTATCAAATGAAGAACATTATGTGCAATAAGTCACTGTCCTTGAAAGTCAGAAAAAGAGGGCTTGCATGTTACATAGAACCAGTTTTAAAATATGGCTGCGAATCATGGGCAATTAGTAAAAAGCGGAAAAAATTCACGGAAGTCTTGGTGACGTGGTTTTATAGAAGAATGCGGAAAATTAATTGGACAACCAAACTGAGCAATCAGAACGTTAGAAAGAAAGCTGAGTCGCAAAGTCAACTTAGCAAAAACATCAAAAAGAGGCAGTCATCCTTTTTCTTGGGGGGGGGGGGGGCACGTTATGAGATGACAAAAATTGAAACATGTGACAACCGGAAAGATTTGCGAAAAGAGAGATAGAGGAAGACAGCCTGAGAAGATTCTTGACATTCTTGTGTCATGGCAGGGAAGGGAGTTAACTCACAAATTGATCCATTACGTCGGAGATCGTAATTTGTGGAGAGGCATGATCGCCCACGCCAGCCGGCAAGGCACTGGATGATGAGTGATTTGCGTGGTTCTTGTTTGTGTGTGTATGTCAAGTACACATGAAGTGGCCAGGGAGGGGTGGACTTAGAGGTACCACATACAACTCTTTAACTCCAGCAGACCTGGTGGGGGACAGCATGGAGGATGGGTAAGAGTGGTTGCTCTTAAACTTCCGGTGTGCTGATGCCGAGGTAGCAGGTTCAATCTCTACACCGGCCAGCTGGACTAAAATGTTGACTTCTCGTCCTTGATTTGGGGATGTAAATTACAAGTGCATCAGAAGCCAAAATGGGTTCGCCTGATGGCGAGGGACACTGATAATTTTTTTTTTTTTTTTTTTGGGGGGGGGGGGGGGGGTTCACATATCCTTTACAGGACATCGCTGTCATCATTGGCATCTTTCAGCTGATTGTTTATTTCCTGCCAAGATTATGCTCAGTAGTTTGCCATTGCTTTCTGAGCGACCGGCTCACATACCCCGTAAGTTACCGACGCGAAGAGAACTGCTACCAATTCTTGCGCACATCACGTTACTCACGAGAGTATGCGGTATTACGGAGAAAGTCGTGTAACCCCTACCAGGGAGACCGGCACACTGGTAATAGGGAAAGATAATTAACATGCAAAAATCAGTCTAGTGCACCAGGGAGTCAAGTGACCAGCCCAGTGAATCTGATTCTTCATTAGTAGAGTGTGGATACTGGGCATGTATGGACTACGCCTGAGGTCAAAGAGAGAGAATGCCCTCCCCCAAGGAAGTTCAGAAAGAATCACGACGTGGAATGTTTGGTAAATGTCATACAATAAGGATGGTATTCCCCACCTCCATTACAATACAGTAGAAAAACACACAAAGTGTAGTATACTTTTACAAAATATAGTTGTGGAGATCAGGGGATGTTGCAGTGACAAGCCTTCATAAGCAAGCAGCAACAAAAGAAAACTAAGCACAAACCACAGAGATGCCACAACAGTGGCTACATTGAGGCATAATAAGCAGAGTGGGAAAACAAATATGTGGTACACATCCCAGAGGCTACAAATATGACGCAGGAAGAATGCTGACAGAATTCAGCTTATATAGGCAGGGAGACAGATATATCTAGTTGTTGTTTGTCCATCAAGAATGATGATGACCATTCATTTCATCCAGTGGGGTGAGTTTGGAGCCGTGAGTTCTAAGATGGCTGATAAGGCATATTTTGGCTCGAAATGTTCTTTGACAATGTGGACAAAGAATGCTTGACGTTTCTGGAGGAGGATTTTCTGCAGTGGTTTTTCAGTTCTGTATTTTCTTCACAGCTCTTGCAGTCCTGGTTGCCTCACACGTGACTGCACCCTTGCGTAATGATGCACGCCACGAATTTCGGTCTCTGGCTGCAGTCTCCCAGGTGTCATGATGAATTCCAAAAGCATTCAGTGAGATTTTCAGTGTCTTTAAAGCGTTTCCTCTGGCCGCTTTGGGAGCTTTTACCACAACGCAACTCGCCGTAAAAGATTCGTTTAGGGAGTCAAGTGACCAGCCCAGTGAATCTGATTCTTCATTAGTAGAGTGTGGATACTGGGCATGGACGCTCTTTCTAGGACTTCAGTGTCTGGGATCTTGTCTTGCCATTTAATCTTCAGTAACTTCCTAAGAGGCAGACTGTGTGGAAGTGGTTTAATTTCCTAGCGTGTCGCTGATAAACAGTCCAGGTTTCACAAGCATATAGCAGTGTGGATAATACAACTGCTTTGTAGACTTTCAGCTTTGTTTGCAGGCTTATTACATTTCTGTCCCATACATTCTTGTACAGTCTGCCAATGGTCGCGCTGGCCTTGGAGATTCTTGCATTCACTTCATCATCAATTGTGGCAGCTTGTGACACAATGCTGATAAGATAGGTGAATTTGTCCACAACGCTTAGACTATGACCATTCACTTTGATATTCGGCATAGTGTCATTATTCCCTGGAGCTGGCTGGTACATAACTACAGTCTTCTCCAAATTGATAGAGCCCAAAGTTGGCACAGGACATTATGTTGCATGTCCGCCTCTGAGTTGGCATATAGAGCGCAATCATCAATATATGACGTTGGATGAAGAATGACTTGCGCGATGAATTGGATTAAAGTGAGGAAGAGTTGCGCAATTTGTCGACCTCACTCTCTCGCCTGAGTCCATCTGAGTCCAGTGGCAAGACAAGTCAAGATGACTGGAGACGAATACAGGTGCAGTGGATGACCAGGGCACTCTACGTGCCTTGTCGTGCTCATTACGTTCCACAACGCTTTGCAGGTAAACGCCGTCTTGCCCGTTGAATCATGAATGATTTCTTCCGCGCAGTCTGCCGGATCCTGTCTTCACATGCTGGGTAGGCATACCCTAGTTCACCGCTTGGTTTGACACCAAATCGGCTACCCGCGCCTGGTTTAGCCAGCCTCTCACAGCTGTTGCCCAGGGGGTGGCCGCTGTCACATGCTGACAGCTAATAGGAGCCACAGGCGTAAGCTGGGTGTCAGGCTTGGACCAGTGGGGGATGGGTCCTGAAAAGGATATGAGAGTCATTCTTACCAAAGGTGCTACCAATGCCTGACACCCCGTATCTAGTTAAAGAGAAATTGCGAACGGTCTGGGGGTGACAGAGGAAGCCGCAGTAGTGAGTAGTAGGCAAGGGACTCCAGACCCCACTTTTAGCCTCCATAGTAGTGTTTATGAAGGAAATATGGTTCCAGCCTGGAGGCTGAAGGAAATTTGGGCGGGTGAAATTTTTTCGGCGTGCCTCGTGGGAACGGGTTTTTTGTGGAGGCTGAAGGAAATATTTTTGGGCGGGTGAAATTTTTTCGGCGTGTCTCGTGGGAACGGGTTTTTTTTTTGACGCTGCCTGGTGGGGTGTAAAAAGTAATTAAATGTTTAGTTGGTTCTGGAAGAGGGGAAAGTTATTTTGGTTACATTAGTATGCGTAGTGATAGACAAGGGTGTGATGGGTCGTGGTTGTACTCGAAGTAAGAGGTGGTTACTATCATCTGAACAGTGTGATAGTAGTGAAGGGTGGTATATTCACCGATTACAAAGGAAAGCGTATAAAGTTATAATGGGTATGGTGGTAAGGGGTATTAGTGATCAAGTAGGAGTGATACAGGGGTGGTCATAAATATAATAAGAGGTGTTCGCAATTACACACTGGTCAACCAGTGGTCAAGTGGTCAAGTAAGGGTCAAGTAGTCAAGTAAGGAAACTTTAGGGAAAAGTGATTGTAATGATATGGTGGTGATTAAAGAGTGGTAAATTAGTGGTCAATCAGTGGTCAAGCAGTGGTCAAGTAAGGAAAATTTTAGGGGAAATTGGTCGTAGTGACATGGTAATGTTTAAATTAGTGGTAAATTAGTGGTCAAGTAGTGGTCAAACAGTGGTCAAGCAGTGGTCAAGTGAGGAAAATTTTAGGGAAATTTTAGGGAAAAGTGATTGTAATGAGATGGTGATGATTAAAGAGTGGTAAATTAGTGGTCAAGTAGTGGTCAAGGAGTGGTCAAGTGGTCAAGTAAGGAAACTTTAGGGAAAATGGTCGTAGTGACATGGTAATGTTTAAATTAGTGGTAAATTAGTGGTCAAGTAGTGGTCAAGCAGTGGTCAAGTGGTCAAGTGAGGAAAATTTTAGGGAAATTTTAGGGAAAAGTGATTGTAATGAGATGGTGATGATTAAAGGGTGGTAAATTAGTGGTCAAGTAGTGGTCAAGCAGTGGTCAAGTGGTCAAGTGAGGAAATTTTAGGGGAAAAGTGATTGTAATGAGATGGTGATGATTAAAGGGTGGTAAATTAGTGGTCAAGTAGTGGTCAAGTAGTGGTCAAGTGGTGGTCAAGTGGTCGAGTGACCACTTAAATTGTAGAGGACGATGTGCCTAAGATTATGGTAGTGATTAAAGTGATCGATGACGTGGTCAAGCAGTGGTCAAGCAGTGGTCAAGTAGTCAAGTGACCGCTTAAATTGTAGGGGAAAGTACGTATAGTGCAATGGTGGTGGGTAAAGTGAGGAAGAATCAATAGTAGTGATAATACTACTACGAATATTAGCGACAAGAATATTAGCTTGTGCGTTATTATACTATATTTTTGTGGGGTGTGTAAAAATCATTCAAAGAGGGTCATACAACCACAAGTACACACATACAAATACAAAGACAACCAAACATACACATAAAGACAGACAAGCACAAAGACACACCCATACCATTACTACTGTCATCACAACTATACACACTTGATACACTTGTACATACAGACCTACAAGCACACAAGAACACTCAAAGACAAATACAAAGACACACCCATACCATTACTACTGTCACTATCAACAGATATACACACGTGCAGAGACAGCACAGACACACTCGTACCATTACTACTGTCATCACAACCAGTACAGACACACTCACCCATAATCAATTACACAAATACACACCTACAAACAAAAACACACAAAGACACAGACACACTTGTACATACAGACACAGAAGTACAGACAATCCATACTATTACTACTGTCATCACAACTATACACAGACACACCCATACACACTTGATACACTTATACATACAGACCTACAAGCACAAAGTCAACCACACACAGCCATAAACAAATACACAAAGACGGTCACACTTGTACATACAGACCTACAAGCACAAAGTCAACCACACACAGCCATAAACAAATACACAAAGACGGTCACACTTGTACATACAGACCTACAACATCACAACTATACACAAGTACATACCCATAATCAATTACACAAATACACACCTACAACCACAAAGACACCCAAGTACATACAGACACATAAGTACACAAAAAACAAAGACAACCCATACCATTACTACTGTCACTATCAATAGATATACACACGTGCAGACACACTCACCCATACACAAGAACACTCAAAGACAAATACAAAGACACAGACACACTTGTACGTACAGATTCAGAAGTACAGACAATCCATACTATTACTACTGTCATCACAACTATACACAACCACGTACAGACACGAGTACACACTCACCCATACACAAGAACACTCAAAGACACAAAAACACACACACACATATACACCCATACCATTACTACTGTCATCACAACCATACACACATACAGACACCTATATACAAATACATAAACAAAACGTGTCCCTACAAGAATATCACAAACCCCCTTATGGTAAAGAACGCGGATGTCCGAGACTACGTCATCAACGCCATGTGTAAAAGTCATTAAGTATGAGTCATCGGTTTGTGGGAAGCAGGCGTGAGAATAGCTTGTCTAACTGCCACGTCAGCTAGGTCGTGTGCAGAACCAGTGTATAAAATAGAAGGCGTCTCTTGTGAGTACAGTACCAGTTCACGGGCTGACTTGGCTATCTACAGAGGTGCTTCAGGCTGGTGTGAGCATTGTAGTAACCAGATATTGTTCACGTACTGACTTGGCTAGCTACAGTGGTGAAACTTGGTGTGAGCGTTATTCGTGTAGTAACCAGCTATTTTTCACGTAGTGACTTGGGTACAGCACTGAAACTTGGTGTGAGCCTTATTCGTGTCGTCGGCCTCTGATAAAACAGTGAAACATTGTATACACCAGAACATTTTTTCGTGGTTGTAAGAAAGAAGAAAAAAACAGTTTATCAATATGACCACCAGATCTACTTTCACGTGTTCAGTGTGCGACAAAGCCTATTGTGATAAGTATACCCTTAATCGCCACATTCGGACCATTCACGAGGGGAAAGACCAAGTATATCCCTGTCAGTTATGTGATAAGGTGTAATACGAACGATGGCCTACAAAAACTTAAACGAATACGTCATCAGCCACGTATGAATACATCAAACACTACAACACCAGAGACGACAGCACCACCTGTCTATTTACACCAGCCTCGTAGTCTAACGCAAGTACCAGACTGCCAACACTGTATCTTCAATGATAACCTTACCCGCCATAATGGGAACATTCACAATGATTATCCCTGTCAGATACGTACCAATCTATACAATTCGAACCTACAACGGTACTTACATCACCATACATCACGAGAACGAACGACACCCTTAGACACCCTGGCAACAAGTCCACTCATAGTAGCAGAGGATATCCAACCAAATGATAGAGACAGCTTGGCAGCCCTTAAGGCGTACTGCAAGGACCTATCGCTTATGCTACCCAATCAAGTGGTAGTATTAGAAAAAAGTGTCGACCACCGCTATCGGGTGGTTTTGGTATGATAAAAAGAAGTATTCAGATATCTTGTATGATATCTCATACATGTCTTTATTCTGGATCCGAAACAAATAAGGTATGTGTGATGACTTCGACAACAACAGTGTTTTTGATAGTCAATTGTATACTCAAGAATGAAGATCACTAATCCAGAACTTTTTGGTTTTTCACTAATCATGTATGTCATTGATTTTTTTCTTATACCATTAAAGTGTTTTTCACTACTCATCTATGTCATTGATTGTTTCTTATGATATATATCTAAACTGTTTTTCACTACGCATGTATGTCATTGATTTTATCTTATATCACTAAAGTGTTTTTCACTAATCATGTATGTCATTGATTGTTTCTTACATCACTAAACTGTTTTTCACTACTCATGTATGTCATTGATTTTATCTTATATCACTAAAGTGTTTTGATGAATAATACATTCTTTGATATATTGAAACCAAGATTTTTGTTGATTTTCTTTAGTGGTTTTGTTTTCATGACGTTGTCTTGTCGGCTCAGAGCTTACATTACCAGACATGAACAAAGTCTTAGAAGAAGTTATGGCAAAAATACAGAAATATATGAAAAATAACCAAGTATGAAAAGACCTAAAGAGAGAAATGTCTCGACCAAGCTTATAAATATTACAACTAAAAGGTTGATCAAAATTCAAACATTATAAAAATAACCAAATATGAAAAACATCGTCCAAAGACAGAAATATTTCAACTAAACTTATAAATAAGTCACCAAAAGGGAAAAGGTCAAGTACAGAAATAGCTATGGAAAAAGTAAGTCCACAAAACTAAGAAAAAAATGTAACTTCTGTAGTCAAATGTGTCTTATCTGAAAAGACGCTATCAATGTCACCCCTTTCCTTGTTTTACTTTACCAAAGACCTTCACCGTATCTGGTACAGAAACCCTTATACATCACTCATCTCTCCACACTCTTGGTTTCTTTCTAATACAAAGTGGTCACATCACCAAGAACTTCAACACCTCAATTGTACACGTGCTCCATTGAAACACCCATGGCAGTTAACAACATATATGGCCATGTAATCTGTGAATCCATCGGGGATAGTTCATCCGAGTATTCCAAAAGATCCATTTCCCATGGCTGACATCTTCAACTTGCTATAACACAACTTATTCTAATATACGCTTTACATGAAATTTTCCAAATTTGGGGATCTATTAAAGAATACGTAATGAGATACATAAAGACACCAAGAACATATCAGACAAAACAACTCACAAATTAAAAACTTAAACCATATCAGATGAACCAGCCAACAACTACTACTAGAACACAAACATATAATAAGGAAACACATGACACACAGAGCTTACAGACAGATCACTTGGACTCAAACAAATTTTGCTTCTTGTACTGTAGAATTCTACCAACACTTCTTTCCTATCACCAAAACTAAACATCTACCACACAACCACTGGTCATTTGTCCAACATACTTTTTCCATAGCTATTTCTGTACTTGACCTTTTCCCTTTTGGTGACTTATTTATAAGTTTAGTTGAAATATTTCTGTCTTTGGACGATGTTTTTCATATTTGGTTATTTTTATAATGTTTGAATTTTGATCAACCTTTTAGTTGTAATATTTATAAGCTTGGTCGAGACATTTCTCTCTTTAGGTCTTTTCATACTTGGTTATTTTTCATATATTTCTGTATTTTTGCCATAACTTCTTCTAAGACTTTGTTCATGTCTGGTAATGTAAGCTCTGAGCCGACAAGACAACGTCATGAAAACAAAACCACTAAAGAAAATCAACAAAAATCTTGGTTTCAATATATCAAAGAATGTATTATTCATCAAAACACTTTAGTGATATAAGATAAAATCAATGACATACATGAGTAGTGAAAAACAGTTTAGTGATGTAAGAAACAATCAATGACATACATGATTAGTGAAAAACACTTTAGTGATATAAGATAAAATCAATGACATACATGCGTAGTGAAAAACAGTTTAGATATATATCATAAGAAACAATCAATGACATAGATGAGTAGTGAAAAACACTTTAATGGTATAAGAAAAAAATCAATGACATACATGATTAGTGAAAAACCAAAAAGTTCTGGATTAGTGATCTTCATTCTTGAGTATACAATTGACTATCAAAAACACTGTTGTTGTCGAAGTCATCACACATACCTTATTTGTTTCGGATCCAGAATAAAGACATGTATGAGATATCATACAAGATATCTGAATACTTCTTTTTATCATACCAAAACCACCCGATAGCGGTGGTCGACACTTTTTTCTAATACTACCACTTGATTGGGTAGCATAAGCGATAGGTCCTTGCAGTACGCCTTAAGGGCTGCCAAGCTGTCTCTATCATTTGGTTGGATATCCTCTGCTACTATGAGTGGACTTGTTGCCAGGGTGTCTAAGGGTGTCGTTCGTTCTCGTGATGTATGGTGATGTAAGTACCGTTGTAGGTTCGAATTGTATAGATTGGTACGTATCTGACAGGGATAATCATTGTGAATGTTCCCATTATGGCGGGTAAGGTTATCATTGAAGATACAGTGTTGGCAGTCTGGTACTTGCGTTAGACTACGAGGCTGGTGTAAATAGACAGGTGGTGCTGTCGTCTCTGGTGTTGTAGTGTTTGATGTATTCATACGTGGCTGATGACGTATTCGTTTAAGTTTTTGTAGGCCATCGTTCGTATTACACCTTATCACATAACTGACAGGGATATACTTGGTCTTTCCTCTCGTGAATGGTCCGAATGTGGCGATTAAGGGTATACTTATCACAATAGGCTTTGTCGCACACTGAACACGTGAAAGTAGATCTGGTGGTCATATTGATAAACTGTTTTTTTTCTTCTTTCTTACAACCACGAAAAAATGTTCTGGTGTATACAATGTTTCACTGTTTTATCAGAGGCCGACGACACGAATAAGGCTCACACCAAGTTTCAGTGCTGTACCCAAGTCACTACGTGAAAAATAGCTGGTTACTACACGAATAACGCTCACACCAAGTTTCACCACTGTAGCTAGCCAAGTCAGTACGTGAACAATATCTGGTTACTACAATGCTCACACCAGCCTGAAGCACCTCTGTAGATAGACAAGTCAGCCCGTGAACTGGTACTGTACTCACAAGAGACGCCTTCTATTTTATACACTGGTTCTGCACACGACCTAGCTGACGTGGCAGTTAGACAAGCTATTCTCACGCCTGCTTCCCACAAACCGATGACTCATACTTAATGACTTTTACACATGGCGTTGATGACGTAGTCTCGGACATCCGCGTTCTTTACCATAAGGGGGTTTGTGATATTCTTGTAGGGACACGTTTTGTTTATGTATTTGTATATAGGTGTCTGTATGTGTGTATGGTTGTGATGACAGTAGTAATGGTATGGGTGTATATGTGTGTGTGTGTTTTTGTGTCTTTGAGTGTTCTTGTGTATGGGTGAGTGTGTACTCGTGTCTGTACGTGGTTGTGTATAGTTGTGATGACAGTAGTAATAGTATGGATTGTCTGTACTTCTGAATCTGTACGTACAAGTGTGTCTGTGTCTTTGTATTTGTCTTTGAGTGTTCTTGTGTATGGGTGAGTGTGTCTGCACGTGTGTATATCTATTGATAGTGACAGTAGTAATGGTATGGGTTGTCTTTGTTTTTTGTGTACTTATGTGTCTGTATGTACTTGGGTGTCTTTGTGGTTGTAGGTGTGTATTTGTGTAATTGATTATGGGTATGTACTTGTGTATAGTTGTGATGTTGTAGGTCTGTATGTACAAGTGTGACCGTCTTTGTGTATTTGTTTATGGCTGTGTGTGGTTGACTTTGTGCTTGTAGGTCTGTATGTACAAGTGTGACCGTCTTTGTGTATTTGTTTATGGCTGTGTGTGGTTGACTTTGTGCTTGTAGGTCTGTATGTATAAGTGTATCAAGTGTGTATGGGTGTGTCTGTGTATAGTTGTGATGACAGTAGTAATAGTATGGATTGTCTGTACTTCTGTGTCTGTATGTACAAGTGTGTCTGTGTCTTTGTGTGTTTTTGTTTGTAGGTGTGTATTTGTATAATTGATTATGGGTGTGTACTTGTGTATAGTTGTGATGACAGTAGTAATAGTATGGATTGTCTGTACTTCTGTGTCTGTATGTACAAGTGTGTCTGTGTCTTTGTGTGTTTTTGTTTGTAGGTGTGTATTTGTGTAATTGATTATGGGTGAGTGTGTCTGTACTGGTTGTGATGACAGTAGTAATGGTACGAGTGTGTCTGTGCTGTCTCTGCACGTGTGTATATCTGTTGATAGTGACAGTAGTAATGGTATGGGTGTGTCTTTGTATTTGTCTTTGAGTGTTCTTGTGTGCTTGTAGGTCTGTATGTACAAGTGTATCAAGTGTGTATAGTTGTGATGACAGTAGTAATGGTATGGGTGTGTCTTTGTGCTTGTCTGTCTTTATGTGTATGTTTGGTTGTCTTTGTATTTGTATGTGTGTACTTGTGGTTGTATGACCCTCTTTGAATGATTTTTACACACCCCACAAAAATATAGTATAATAACGCACAAGCTAATATTCTTGTCGCTAATATTCGTAGTAGTATTATCACTACTATTGATTCTTCCTCACTTTACCCACCACCATTGCACTATACGTACTTTCCCCTACAATTTAAGCGGTCACTTGACTACTTGACCACTGCTTGACCACTGCTTGACCACGTCATCGATCACTTTAATCACTACCATAATCTTAGGCACATCGTCCTCTACAATTTAAGTGGTCACTCGACCACTTGACCACCACTTGACCACTACTTGACCACTACTTGACCACTAATTTACCACCCTTTAATCATCACCATCTCATTACAATCACTTTTCCCCTAAAATTTCCTCACTTGACCACTTGACCACTGCTTGACCACTACTTGACCACTAATTTACCACCCTTTAATCATCACCATCTCATTACAATCACTTTTCCCTAAAATTTCCCTAAAATTTTCCTCACTTGACCACTTGACCACTGCTTGACCACTACTTGACCACTAATTTACCACTAATTTAAACATTACCATGTCACTACGACCATTTTCCCTAAAGTTTCCTTACTTGACCACTTGACCACTCCTTGACCACTACTTGACCACTAATTTACCACTCTTTAATCATCACCATCTCATTACAATCACTTTTCCCTAAAATTTCCCTAAAATTTTCCTCACTTGACCACTGCTTGACCACTGCTTGACCACTACTTGACCACTAATTTACCACTAATTTAAACATTACCATGTCACTACGACCAATTTCCCCTAAAATTTTCCTTACTTGACCACTTGACCACTGCTTGACCACTACTTGACCACTAATTTACCACTCTTTAATCATCACCATCTCATTACAATCACTTTTCCCTAAAATTTCCCTAAAATTTTCCTCACTTGACCACTGCTTGACCAGTGTGTAATTGCGAACACCTCTTATTATATTTATGACCACCCCTGTATCACTCCTACTTGATCACTAATACCCCTTACCACCATACCCATTATAACTTTATAAGATTTCCTTTGTAATCGGTGAATATACCACCCTTCACTACTATCACACTGTTCAGATGATAGTAACCACCTCTTACTTCGAGTACAACCACGACCCATCACACCCTTGTTTATACATCACACATACTAATGTAACCAAAATAACTTTCCCCTCTTCCAGAACCAACTAAACATTTAATTACTTTTTACACCCCACCAGGCAGCGTAAAAAAAAAACCCGTTCCCACGAGACACGCCGAAAAAATTTCACCCGCCCAAAAATATTTCCTTCAGCCTCCACAAAAAACCCGTTCCCACGAGGCACGCCGAAAAAATTTCACCCGCCCAAATTTCCTTCAGCCTCCAGGCTGGAGCCATATTTCCTTCATAAACACTACTATGGAGGCTAAAAGTGGGGTCTGGAGTCCCTTGCCTACTACTGTAGTGTCTAGATGCTTGCCTGCTGTACTGGTGGTCTTGGGTTCGATTCACATCAGGGCGGTTTCAAATTAAAACACATTGACCTGGAGGTTGATCCAGCTTAAAATGGGTACTAGAAAATTCTGGGGAAGCAAAGGCGGCCGGCGGGGTACCACCCACATCAGCCACTGCGTGCCGTTTGGTCTATACAATACATAGGTCTGGCTCCAGGTGACCAGTGTGCCTTGGACATATAAAAGTGACCATGTGTTGAAGTTCTGTACAAGATATGCCACCGGATGATGCTGATGAGAGAGAGAGAGAGAGATACTGAGAGAGACAGAGAGAAAGTGAGAGAGAGATTGAGAGAGAGTAAGTGAGAGAGATATATAGAAAGTGAGAGAGATTGAGAGAGTGAGTAAGAGAGTAAGTGCGAAGAGAGATTAAGAGAGAGAGAAAATGACAGGGAGAGATTGAGAGAGAGAGAATGAGAGAGTAAGTGAGGGAGAGATTAAGAGAGAGAGAAAGTGACAGGGAGAGATTGAGAGAGATTGAGAGAGAGAGTAATTGAGAGAGAAAGTGAGAGAGAGAGAGAGTAATTGAGAGAGAAAGTGAGAGAGAGTAATTGAGAGAGAAAGTAAGAGAGATTGAGTGAGAGAGAAAGTGCGAGAGAGATTAAGAGAGAGAGAGAAAGTGAGATTGAGAGAGAGAGAGACAGAAAATGAGAGGGAGAGGGAGGGAGAGAAGCACAAAGAGAAGACGGCAAATAGCAAATAATAAAACACAGTGCATGATTTTATTTGTTATGTCAACACTGTTTATTTGTTATAGCATGCTGTGTCCCACAAGTTATCACAGGTGGGCTTATAAATGGTCATTATTACACAGACCAACATACTACACGCTGACAAAGTAATGAACAGTCAGGAGATACATCTTATTACATAGACCAACATACATCTGATGGGATGTGCCTTGAAGAGATTAGAACAAGAATCGCTGTGGCAAAAGTAGCCTTTTGTAAGATGGAAACATGCTGACCAATAAAAAGATGTCAATTGCAAGAAGAAAAAGAGTGTTGAGGGGATACATAGAGCCTGTACTTTTGTATGGATGTGAAATGTGCACAATGAGCAGACAAGCTGAAAAAGCATCTACTGGCAGTGGAAATGTGGTTTCTGAGGAAATCGTAAAGAATACCATGGACAGACAGAAAATTCAATTAGCAAATCCTACAAGAAATAAATGAAAACCGCAAACAATTAGAGAAATTAGATGAAGACAGTCAAGATTTTTGGGCATATTATAAAAAGAAATGAAGTATAAAACTTAGTGACAATGTCAAGATTGAGGGGAAAAGAAAAAGGGGAAGACAGCGAGATAAATATCTGGATGGTTTGGTCACATGACATATCTGAGAAAAGAATACAGAGCTGATCCATGAAGTTACAGCTGAAAACTGGTCAGAAGGTTTTCTAACAAGCCGTAATCAACTCCGATATCTATTGGCTGTTTGTGATTTTCTGGATAATTTTACATTCAGTAGCTTGCCATGGCTTTCTGAACGACTGGCACTCATACTGATTTCTCTGCTATAGAAGGAGGACTACCTACTACAGAAATATAAACTCAGTTCTCAACTCAACCTTAGTTCTCCTCTGTCTACAATCTTAGTTCTCCTCTGTCGACAACCTGAGCTCTCCTCTACTGACAACTAGTTCTCCTCTGTCAATGACCTTAGCTCTCCTCTATCAATGACCTTAGCTCTCTTCTATTGACAACTGTGGTTCTCCTCTGTTGACAACCTGAGCTCTCCTCTGTCAGCAACCTCAGCTCTTCTCTGTCGACAACCTTAGCTCCCTTTTGTCAATGACCTTAGCTCTCCTCTGTCAAGGACCTGAGCTCTCCTCTGTCAACAACCTCAGCTCTCATCTGTCAAGGACCTGAACTCTCCTCTGTCAACGACCACAGCTCTCCTCTGTTGATAACCTGAGCTCTCCTCTGTGATTAATGATAATGTTATCACCCATAGGGAAGACATAAGAGAACTACAAAGCAATGTTATACTGACGACCACACGTTCAAGTTTAGGAATCTTACCAGGGCTGTGGTATTTATTAGCTACGTTTAAAAAAAAAAGGGCAGAAAAATACTGTTCTCATTTATCATGTGCCGTGCCAATAAGCTTAGGCGGCCAAGGTTCGTTATCTCACATGGTCACTAGTTTTCAATCAGGTCTGTGTTCTTGTCCCAATTATGCCATTTGGAAAAGCCATCTTGGTATTTATCTCCCTGCATTCTCCTTGCTCTTTTCTCATCAATTTTACCAGTTGTCACTGAGTTTCTTGCTTATTTATCCTCATAACATGCCCAAAAATCTTGACTGTCAAACTCGAATTGCTCTAATCAATTTACAATTTTCAGTTGTTTCTTTTATAACTGTCTCTTACGTAAGAGATATATAAGACACATTATTACCTATATAAAATACATTATCGCTGCCGATATTCTTTCACACGGAAGTCTACATTCTACGATAGTCCTGTTGCATGATGAATGGCGGAGAGTCACGATAAGTGCTGGGAGATGTCACGTTAAAGTCAGAAGGTTTGTGATTCGGGTAATCATCTCGACCTTCTAGCCTGGATTATAAAATTACAAGCAAAACAATCAATTGTCATGTTGTGAGGCAAGAGCATTGCTTATATAGTAGTTAGTTCACTACTTCTTCCCTCTCTTTCTGCCTCCTTCTTTCCTTCTCCCCCTTCTTCTTCATCATCATCATCTTCTTCTTCTTCTTCTTCTTCTTCTTCTTCTTCTTCTTCTTCTTCTTCTTCTTCTTCTTCTTCTTCTCCTCCTTCTTCTTCTTTGTCTTCTTCTTCCCAGTGATCAGCTAACTCACACCAAGCCCTACAAAAGACCTGTTCATGGATTTTACAGATAGTTTTCTAGTAGATGAGGTAGCCAGTATCTGACCAACCCTCCTAAGTCGCCTCTTATGACATGCATGACAGATTAGAGTTTTACTATTGCTTCTCTTGTGGGTACCGGCAGCACACAAGTGGGTTAGTGTGCTTGCTTCTCTTGTGGGTACCGGCAGCAAACAGGTGGGTTAGTGTGCCTGCTTCTCTTGTGGGTACCAGCAGCACACAAGTGGGTTAGTGTGCCTGCTTCTCTTGTGGGTACCGGCAACACACAGGTGGGTTAGTGTGCTTGCTTCTCTTGTGGGTACAGGCAGCACACAGGTGGGTTAGTGTGCTTGCTTCTCTTGTGGGTACAGGCAGCACACAGGTGGGTTAGTGTGCTTGCTTCTCTTGTGGGTACCGGCAGCACACAGGTGGGTTAGTGTGCTTGCTTCTCTTGTGGGTACAGGCAGCACACAGGTGGGTTAGTGTGCTTGCTTCTCTTGTGGGTACAGGCAGCACACAGGTGGGTTAGTGTGCCTGCTTCTCTTGTGGGTACAGGCAGCACACAGGTGGGTTAGTGTGCTTGCTTCTCTTGTGGGTACAGGCAGCACACAGGTGGGTTAGTGTGCCTGCTTCTCTTGTGGGTACAGGCAGCACACAGGTGGGTTAGTGTGCTTGCTTCTCTTGTGAGTACAGGCAGCACACAGGTGGGTTAATGTGTCTGCTTCTCTTGTGAGTACAGGCAGCACACAGGTGGGTTAGTGTGCTTGCTTCTCTTGTGAGTACAGGCAGCACACAGGTGGGTTAGTGTGCTTGCTTCTCTTGTGGGTACTGGCAGCACACAGGTGGGTTAGTGTATCTGCTTCTCTTGTGGTTACCAGCAGCACACAAGTGGGTTAGTGTGCCTGCTTCTCTTGTGGTTACCAGAAGCACACAGGTGGGTTAGTGTGCTTGCTTCTCCACAATGAACAAATCCACAAAAGCCGAACATGGAATGTTGCAGCTTTGTCAGAGGCATTCAGAGATTATAACCTGTACATGGGTCAGAGAAACACTGCCATGAACCAACTGTAATCCATGGCTTGTACCTGAGAAACTCTGCTGTTGTAAACACTTTGGCCTTTAATTTGGCAAACTGTCATCAATCGTGGAACACTTGTGGCCAAAAGACAATCCATAAACAAATTCAAAAGTATTGACTGGCGCACACAGAAGCAGATAGAAGTACGGTTTAGAGGTGACACTTCTTCTTCTTCTAGTCCATGCCTTGTGACGTTGGTGATCATGTCTTTCCACAGCCCTCTGTGTTGTGTGTTGCCTATAATGTCTGATACTGCTGTTCCTCCAGTAGTAGAATTTGCATATGTTCTGGTTAAAAGGTTACGATGTCCGTCTCTGAAAGTTATACTATAACATCCCTTGGTAGTGGATCAGTCATTTAGCCTTTTCGAACAAGTGCAAAAAACAGCAAATGACCCAAGATTGTGTCTGTTTAGAATTTTTCAGTAGTTGGAAATTGAAAATAACAGGTTAATTTTCAAAATTAGTAAATCTACCCACACAATAATATTTACAGTATGTGCATCTCATCTAATCTCATCAGGTTCCTCTTGTACCTTGTGGTGCCGAGGTGAAGTATAAACAGCAGGAAAGTGCCCACTTATGGGCTTCATATATTGCTATTCCCATGGACTCTGTCATTCCCTGATCCATCGTTTACATGGTCGGTCTCATCCTCTGCTTCCATCTGGTCTGTACATCATTGCTTGTTGTGGTGTCAGAAGTTAGTTGGTAACCTACTTGCATGGCCAAACCACACTTCCATTCCTCACTCTGACGGCCTTAAAGCCTTAGAATTTTTCTTGGAGAAAAGGCTTAATCCCTCGATAGCCACTGGACCATTACTGCGTCTTGCGGAGTTAGTCCTCAACCTCAACTCGTTTGAGTTCAATGGGGACTACTTCGACCAGATCAGCGGTGTGGCCATGGGTACTAAGATGGGTCCCAGTTATGCCTGCCTCTTCATGGGCTATCTGGAGCACCAGGTATGGAGTCAGTACACCGGTAGGCTCCCGGAGCTCTACAGGAGGTACATTGACGACTGCTTTGGTGTCTCGGACATGCCCTTGCCTGACCTACAGAACTTCATTGCCTTTTTTTCAGACTTCCATCCCAGCATCAAACTTACCTCCACCATTTCTTCGTCGGCTGTCAATTTCTTAGACCTCACAGTCTCTTTAGGTTCCGCTGGTCTATGCACGACGGTTTATTATAAACCAACTGACTCGCACTCATTCCTTCTCTATACCTCCTCCCACCCTCCCTCGTGCAAACGTTCTATTCCTTTCTCCCAACTGTTACGTCTCCGACGACTTTGCCAGGATAACAACGACTTCCATCAAAAAGCCCACGAGATGCTTGATTTCTTTCGCCTTCGTGGCTATCCTGATAATGTTCTATCTACAGCTCTTCACCGCTGCCAGTCTATCAGTCGCACTGAGGCTCTCTCCTCCAGGCCGAAACCACGAAACAATAGACCTGTCCTCTCACTTACTTATCATCCCCACAATATTGCTGCCAAGAATATCCTTTTGAAACATCTATCCATTCTCCGGGCGGAATCGACCACTCGTGATGTCTTCTCAGAGGCTCCTCTAGTGGCATATAAGCGGGATCGTAACCTCAGAGATGTGCTGGTCCATAGCAGGCTACCCCAACCTCACCAGTCTCTTCCTGGCACGGTGGCGTGTCTTCGATCGGTTTGCAAGACCTGTCCATACGTACTTCAAACCCAGAGTCTGACATTCCCTAAGACGACCTTCCACATCCGTGAGGGTTTCTCATGCATCAGTCGCAACGTCATCTATGCGATTACCTGCACACGTTGCGACATGAGATATGTCGGTGAGACAGGATTACGTCTTGGGGACAGATTTCGACAACATCTTTCTGACATCACCAGCGGCGCCCAGAAACCAGTATCCATACATTTCAACAGTCCTGACCACCATGGCGTAGCCGACATACAGGTCACGGCCATCAAATCATGCGCATCCCACGAACGGGATCGGAAGACATTGGAACACCGTCTCATCTTCCAGTTGGGCACACTCTCCCCTCACGGCCTTAATGTCCAACACAGCTTCATTTAACTTCCCACCCCACCCTCCCACCCCTAGGTTACAGTCCACCATCTGGGTACGTGCAGATCCTTTGTATGACATCACAGTCAACTCTCTTGGCGGATTTACGTTCGGTGTTTTGCCATCATTTTCTGAACGACCGCCACTCATGCCTCTCTGTGTGTACTAACACTATATAGGTTTCCACAGCGGTGTTTCGAGCGCTTAACGATAATTGCTAATTGTCATCTGCGTCCGTAACATCTTTGCCGGTCTCTAATTTCACTTTTCCGCACACATGGGCGCGTCTCCACCCGACTCCCTTCCCGCTTGACCTTTGACCCGTGTACCATACATCCGGTCTATTGATCCACTGGCGCCCTACGTGTGTCAGACCTTCCAAGCTAGGACACGGTATTCAGATGAGTACATTTAATTTTAATTAGTTTAATAGTTTAATATTGTCATAGTGTGTTTCATGTAGTTTTGTGTTGGTTTGTATTTGTTTGTCCTGTGCTGACGAAGGCTTTGGCCGCAACGTCCAATTTGTCACTTGTAGTCGTGTTTTAGTAAAGCTCACAATCTACTTCTCGTTTATTTGGGTGATTCATTCATTGCCTTTTTAAGCTTTACTGCAGTTCACCTCATTCTTGTTTACCATTATCCGTTCCCTTGAACTGCTACTATATATTTCACGTTTCGTCTTCGTTGTCGGTAAGATTGTTGTCGATTTGTAGTCCATTCTGTGCGCGCGTGTCAGTGTGTTTTCTAAGCGGCGTGCTACCCTTACCGCCCCACACACGTGTTGTTTTTCCCCCCGCTAGGCTACACCTTACTTTTGCACACCAGCCCTTCATCCCCACGTCCGTTAAATCTCCACCGCTATGCCTCTCACTCATCCACCTCAGTTATTTCAACAATTGAGATTATATGTCATTTTCTGCTTTAGTCTCTTACCAACAGATATCAAAATCACAGCCACCGACTTGGCTCTTAACATCTACAAAAAGACCCGCACCACATGCCATTTTAATTTCCTCGAGAACTGCCTACGGCTTCATATCACCCCACGTGGCTTCATCTCTAGATTTCACCCATCGGCAGGCACTCTCGATGACAGTTGTAGTAGACGTCTATCTAAAGTTGAGTTTAAATGTGCTACTCTTCGCATGCGATGCATTGCCGACAACCACGCGCGACAACTGTCTGACTTCAGCTCGAATATAACTATCCTCGATCAGCGTCTTAGACAACTTACCTCAAGTAATTATTTCTTGTATTGTGTTATACGGTGTATCATCAATAGCACTAACCACCATCTATACAAGTGTCTTTCCGCGGCCAAAAACGCCAAGCTAGCCAAACTCCGTGCCCCTACCTCCACTCCCTCCTCGCCCCCTCTCCCACCCCAACTTACCACTGGCTCCGATAACCTAGTTGTGTGCATACCTCCCGACCTTCCACTATCGGCATCTGAGAAATCGGTCCTCAGCAAAGGGCTCAGGTTCATACCGCTACGTCCCTGTGGTGATAGATACGCATTACTGCAGGACGTCCATCGGTTCCATCGCACTCTCAGGCTACAATATCACTTCAGAAATCAACCTCATAACGATAACTCTTCGGATCCTACCGACCATTTCTCTCACCTCTCCAAACGCAGGTCTGCTTGGGTTCCCAATCCAGGGGCATCTAAGGCCCTCGATTTATACATCGACAAAACACTTTACGACATCCAAAAACTCAAATTTAAGCCACTACGATATTCCAACCTCACCGCGGATGAACAACGGGCACTTACACAGTTGAAACGCCGTGATGACATAGTTATCAAACCTGCCGATAAGGGAGGGGCGCTAGTGGTTTGGAGGAAAGACTTATATATACAGGAAGGCAACAAGCAACTGGGCGATGCCACCTTCTACAGACCAAGGATACAAGATGGGACAGTCAGAAACAACACCCAGGTCAAAAGCGTGACTAACGCCATTATCCAGCAAGGTCTTTTACCCAGCTCCGCCACCTCGTTGATCATCCACGATAGCTGCTTGGGCAAACCCGCCTTTAATATGCTGCCTAAGACACACAAACCTGGTAACCCAGGCAGACCTATCGTCTCGGCCTGCTCTTGCCCTACAGAACGGATTTCAGAGTTTCTAGACAGCATGTTTCAGCCGTTGGTTGCCAGCCTCCCTTCGTATATCAAAGACACCAACCACGCTATCTCCATCTTCGATTCCATCAGTTTCACTAACCCTTCTCAGTATCACATCTTCACTTTAGATGTGACTTCACTCTACACTTCCATTCCTCACTCTGACGGCCTTAAAGCCTTAGAATTTTTCTTGGAGAAAAGGCGTAATCCCTCGATAGCCACTGGACCATTACTGCGTCTTGCGGAGTTAGTCCTCAACCTCAACTCGTTTGAGTTCAATGGGGACTACTTCGACCAGATCAGCGGTGTGGCCATGGGTACTAAGATGGGTCCCAGTTATGCCTGCCTCTTCATGGGCTATCTGGAGCACCAGGTATGGAGTCAGTACACCGGTAGGCTCCCGGAGCTCTACAGGAGGTACATTGACGACTGCTTTGGTGTCTCGGACATGCCCTTGCCTGACCTACAGAACTTCATTGCCTTTTTTTCAGACTTCCATCCCAGCATCAAACTTACCTCCACCATTTCTTCGTCGGCTGTCAATTTCTTAGACCTCACAGTCTCTTTAGGTTCCGCTGGTCTATGCACGACGGTTTATTATAAACCAACTGACTCGCACTCATTCCTTCTCTATACCTCCTCCCACCCTCCCTCGTGCAAACGTTCTATTCCTTTCTCCCAACTGTTACGTCTCCGACGACTTTGCCAGGATAACAACGACTTCCATCAAAAAGCCCACGAGATGCTTGATTTCTTTCGCCTTCGTGGCTATCCTGATAATGTTCTATCTACAGCTCTTCACCGCTGCCAGTCTATCAGTCGCACTGAGGCTCTCTCCTCCAGGCCGAAACCACGAAACAATAGACCTGTCCTCTCACTTACTTATCATCCCCACAATATTGCTGCCAAGAATATCCTTTTGAAACATCTATCCATTCTCCGGGCGGAATCGACCACTCGTGATGTCTTCTCAGAGGCTCCTCTAGTGGCATATAAGCGGGATCGTAACCTCAGAGATGTGCTGGTCCATAGCAGGCTACCCCAACCTCACCAGTCTCTTCCTGGCACGGTGGCGTGTCTTCGATCGGTTTGCAAGACCTGTCCATACGTACTTCAAACCCAGAGTCTGACATTCCCTAAGACGACCTTCCACATCCGTGAGGGTTTCTCATGCATCAGTCGCAACGTCATCTATGCGATTACCTGCACACGTTGCGACATGAGATATGTCGGTGAGACAGGATTACGTCTTGGGGACAGATTTCGACAACATCTTTCTGACATCACCAGCGGCGCCCAGAAACCAGTATCCATACATTTCAACAGTCCTGACCACCATGGCGTAGCCGACATACAGGTCACGGCCATCAAATCATGCGCATCCCACGAACGGGATCGGAAGACATTGGAACACCGTCTCATCTTCCAGTTGGGCACACTCTCCCCTCACGGCCTTAATGTCCAACACAGCTTCATTTAACTTCCCACCCCACCCTCCCACCCCTAGGTTACAGTCCACCATCTGGGTACGTGCAGATCCTTTGTATGACATCACAGTCAACTCTCTTGGCGGATTTACGTTCGGTGTTTTGCCATCATTTTCTGAACGACCGCCACTCATGCCTCTCTGTGTGTACTAACACTATATAGGTTTCCACAGCGGTGTTTCGAGCGCTTAACGATAATTGCTAATTGTCATCTGCGTCCGTAACATCTTTGCCGGTCTCTAATTTCACTTTTCCGCACACATGGGCGCGTCTCCACCCGACTCCCTTCCCGCTTGACCTTTGACCCGTGTACCATACATCCGGTCTATTGATCCACTGGCGCCCTACGTGTGTCAGACCTTCCAAGCTAGGACACGGTATTCAGATGAGTACATTTAATTTTAATTAGTTTAATAGTTTAATATTGTCATAGTGTGTTTCATGTAGTTTTGTGTTGGTTTGTATTTGTTTGTCCTGTGCTGACGAAGGCTTTGGCCGCAACGTCCAATTTGTCACTTGTAGTCGTGTTTTAGTAAAGCTCACAATCTACTTCTCGTTTATTTGGGTGATTCATTCATTGCCTAATTAAATGTAGTGCTGCTATAACCTCCACTTTAGTCCTGATTTCTTCATTTCTGATCTGATCTTTTCTTGATACATTAGTGAGGGTCTAAAAGGTGTGGATTGTGCCTGGCACTGCAGCCAGCAGGGTTAGTCGGCTAGCCTCTCCGTGGAGGGGTGAAAAGTGAAAATTAGACCCGGAGATTACACAAGTCAACCCCCACCTCCATGTGGTGCAGACCGGGCAACCATGACCGCGAGGTCATGGGCTAACAGAGTTATGGCTCTCCATGGGGGACAGACTCCCCATGGTCAGATTTTTGTCCTAAACCTGCGACTGGCCTAGCAAGCCGGCAGGGATTCTACATACTGCTCGTAGAAAAAAAAACATAGTATGTGCATTTCTGGTTAACACCTTTTGAATTTTGCTTGTGCTACAGAGTTCATGCACTGAGCTGATGAGCTGAAGTTCTCCATGTGTGATCTATGTAAGGAGACTGAAGCACATATATCCATATGCAATGAAAATGATCCTGTACCAATGACTGCAGTCAGTGACCTACTTGCTGCTGTACAATGTGTCTCCATGGACAAGAGAGAAAGGATCCAGGGATGGCTTCTCCGAGGACTTGTCCCTGTGGCGTGGCTGGGTGCCTGTCTGTTTGGGCGCAATGCCTGTGAGGGGTTTGACTGTGATGAAACCTGTGAGTTTGTAGTAGTCCAGGAACGTGCGAGCCAAGTTGCGACCAAGTCTCATGTCTGATGTGGGATTCAAGGAATATTTCATGTATTTAACTTTCAGTAGCAGCATCAGCAATGGTAGTATTAGTAGTAGTAGTAGTAGTAGTAGTAGTAGTAGTAGTAGTAGTAGTAGTAGTAGTAGTAGTAGTAGTAGTAGTAGTAGTAGTAGTAGTAGTAGTAGTGTTGGTGTTGGTGGTGGTGGTGGTGGTGGTGGTGGTGGTGGTGGTGGTGGTAATAACCACAACAACTGTCATCCTGGCACAAGTGTCATTGCTAGTGTGAGCCTGAAGGCAGGTGGCACAAGCTGTCCATGCAGTGTCCATGAAGTGTCTATGCAGTGTCCATGCAGTGTCCATGCAGTGTCTATGCAGTGTCCATGCTGTGTCCATGAAGTGTCTATGCAGTGTCCATGCAGTGTCTATGCAGTGTCCATGCAGTGTCCATGAAGTGTCCATGCAGTGTCTATGCGGTGTCTATGCGGTGTCCATGCTGTGTCCATGCAGTGTCCATGCAGCGTCCATGTTATGTCCATGCAGCATCCATGTTATGTCCATGTTATGTCCATGCAGTGTCCATGTTATGTCCATGCAGTGTCCATGTTATGTCCATCAGTGCCCATGCAGTGTCCATGCAGTGTCTATGCAGTGTCTATGCTGTGTCCATGCAGTGTTCATGAAGTGTCCATGCAGTGTCCATGAAGTGTCCATTCAGTGTCCATGCGGTGTCTATGCGGTGTCCATGCTGTGTCCATGCAGTGTCCATGCAGTGTCCATGCAGCGTCCATGTTATGTCCATGCAGCATCCATGTTATGTCCATGCAGTGTCCATGTTATGTCCATGCAGTGTCCATGTTATGTCCATGCAGTGTCCATGTTATGTCCATCAGTGCCCATGCAGTGTCCATGCAGTGTCTATGCTGTGTCCATGCAGTGTCTATGCTGTGTCCATGCAGTGTTCATGAAGTGTCTATGCTGTGTCCATGAAATGTCTATGCTGTGTCCATGCAGTATCCATGCTGTGTCCATGCAGTGTCTATGTTATTTCCATGCAGTGTCTATGCTATGTCCATGCTGTGTCCATGCAGTGTCTATGCTGTGTCCATGCAATGTCTATGCAGTGTCTATGTTATGTCCATGCTGTGTCCATGCAGTTTCTATGCAATGTCCATGCAGTGTCCATGCTGTGTCCATGCAGTGTCTATGCAGTGTCTATGCTATGTCCATGCTGTGTCCATGCAGTGTCCATGCTAAGTCCATGCTGTATCTATGCAGTGTCTATGCTATGTCCATGCTGTGTCCATGCAGTGTCTATGCTGTGTCCATGCTGTGTCCATGCAGTGTCCATGCAGTGTCCATGCAGTGTCTATGCTGTGTCCATGCAGTGTCCAGGCTTGGATTGTTATTCCTGCTCCAACAGATAATCAACTACCTAGAGGACTAGTACCCAAACCTCATGTTGTGTGAGGACGGCACTTTAATATCTCCCCCTCACCCTCCTTGTCCCTTTCACTAAGAGCAGACCATTATCATCATTGCGTGACTTGCGGACTGACGTAGGCGTCCATGCCTGCACAGACCTCGGCCCTTGATTTCCTAGAACATTTATATTGATGACTTTCCTAAATGTTGTTATCTTAGACCGCCAACCACAAGTTCTCATGATCTAACTCTGTTTGCTCTACCGCTGATCCTTCTAGTCATAACAATGTTCTGCAATGCTTCTCTTCTCCAAGAACACGACCTGTCTATATTTTTATACTTGTGTATCATGATGTACTTTCATTTGTGTCTCCTATGCAATCATTGTCAATTACTCTGTTCATCAGAGGTATTCGCAACATCAGTCTCAGTGCCCACATCTCTGCTGCCCCCAAGCTATTCCTAGTTTGTGCTTTCATATTTCAAGATTCACTGCCATACAGAAGAACATATAACACATTATCATATTATTGTCTTTAACGTACTGGTTACAATGTATTTGCAACATGCTGAAAAAAATATAATACAAGAATGTTTCAATTTAAGCTGTGGAACGTTTTTTTTGTGTGAATCGTTTGGCAGACTGTTTTAACTGTTAAGAATACAAGTAGTCTGAGGCCTGAAAAGGGCCTGCATTTATGGAGTGATGTTGGTGTGGAGACTTGTCTTACAACTTGAAATCACTCAAACAACTTTTTCCCTTTTTTACCCCACAGGAGCACATGCCACGTGTTGCAATTATTGCTGTCTCCTGCAGTTCATTCATCTCCGCCTCCCATTCTCTACTCAAACAACTACATCACGGCTATATGTCAAAGGATACAAGCTTCTTCTGTGTACGGCATGGACTGGCCTGATGTGTTGGTCTGGTAGCTGAAGAAGGAGACTTCCAGTGTGTAGCAATGGGATTCATCCAGGCAGCTTCCCAATGTTCTGTGTAACCAGAAAAGCCAGAATTAGCATTTAGTACATCATGGTTTTAGAAGAAATAGAGCTACATGTGACAATATATTTCAATGTCCTTCGTGAGAAGAAAAGCCAGAATTAGCACATAGTACATTATCGTTTTAGAAGAAATAGAGGTATACATGACAACATATTCCAATGTCCTGTGTGATAAGGAAAACCAGAATTAGCATTTAGTACATGATGGTTTTATAAGAAATAGAGGTACATGTGACAACATCTTTCAATGAAGGCCAAAGTGGGACATGCAGAAAATACAATTTAGATCTGTTCTTTAGTTTTATAGAATACGAGGAGGCTTCTGACTGTGTAGAGCATGAAGAATTGTAGAGCATAATGAAAGAAACGAGCTTCCCATTACACTGACTATGGAACATAAAAACAAACACTCTACCGTGAACAAAAGACAGCTGTGAGAACACATGATGACACAACATATTGGTGTGATATAGAACAGAGGAGCCACGGCGACTTAATGCTTAGTGCTCTTGCTTGCCAAGACAATGGCCTAGGTTCTATTCCCAGTAGAGGCAAGATACATTTTTTTTTATCAGTACGGCACTAGGGTCGACCTAACTCCTATAAACATGGGTACCAGACACTGCAGAATTCTCTGGGAACAAAAGGAAACGACACGACATGCCATGACATAGAGCATAAGAAAGCCTAATGCTTCAAGACCCAACAGCTGTGTCTTTTAACTCCCAATAATGTTCATGCAGGACAACACGTACTGGCCTAGGTGTTGATTGGTTGAGAATCTGATTGGTGACTGAGTCCCAAATCTTAAGTCCGAGGCACTGGCATCCATAATGTTAAAAGGGTGTGTGTGTGAGTGAAAGTACTGGAATCGGAAAAAAAGATGGCGATGTGCATATGTGCTTTTCATCTGATTTGTTGAAAATCCAAGTTTCAAACCTGTATGTTGACACAGGAAATATTTAAAAACAAAATTAAGTTGCATGTTCTTCACAGGACGTAGCAGTCAACCACAGCATTTTCGCTGTTCGTGATTCCTGGGCAAATTTTACGTTCAGTAGTTTGTCATTGCTTACTGAACGACCGGCTCCTATACCTTTTTCGAAAAAACCAGCACTGCTGTGTTTCGAACCCAGGTATATGGGCTCACAAACCGCGTTCGCAAGCCCTTAGCCACAGAGACCACTGGAAATATACATGCTATGAATACTCACACTTTTGTTGTTCTATACATTCCTTTCCATAAAGAATCTAATTCCATAGAGAATCTAATTCCATAAAGAATCTAATTCCATAAAGGATCTAACTGGCTTTAGTTTTCGTAGAGCAGTGTTTGCTCTTACGGAATACACAAATCCTTGTGTTCAACTAAGGGACGTAATCAAGAGCACAGATAATTATATCACAGTTACATCTCTTGCTTTGAAAGCCATGCACCTGACTTGTGATGGTTTGCGTGGCCGAGAGTTCAGATGTTCCCCTCTAACTCGAAAGGTCCAGGTTCCAATGCCGATGAAATATGGTCGAGAATTCTGATGTTCCCTTATTACTCGAAAGGTCCATGTTCTAATGTCGGTGAGAGATGGCTGAGCGTTCTGATGTTCCCTCTAACTCGAAAGGTCCATGTTTCAATGCCGGTAAAAGAAGAATTTGTTCAAGGAATTCGATGATGTCGTACTCTCCCTTAGTCTCTGACTGGTCCCAGAAATAGGCGGTCCCATGACCATTTGCGGACGTATAAACATAAAAAAACAACCTTTGGCCAGTTTGGTATGATAACCAATAGGCCATGTGAAAAGTGGAACCGAGAGCAGCCCCGAAAAACAACAGCACACACAGGCATACATGCATAAAGCCGCGGACAGAATGCCAATACAACAGTCCGCCACTAGAAAACCAGCAGTTGTATACACATTTCTGCATAAGGCAAAACCAGCTAGTACAGCAACCGGCCGTCCGCCATTTTCTGAACATGTAATTCACAAACCGTCTCACCGTGGTTCGTGATCCCGCATACCCGCGTTCGACACACAGCTGCGCGCGATTTGGCAACATACCGCATTGCGTTGGTATTTAACGAAATGACATGGGTGCTGGTCGTTCAGAAAGCAATGGCAAAGTATGAACATAAACATGGCAAGACATCAACAACAGCAAAAAATGCTGGTGTTGACTGCAAACGTCCTGTAAAGGATATGCAAGTAACTTTTTAATGCACAATACAATTACAATAGGCTCTGTACAGAACTTTAACACCCCTTTTCTCACAACAATTGTTCTCCTTCTGCCTCTTAACCCCCATGGGAACTTAGGTCCTCAACCACATCATCCCACACGCTCCTATCTGTTGATATGTCCTGCAACTACATCCATTTCCTTCCTAATTACGAGGGTAAGTCAATAAGTAAGTCACAAATGGTTGTAGAAAAATAACTAACTGTGATAACAACATGAAACTAGTTTATTTTTATACGTACATTATCCCTTTATTTCTCAGCATAATTTCCACCAACATTGATGAACTTATCCCATCGTTTTATCCGTACTCCAAAACCGGCTGCATAAATCTGCGTGCACTGTTGTCATTTACTGGCCATCCCACGGAACTGTGTGACTTACTTATTGACTCGTCCTCGTAACTTTTTCTACCCACCCATGCACCGCTTTACGGGACAAACATTAGTCAGCATAAATACTGACAACCACCTTGGCGGGAGACATTTCGCGAATGGCGCCAAAGTTGAATGTGAAATGAAAACGTGGTTTAGAAAGCCAAATGGTACCTGAAAGTTGCTGCAGATAGGGATTATTCCGCGCATGAAACCATGGATATGGTCAAGGGTCACAGACGCCTGTGTGACCAGGTGGAGAGGAGGGGGAACAGGTTGAGAACCACAATGTGGAAAGGATGAGATTGCGGGGGACTGGCAGGGGTTCTGGTAGAATCTCAAAACTGAGAGGGAAGACCAGGAGAACTTTCAATCAGAAAGCGGTGGGAACGATTAGTAGTGTGACTCTTGGCTGGCTGGTTAACAATGGGACGCAGCGCGTCTGGGAATGTCCTGGGAATGCGCGCGCGCGCACACACACGAGCGCAAACAAGTAAGCACACGCTCTTTCAGACACATATTTGTTGTTTTAGAAAGAAGAATCTTCTCTGTAATCAAGCCGCTTGTACTTGTTGTAAATAAAGAATACGTAATGCTTAGAGACTAATTTAATGTTGCTCAATTTTCTTTGCTTTTATTGGGGGGGGGGGGGTGTTATTGTTTTCCGACATTTTTGGTATTTACTTCATTGTGTCACTAATATATTCAAAATGGCATATATGAGACATCCGTAAAACGACATTAAAAGTAAATAATGTTCACATAATAATCTGTAATATACCCCCTCTCCCTCCCTTCTCCAATAAAACACATTGTATCCGGCCCAGTAAAGTGGCCTATTACATTAAGCCACATCACAAGCACTCTGTGTATTCCTAAATTGCTACATTGAATTCAGACGCCTCGCTAATTAAATTTACCGAGATAACCCACTAGCCAGCCCATTACTCCAGTTATAGCCCCTGACACGGTTAAAAAGAAACAGCAGTAATCCCCCCTAGTGTAAAAAAAAACGCCCGCTTGGAAACGGCCATGAATCAAAACAAAAATGAAGATTCCAGAATTGGGCAATTCTGCATTGGTAAATTGTGTGTTCTCCACGCCAGCCATGTGAAGCAAGCGTCGTAATGCGAGGAAACAGTTTAACGTGATACAGGCAGTGATGCCCTGATACAACGGTGTGCAGCAAACCAGGCAGAATAACTCGGTCCGACTTGATGGATCTGATCTCGAGGATGAAGTCACGCGCGATTAGAGCTCTGACGTACCCGCATGTTTGTTTCAATCGCAGACTCGTCAGAAAATGCTGTCTGGTTTCTGGTCTGCATCTGTCCGGTGGTTTGGTGTGTGTGCATATGCGTGCGTGCGTGTGTGTGTGTGTGTGTGTGTGTGTGTGTGTGTGTGTGTGAGGGAGGGGGTGGTCGAGGTGAGGAGGAAGGAAGAAAGGGGATGGGGTGGAAAGAAAGCGGATGTACGTTTCATTTCTCATTAGTATTCATTTCCGTAGTGTAAATAAATGTCAGAATGAAATATAAGCAAATACATTGACAAATGGATGAAAGGGAGCACACACAGACAGATACAGAGCAGGTAGATATTCATGCAGATGGTGAATGGAAAGATAGAAAGACAGACAAACAGAGAGACAGGCAGGCAGGCGGACAAACGGACGGACATTCAGACAGACACTGGAGGGAGGGGAGCGGACGGACGGACGAGCAGGCAGACAGACAGACAGACAGACGGGCGGACGGATGGGAAGGCAGACAGATAGACAGACGGACGGACGGACAGGCAAACAGATAAATGACAGACTGACGGGCGGACGGGCGGGAAGACAGACAGACAGACAGACGGGCGGACGGATGGGAAGGCAGACAGATAGACAGACTGACGGACGGATGGGAAGGCAGACAGACAGACGGACAGACGGACAGACAGACAGACACCCTGTCAACCCGTTTGCCTATAGACGGGGTTGGACGGCTGATTCCCTACGCCAGCGTGCTAACTATGAGCCTGCCGTCAGGCTTACCTCTAGGCTGCTCTTCTACACGCGCCTAGTTGGATGACATGAAACACATCACATCTGCACCAGTACCACAACGCCGACACATCATCACCAACAACACATCATCACCAGCCTCATTTGTGAAACAATGCACTGCACTTTCAGACGCTGATGGTGAAAGTGACGGGCAAGTATATAGTGCACATACCACACGGACAGTTGGAGCATTGCTTTGCTAATCCGACAGCTTCTGCAGCTTGTCTTGTTCTAGACGAATTGGTGTTACCTTTCCTCTGGAACAAACTAGACAGGCCGAGAGTGGGATCATGCTGCATGGGCAACACATGGTCTCTACAATCCAGCCCATTATTTCTGCTATGCGAAGCACAATGTAATAAACTATCGTCTGTCAAGACAGCAAGGTGCCAGTACAGTACACTACAGTAAAGTGTACTTGCCAATTACACAATGTAAGTTTCATTATCTAATGTTAAATTAGTACTGCTATATGGACCAGGAATATAGACAACGACTAAAAGAACAGCTTATACACTACACGCATTGGTCCAGAATTGTGGAACTAAAATTATGTGACAAATGCACCAGTGTGGAGTTCATGGAGAAAACTAAACAAATTCCAGTGAATCAAGAAGTGGGGAAAAGACGCTGACGTTGGATAGGACATTCATTGTGAAAACCTGAGGATAGAAAACTAGATTCTCCCTTGTCTTGAACCCGCAGGCTGAACGACGTAGTGGAAAGCTAAAAATCACACGGAGAGAGAATTAAAAGCAGAGATAAATAATATGGCGATACCATGCCCAGTGCTGAAGGGGATACCTTAGTGTGAGTTAGTGGAATACAAGGCACAAATAGAAGAAGAAGAAGAAGAAGAAGAAGAAGAAGAAGAAGAAGAAGAAGAAGAAGAAGAAGAAGTGGAAGAAGAAGAAGACGATATCGTCATGTGGCAATCTGGGGACCGACTATGAGCCGAAATAAATATAAACCTGTGCGACGCTCTTTGCTGACTGCGTGTGCATCCCATACCATGATACCCACTAACCGTTGCAACTTAAAAAGTTGCTAAAAGATGTGAACGCTGTCCACAGCCATGTGTATATGAAAATCAAGTGGAAGCTACCAAGCAGCCAAAAAGGCATCCTATAGATTTGATGGTGAGACAAACACCCCGGCCGGACAGGGCTCGGATAGACCACAATGGTAGAATGAGTACAGGTAACAGAGACACAGCAGTAAGCTCAACGGTCCTGTTACGGAAAGCCCTGTCTGAGCTAATGAAGAAATTAAGAATGGAATGCATCAGGCAGGAGAGCCTGCAGGAGATCGAGATACTTTTTTGGACGCGGTGATAAGAATCGTGAAAAGCGAGCGAACAGATTAGGAAGGGCTTGGAATGTGCTTTCTGAGACGAAAGTTGTAACTACCATGGACTGCCAGTATAAAAAAAATTTGTTGCATAGTTTGTTACAGGACGTCGCAGTCAACACAGGCATCTTTTGCTGTTGAGATCTCTTGGCAAATTTACGTTCAGTATTTTGCCATTGCTTTCCGAACGACCGGCATCCATAACATTTCGCAAAAAACAAACGCAAATCGCCCGCA
Organism: Cepaea hortensis; assembly: GCA_963921405.1. Lineage (NCBI taxonomy): Eukaryota > Metazoa > Mollusca > Gastropoda > Stylommatophora > Helicidae > Cepaea > Cepaea hortensis. The sequence continues at coordinate 30,087,775 of OY992893.1, forward strand.
GCCGTGTTTCGAAAGCGGGTATGCGGGATCACGAACTGCGCCCCTAACCACTACGCCATGGAACCGGTGTAACTAACTACTAATGCTAGGAAAAGGCGAAATGAAAATAGAACATATACAAACATAAGAAAGAGACAAACTGTGTTCTTTAGTTATGTGGTGAGAAGAGAGGAGTTGGAAAACACCGTTACCTTAGGGAAATTCAGCGGTAAGCCCATGTTGTACACATATCTTTTCTAGTTAATGATATATAGTCTTAGAGACAGCCCATGTTAGAGACAGTTCATGTTAGAAACAGCCCGTGGTAGAGACAGCCCATGTTAGAGACAGTTCATGTTAGAAACAGCCCGTGGTAGAGACAGCCCATGTTAGAGACAGATCCGAAGATCCCAGAATACTGAGATTCCACATCGAACAAAACAGAACACACGTCAAGCATGTAAATAGTAGATTGATCCCCAAATACAAAGAAATCCAACAAAAACAAAATCCATGTCCGGGATCTCAATATTACGAAGATCCCAACGTACAGAGACATCTATGACCAACACAATATCAAGAAGATCCCAACATACAGAGACACATATGATCAACACAATATCAAGAAGATTCCAACATACAGAGACATCTATGACCAACACAATATCAAAAATATCGCAACTTACAGAGACATCTATGACCAACACAATATCAAAAATATCGCAACTTACAGAGACATCTATGACCAACACAATATCTAGAAGATCCCAACATACAGAGATATCTATGACCAACACAATATCTAGAAGATCCCAACATACAGAGACATCTATGACCAACACAATATAAAAAATATCGCAACTTAAAGAGACATCTATGACCAACACAATATCTAGAAGATCCCAACATACAGAGATATCTATGACCAACACAATATCTAGAAGATCCCAACATACAGAGACATCTATGACCAACACAATATCAAGAAGATCCCAGCATACAGAGACATCTATGAACAACAACACAACAACACAGCATACAGATTTTTTTTTTGGCGTTCGATCGCTTGAACTCAAGCGTAATCCATACAGTGCTACCACTTCAAGTGCGCTAAACTGATTTTTGCGTGCGGGTTAGCTTTTTTTTTATTATTAGTACACCCCCCCCCCCCCGCCCATAGTCAAGCGAACCCACTGCGACTTCAGAGGTAGTTGTAATTTACGTCTCCAAGCCAAGGACGAGAAGTCAACATTTTAATCCAACTGACTGGTGTAGGGTTTTAACCCGCTACCTCGGCATCATCAAACCGGAAGTTTAAGAACGAGCAAATTATCCGTTCTGCCATGCTGACCTAGCATCAAGATATACGTTGCAATACGATATATTCGTGTACAGAAATACGAGTACTGTCATGTGCCTGAAAACGTGTTTTCCACATCAGCAGAATATCGATTTCCAGTCAGCTAACATGTATCCGTCATCTAGCGAGATGAGATGCCCAGTTGTCTTCGATTTACGAGGTTTCTAGCACAATAATCTGGTATTTCCCATTCTTGTCTGCACCGGCCCGAACGCCTTTCAACCGCCAGCCCTACTGCAGACGGTAAGCTCACAAAAGCCGATGATTCCCCATAACCTTGTCGCTGAGGTATAACACATAATGGTTATTACGTTTCTATGAATGCGCAGCTTCTCATGGGGCCATTTGTTAGCTGCATTCAAAGGAAACACCGACTGTAAGAAGTGGGGGAATTTAGACAAACAAATTAATGTTAACGTTTCTACATTAATGTTTCATGTGTGAAAGAATTCGCAGCAAGCAAGAACAAATTGTATTTTAGCTTGTTGAAATAACGACGTCTGTATTTAATATCTCAAGTTTAAGGAGTCGATAACACAATTGGAATTCAAGGCGAAACTATCACATATATTCCTCAAGAATAAGTTTCCAAGCTGTCACAAAGGTAGATTTATGGTTGAGTGACATGATTTAGAGATCTGAACATTGAGGAAAACTCGCTCATAAACTGTAGCGTGTCTCGGAAACCACGAAACTTTGGCCATATTAAGCGTCACGGAGGCCGGGAGAGAACAGTGATGGAGGGCGTGGTTGCTGAATTACGAGACAGGGGTGGGTTAGCACGTGGGTGGACACGGGACATTGCACGGACACGGGACATTGCACAGACACGGGACATTGCACGGACACGGGACATTGCACAGACACGGGACATTGTACGGACACGGGACATTGCACAGACACGGGACATTGCACAGACACGGGACATTGCACAGACACGGGACATTGTACGGACACGGGACATTGCACAGACACGGGACATTGCACAGACACGGGACATTGTACGGACACGGGACATTGCACAGACACGGGACATTGCACAGACACGGGACATTGTACGGACACGTGACATTGTACGGACACGTGACATTGTACGGACACGTGACATTGTACGGACACGTGACATTGTACGGACACGTGACATTGCAAAGACCTTGAGCAAGCATGAAGGGGCAGACAGTGACGGAGAGAATTGTTCGAATCAAACACATGACACTGGATAGGCAGGCAGACAGGGAGACAGGCAGGCAGACAGGGAGACGGGCAGACAGTGAAACATGCAGGCAGATAGGGAGACAGACAGGCAAACAGAGAGACAGGCAGGCAGACAGACAGAGAGACATGCAAAGAGACACGGAGACAGGCAGGCAGGCAGACAGACAAACAGACAGGAAGAGAGGCAGATAGGCAGGCAGACAGACAGTGAGACAGGCAGACAGACAGGGAGACAGGCAGGCGGACAGGGAGACAGACAGGGAGACAGGCAGGCAGACAAGGAGACAGGTAGGCAGGCAGACAGACACTGAGACAGACAGTAAGGAGACAGACAGGCAGACAAGGAGACAGGCAGGCAGACAGGGAGACAGGCAGGCAGACAGGGAGACAGGCAGGCAGACAGGGAGACAGGCAGACAGACAAGGAGACAGGTAGGCAGACACTGAGACAGACAGAAAGGAGACAGACAGGGAGACAGGCAGGCAGACAGGGGGACAAGCAGGCAGACAGGGGGACAAGCAGGCAGGCAGACAGGGGGACAAGCAGGCATGCAGGCAGGCAGACATGGAGACCGCGTACTAGCCATTTCGCTACCGCAACTACCATATCTTGTACAGATCTCATATCTTGTACAGATCTCATATCTTGTACACATCTCATATCTTGTACACATCTCATATCTTGTACAGATCTCATATCTTGTACAGATCTCATATCTTGTACACATCTCATATCTTGTACACATCCCATAGCTTGTACACATCCCATATCTTGTACACATCTCATATCTTGTACACATCTCATATCTTGTACACATCTTATTACTATTTCACTATATAAGTCAATCCTCTCTGATGCCAGCACACACCGATGTCTAACACACTGCGCTCTGTGTTGACATTCCCGCGCTGATGATCTATCCATTACGCCAGGCATGACTGTTCCATGTCTTCTGTCGTCGTTGTCTCTTATTCGTATAAAGGGGTTTGCTGCTGCCAGGTTTATACAGGGGTTCCAATTTTTTTTTTAAACGGGGAGGGGGGGGGGGGGGAGGGGCCTTAACACGCAATATGATCGATTTCAATGCACCGGGTGTTATCCCATATAGCTCGGTCTATTTCCGCCGGGCGTCCTACCGAAAGCGTCGCACAAAGGACGAGCTCCGTAGCTACAGTGATTACCCCGCAGAAGTCGCCGTGAAAACTGCACTCGTGAACGGAACAAACGTGGCCCGGAATCGAACCCAAACCTTCGGAGAGTGGGACAGGCAGCGCCACCACTTCGCCGAGGTGATACACGAGGAGTTGGAATAAAAACACAAACTATGTCTGAGAAGCTGGGCGGATGACAAGCACACGCGGATACCGATGAACGTGCCGACCCAAGTCTTCATCAGCGGAATGTGATTATTCGATGTTGTTGTTCCGTTGATAAAAACTTCGCTCGAAACATTGGTCTGTATCTGTCTGTGTTGATTCATCCGTCGAGCTTCTCCGTCATATCCCGCGTTTTGTTTGTTTGTTTGTTTGTTTGTTTTGTCGCTCGCTTGCTTTGAACTCAAGCGTAGATCACACACATGCTACTATTTATAGTGTACTGGACAGATTGTTTGTGTAGATCAGCTTTCCCTATTACCAGTGTCCCTTGCCACCAGGCGAACCCACTCCGACTTCAGAGGTACTTGTAATTTACGTCCCCAGGTCAAGCACGAAAAGTAAACATGTAGTCCAACTTGTCGATGTAGGAGTTGAACCCCCTACCACGGCACCAGCACACCGTATGTTTAAGAACATACGATCTTATCCATTCGGCCATGCCGACCCCCATATTAAGTGTTTACTCTATCCCTCATTCATGCCCAGAAACCTGCTCCCTTGTCCCAGACTGGGTTTCTCTGCTCACGGACTGGCCAAAGAACGTAGCTTGTTTTCTTCCAATGTCCCAATGTCCAAGACGATTTTCCTTAGCCTTGGCCTCTTAACATCTTTACTACTCATTATAGCTGTCCATTGCAAACTCTTACCACTACTCGGTGTATCGAAGCCATCCGTAATCGAACAACCTCAACGGGGCTTAGACTGGCATAATTACTTCATTTGTAAACTCATTTGTTATGCATGCTTAGTTAACTGATTATGTGGCCAACAATTCGTTTTAAGTCAGACAGTCTTCACAAACGCAAACCATATTCCGGTTTTGGACCCTCACGGTGTCAAGTGAATTATCATAACTTGAACAATTCTGATCATGTTCAGTTTTCGGTCTCTTTCCCTGGTGATGTTGTTAGACATGTTCATCTCTGTTCATTTTCTGACGTAATCTTTCCATTTAGCGTGTTGTTTTCTTCTTGCAATTTAACTCTTTCTGACGTAATCTTTCCATTTAGCGTGTTGTTTTCTTCTTGCAATTTAACTCTTTCTGACGTTATCTTTCCATTTAACGTGTTGTTTCCATTTAGCGTGTTGTTTTCTTCTTGCAAGTTTAACTCTTGCCGATGTCTATACATTTTTGACCAGCATTGTGTCTTTCTGTGTACTCGAAATATGTGTATGTATCGAATGCAGACCGCATTGCGTTGGTTTTCATACAATGGTATGACTGCTGGTCGTTCAGAAAGCAATGGCAACGTACTGAACCGAAACTTGACAAGAAATCACAAACACCCCCCCCCCTCCCCCACCCCCAAATTCTAATGTTGACTGCGACGCCGTTTAAAGGTCATGTAACAAACTAAAATCGAATCTCGGTTAGTAATAGCATTTCTCTTTCTTTATGTTGCTTTTTTTCAGAGATTATTTGTGTTGTATAATATGTAGTGATAGTTGCCATATTATGTGTCTGCCTGCCTGCCTGCCTGCCTGTCGGTCGGTTGGTCGGTCGGTCGGTCCATCGGTCGGTCAGTCTATATATAGTGATACTGAAAGTGCACAGAACATACAAAATAACACGCGTTGTTCAGTTGTGATGCCGTCTGTTGTCCACGTCACGTGCTTCCTGCATCTTCCTGTCCACTTGGCCGTTTTGTTACATCGCGTTATCTAACTTGCCCAGCCCTCATATATTATTCCCAACAGCAGGCTGGAGATAGCACTGTAAAGATCTAATGGAGAACAATAGCTACTCATTACAAGCTCCTGCATGATGCCTCAGGCCGCAACTAGCCATGTCGTTGATGGCACTCGAGCTTCGTGCAGCACGCAGAAGACATATCCTGCGCTGCCTTCAGAGATGCTCTTTCATCACGGCCCGCAAACATTTCTATTTAAATCTACGTCGGGCGCCACTCATGGACAACTCGATCAGCTTTCGTGCATGAAATCTACACAGAACAAAAGTGATCTACGGGAATTCGGCAACTGCACAGTTTAAAGCAACTAGATCAACGATCGTGACTGATGATAACATATCTAAGAATCAATATGCTCTATAGATTACTTGTGCCTTTCTGGAACAGCGAGCGGATAGAAATAAATGAGGCAAATGAAAACAAAAGTGATCTGTAATCTGGGAAATCTACGACCGCCTGTCCTTCTAAATGCTGGAATTAGATGTTGCCTAATATCTAATCACGGCCAGTGATGGATGGCACAGGAAGCTAAAACACGGAGCAAACCGTTTATTTGATCAAATACGGTATGACGAGCGCAGCGTTCCAGTGTGCGTAAATATGTAAATGTGTGTTAGCTTTGCGAGTGTGGGTGATTGTGTGTGTGTGTGTCTATATGTGCGCGTCTAAGTGTGCGTGCGTGCGTGTGCGTGTGTGAGCGCGCGTGTGGCGGGGAATGGACATGCGTTGTTGTGAATACGTGAGTGAGACAAGAAGCGTGTGAGCTATTTACATTTCTTGTAGGGGCCATGCTGTTTATTGATGTCCATCACCACAGTAGTAGGTTATACAGTTGTAGATTGTACAGTATTAGTTTATACACAAGTAGGTTATACAATAATAGCTTATATAGTGTTAGCTTATACAGTAATAGCTTACACAGTAGTAGCTTATACAGCAATAGCTTATATAGTGTTAGCTTATACAATAATAGCTTATACAGTAATAGCTTATATAATGTTAGCTTATACAGCAATAGCTTATATAGTGTTAGCTTATACAATAATAGCTTATACAGTAATAGCTTATATAATGTTACCTTATACAGTAGTAGCTTATACAGCAATAGCTTATATAGTGTTAGCTTATACAGTAATGGCTTATATAGTGTTAGCTTATACAGTAATGGCTTATACAGTAATAGCTTATATAATGTTAGCTTATACAGTAGTAGCTTATACAGTAATAGCTTATATAATGTTAGCTTATACAGTAGTAGCTTATACAGTAATAGCTTATATAATGTTAGCTTATACAGTAGTAGCTTATATAATGTTAGCTTATACAGTAATAGCTTATATAATGTTAGCTTATACAGTAATGGCTTATACAGTAATAGCTTATATAATGTTAGCTTATACAGTAGTAGCTTATACAGTAATAGCTTATATAATGTTAGCTTATACAGTAGTAGCTTATACAGTAATAGCTTATATAATGTTAGCTTATACAGTAGTAGCTTATATAATGTTAGCTTATACAGTAATAGCTTATATAATGTTAGCTTATACAGTAATAGCTTATATAATGTTAGCTTATACAGTAATAGCTTATATAATGTTAGCTTATACAGTAGTAGCTTATACAGTAATAGCTTATATAATGTTAGCTTATACAGTAGTAGCTTATACAGTAATAGCTTATATAATGTTAGCTTATACAGCAATAGCTTATATAGTGTTAGCTTATACAGTAATAGCTTATATAGTGTTAGCTTATACAGTAATAGCATATACAGTAATAGCTTATACAGTAATAGCTTATACAGTAATAGCTTATACAGTAATGGCTTATACAGTAATAGCTTATATACTGTTAGCTTATACAGTAATAGCTTATGCAGTAATAGCTTATACAGTAATAGCTAATACAGTAATAGCTTATTAGTTAGTTAGTTAGTCTTTCCTCTTGGGCCTAAGTCGGCGCATAGGGCAGAAGTCATGGCTCTCCATGTCCGGCGGTTCGCTGCTACCTGTTGTAGATCTTGGATGTTCACTTGGCCGTTGAATGAGCCATCTCTGATGATGGTTCTACGCAAGGTCTCTCTTTGTCTTCCCCGTTTTCTTTTCCCTCCCGGTGACCATATGAGGGCTTGGTAGGGGAGCCTTGTCTTGTCCATTCTGAGAACATGGCCGATGTAGCTCCAACGGCGTTTTCTTATAAAATTGGATACAATATCTTGCTTAGTCTCTTGTCTTATTTGCGCATTGGTTTTGAAATCTGTCCAGTGGAGGTTTAGAATTCTTCTAAGACATTTGTTCTCAAAATTGTCTAATTTTTTATCTAAAGCTATCGTTGATTTCCAACTCTCACATCCATAATTAGCACTGGAATCACTCAAGAATTGAAGATTTTAAGTTTCGTATGTTGGCTGAGTGACTTTGACTTCCAGATGTTTAACAGTTTATTGAAGGCACCAGATGCCAGTGAGATTCTAGATAATATTTCTGGTGTTGAGTCCCCTGTAGATGACATTTTGCTTCCTAGGTATGTGAAGCTGTTGACTTCTTCAAGAACATGGTTGTTTAACTTGGTGTCGTCTGAACTGTTGGTGAGATCAATAGTTTTTGTTTTTGTGGTGTTAATTTGGAGACCAATTTATCCTGAAACATTTTAGAGATGGTTTATTTTCTCTAGTGCATCTGGGTGTGTTGAACTCAAAAGCACTATGTCGTCGGAAAAGTAACAATAACAATAGTTTATACAGTAGTATATATATATATATATATATATATATATATATATATATATATATATATATATATATATATATATATATATATATATATATATATATATTTCTATCCTGTTTCAGGATATTGCGGTCAACACCAGCATCTTTCAGCTGTATGTTGATTCCTAGGCTAGATTACGCTCATCAGCACGCCACGACTTTCTGAGCGACCGGCTCCATACTCTCATAAGTCACTGGCTCGACTCGAACCGCTTCCAATTCTTGTGCGCTCACGTCAACAACGAGAGTATTCGGGGTTACGGAGAAAGCTGCTAACGCCTCGACCAGGGAGACCGGCATATATATATATATATATATATATATATATATATATATATATATATATATATATATATATATATATGTATATATATATATATATAATATCAGTGAGTATGTGCGTGCGTGTGTGTGCAACAACGGTAATGCAGCCACTAACTTGTCGATTTCTCCCTCTGCGACTCGTCTTCCAACGGAGTATAGCCTCTCAAAAAACTCACACCCACAACAATGAGTTTACATCGCTGACTTCAGAAAATCTCCAGGAATGCTAGAACCACACGTGAATTGGGAAAAGCACAAAGGGCGGGGATTTAGAGACAGAGAATAATAATATATGGAGGACATGGAGGGAGAGTCCTACATAAGACAGCAAAGATGGCTTGGCGTCAGCTGGTTAAGTACCTGTGCTCTACGGGGATCACAATGTGCAGAGCAAGAAAAATGTGGATCTAGGAACACAACTTCAATTTCGGATGGAGTAGCTGAGACTTTATAAAGTCCATCTCTGGCTCGTGAGGACCTGCTTCCACTCAGATGGATTGCTACGCAACAAGAAGTGGATCGCCCACTGCCTACTCAAACCGAGTCCGTACTGCAATGATTAAATCTGCCGTGTTCATGTTTCTTCCCGTTTGTATTGATGGAAAACAAAAATTAAAATGGCGGATAGGTCGTTGCCCAGGTGTAATGTGAAAATGAGGAAAGTTACTCACAAAAAGAATGTTTATAGCACGTGTGATTCTGGTATGTTAACATCCGGATCTTCGTCGGTACAACGGAGTTGGTGCACAGTGTTGAGGTTCTCTTTGTGGGATCTATGGGAGGAGACTGGAGCCATTATAGAGCTATCCACGTGCAATGTACTTGATCCTTTACCATAAACCAAATAAAACCAAAAACCATTATCAAACGGGCAGAAAACGATACCGGGATTCTGTGAATAGGAAACTAGACCATTAAACTTTGGCAATCTGAATAAAGTTTGGCAGTGTCTCAACACAGCCAAGCTCAGCAACGGCTTTATCACAAATATGAAAGAATCGACCATGCAATAATAAATTCATCCCAACTGACCGCTAGTTCAGACAGCATCCAGTAATAAAGACAACATAAAATTTGACAAGCACTGAGTAATAAACGCAACCGGGAAATTTACCAGCCAACAACGTCATAAATCGGCGCAATAAAGTCACCAGCAGGAAGAATTGTCGCCAATCTCCGACCCCGAACCGAGACAAACTCTTGTTGGCTATGCATGAATTCAGTAACCCTCTGATCCCTGGCGTCCGTTTATAGAATCACGCAGATTCCTGATATGCCGCATGCGCCTCAATTTCATTTCAAAACTCCAGTTTTTACGTACCGCAGCTCCATATTAATTCCCACTGCTGGCTTCAGAGACTTGACTCATATTTCATATTTTTATGTTCCTGAAACCCTTTAACACGCCAACCTTGGTGTTTCTTGACTTTAATCCCATTACTACCATCATTTCAACACTTTAGTCTTCAAATTACGCATGTGAATCATGTGCGGTCTCACATTCACTACAGATGAAATTCGAGGAAACTGAAATGTCAAAGAACAATTTTTGAAGTATCCTGGATCAGGAAGAGGACAAATACTGACATTTTACAAGCGCTGATAATCGAATGACATTGGCGCATAAACAAAATTATGACTCGGAAAAGGAAATATTCTGGCCATGTTAAACGTCAGTTCTATGCAGCCGGTTTGGGAGGACTGATAAAACGATGGGATAAGTGCATCAATGTTGGTGGAAATTATGTTGAGAAATAAAGGGACAATGTATGTATAACAATAAACTGGTTTCAGGTTGTTATCATATTTAGTTATTTTTCTACGGCCATTTGTGACTTTCTTATTCTTCTTCTTCTTCTTTCGTTCGCTTGAAATATGTCTATAACTGCAATGCTGTCTCTTGTATGAATTGAACTGTCTTTTTCAGTTCACACAGCGGTCCATAGAGTTTATCTTCCACTGTCGTCTCTCTAGGCCAGAAGGTTTGCCTAGATATGTTATATTTTGGGCAGTCTTGGAGTATGTGCTCTGCTGTCTGCAGTGCCAAATCACATGTATACATGGCTGATTCACCAATCTTGAATTTTGTGTACATGTGGTTGCGTAATATATTGTGCCCTGTTCTGAGGCGCAGAATAATGACTTGTTCTGGCCTATCCATAACGTGGTAGTCATCTTGAGCAGGTTTTGGTGGCTTTCTGACTGATTTGATCATTCTTTTCTTTTGGTAGTATGTAACGGGCACATCAGGCTGTTCTTCTTTGGCTCCTTCCTTAGCCAATTGATCAGCTCTGTCGTCTGCGGGTACTCCACAATGGGATGGTATCGACTGTATGGTGACCTTATGCTGACTGCTAAGTTCAGAAAGTAGTGTCCTTAGTACTGGCAATTTCCCAGACAGGAAAGCCTCGAGTACTGATTTTGCATCTGTCAATAGCACCACAGGTTGTGTACCATTGCTGGTATTTAGTAATTTCTCTGTTGCTATTTTGATTGCCTCAATTTCAGCATCGTAGTTATGGCAGTACTTTCCTGTCGGTACTCTAGCTGTGTCCCTATTATTATTTGGGTATTCTCTGTACACTCCCGCTCCTCCATTTCTAACAGCATTTTGTGCTGACCCATCTGTGTAGACTCGGATCCAGAGGTCCTGTGGGTATTCTTCATCAAGAAAGCTGAGAGTGGCTGTTCTGCGCTGCACACTGTTCTGTTCCTCCATGTCAAATATTCCTCTCACTTTTGTCTGGGTTTGTAATGATAGTCTATGCTCATCTTTCCATGGAGTTCGCTCTGGAATAGTTGTTAGGGGAATACCAACTGTGGGAAGATCGGTGGTTTCTCTGTAGAGTCGTTTGGCCTGGTGGATAAAACTACTTCTTTTCAACCGCCCCATAGCCAGGTTTTCAAATCTGTTCTTCATAGGGTGGCCTGGCAAGCTGAGGAACTTTTCTGCTTGTATTAGCGTTTTCGTATCTCTGCGCTCACTCAGTGCGTGTCCTCCCCATCTTCTCCATTTCCACTATAAGGGTTGAACTCATCCCTCCTGTAGTGACTCTAAGTGCTTGATTTTGCACTTTGTCCAGCTCTTGTTGTGTGGTTTTTGATGCCGAACACCACGCAGTTGACCCGTATTCCAGGTGTGGTCGTATGCTCTGTTGATAAACTTTGCTAAGTACTTTCCCACTGGCACCCCATGTGGTTCCACTTAACTTTCTCAGGATGGCTATTTTCCTTCAGGCTTTTGCTACTGCTTTGTTGATGTGCTTTCTCCATGTCAGCCTGCCATCAAATGTTACTCCAAGGTATGTTGGTTCTTTATCTTCTCTTAGGGGTGTTCCATTTATCTGGATAGTCCCTGCCTTTTGTTTTGGAGAGAGGGTAAATAGGGTGGTGCTGCACTTGTCAGTGTTTATGCTGACACACCATCTATTTGCCCATGCAACAAATGTATCTACAGCTCTTTGTAGTAATCTGGTGGCCATTGATGCATGTTCATTTGCGCTCCATAGAACCAGGTCATCGGCGTACATTGCCGCTTTAATTCCATGCGGTAGATTAGCAACGAGATCATTGATGAAGATTAGAAAGAGTGTGGGGGACAATACTCCGCCCTGGGGAACACCGTGACGCAGTAGTACTTTTCTTGCTCTTTAGTCCGTCTATCTGTACTCGGGCTCTTCTGTTGTGCAAGTATGCTTTCACCCATTTGTACATTCTTCCATTGACTTTGCAGTTTCTCAGTTTATCCATCAGACCTTCTTTCCAGACTTTGTCAAACGCTTTCTTCAAATCTATCCATGCCGCAAGCACCAGCTTCTTCTCTTGGAATGCATCCTCAATTTCTTGAGAGAGGTAGGTTGTCTGATCTTCCGTATAGTAGCACTGCCTAAAGCCAACCTGCTGTGGTACAAGGATGTTTTTGCTTTCAATGTACCACTGCAGTCTGTGATTGATGATGCGCTCCATTATTTTGCAGAGACAGCTGGTGAGGCTAATTGGTCTGTAGCTAGAGGCAATGGAACTATCTTTCCCTGATTTTAGGAGGGGTATCATGATTGCTTCTCTCCAGGCTTGTGGAACACTGCCTGAGGTCCAACTGTTATTGGAGATCTGCAACAGCTTTGCTTTGGCTTCTATTCCTAGGTTCCTGATCATTTCATTGGAGATACCATCAGCTCCTAGTGACTTTCTCATTTTCAGTTTTGATATGGCTAGCTCCAGTTCGCTGATTGTGATGGGTGCCTCCAGAACCTCATGTACTATTTCCTTCTGTCCTGTATGTTGCCGTTTCTCTCGAATCTCTTGTTGTTTCTCTGGACTAATTTTGATATTGTTATCTAGTGCGAATGAATCCGCAAAATAGTCAGCTGCTTGCTTTCTTGTTAAGATGTTTCCATCTTTATGTAGTGCAATTTTTGAGTTTCTCCCTGTGCCCTCATCGTTAAGTTGTTTTATTAGCTTCCACAATTTCCTTGTGTCTCTTTCAAAGTTCAGAGACTCTGTTTTTTCCTGCCAGCTTTTCCGTCTAGCCTGCAGCTTGGCCCATTGAAATTTGGCTTTTGCGTGCTGGAATTTATTGTGCTGCTCTTGGCTGGCTGTGGCCTCTGCTTGCTTTCTACATACTTCCACATCATTATGCAACTGTTCCAGTTCACTACTCCAGTAGGGTTTATATTGTTTACGGGCTCCTCTTGGTACTGTTTCTCGCGCTGCCTGTAGTATGCATTTCCCAAACTCTTCAACTACTTTATTTATGTCTTTCTCAGTGTTCAGTTTCTAACCAGTATGCTGGTGCGATTCTTGTACATTGCCCAGTCTGCTTTCTTGTAGTTCCACCTCGAGAGGGTGCTGCTTTCACTTACAAGCTCATTTTCTACAGTTAGAAAGACTGGCCGATGGTCGCTGCCACAAAGTTGTTTCCCAACAATTCGTGTAATGTTCCACTCCAGGTCTGGTGAATGAAAAGCCAGGTCAGGTGTAGTTGTAGAGTGCCATGATCTCGAGTAGAAACTATGTAGGTCGGACGGCTTGTTAACCAAGATGAATCTATTCTCATCCTGCCAGTCTTCCAGTCTCTCTCCTCTCTGGTCCATGTGATCATAGCCCCAACGCTGCGAGTGGCTGTTGAAATCGCCACACACAATCATTTTTTTTGGTTAATGGTAGTGTGCCCAGTGCCTGTGGGCGGTCACTTGGACAGTGGTAATTGATCAGATGTAGGTCTGTATAGCCTGTTTTAAGTTTAAGTGTCTGATACTCAGCCCCTTCCATATAGACTTCGATTTGGGAAGCAGTGATGTTATTTTTTACAAGGGTAAGTATCCCACCTTTTCGCCTGTCCTTTCGGTCAGATCGGTAACACTGGTCGCCTCTGATTTTGAAGGCTATATTTTCGTTGAGGTGAGTTTCTTGCAAGCAACATATGCTTACTTTTTCTTGGTCCAGGATGTTTTCTAATTTTTTTTTTTTTTTTTGTTGTTGTTGTTGCTGACTCCCTCCGCATTCCAGTGCATTATTTTAAGTCTTAGTTTAGTATGGCCAGCTGTTCTATTCTCATGTCCCCTGGCTCCACAGGACATCTGAGAAGGATCTTCAGTAGTTGGGGTTGGACCCTTTCGAGACATAGGGCCCGGCACTGCACCTGCCTGGGGGTCCAAAGCAGGACGAGCACCATAACTTTTTAGCAGTAGTCGACATATTCCATTTTGCGTAATTGCGTGGCATCCTGATATCTGTGGTGCGCCTCCTGGCTGGTTGCCTCCGTCTTCAGCACCTTTCCTTTGCTAGAGCAGACTGTGGTCTCACTCGAGTTTAGATGTGTACACACGCACACACGTGTCTGCACATGCATGTATGTGTATACACATCTAGAGCACACTGGTTATTTTCCGGCGCCAGATACTCGCCGTCGCCCCTTCTCCTGTTAGTAGTGTCTTACTTATTAACTTACCCTCGTATATTGATTCACTGCACACAAAAAGTGGTGAATAAGTCTTCACTGTCGTTAACTTCTCAAAGTCCGTGTTTCCCGATGATCTCCCCATAATCTCCCCGATCTTACCTTGGCATTCAGGCCACCCATCAAAATTGGTATATTGCCATTCTTAATGTATCTGATTCACATCGCCTTATTTGATTCAACCTTATCAGTTGTTGGCGCGGAACATATGATAATATTCATGCTTACATACTTTTGTGTGGTTGTAAAGAGCGTTACTATTATTCAAGAACTCACTGCGTCCACTCTGTCAGTGCCTTCTCTGCCCCATTTAGACAGTCTTAGAACTACCACTTCCCAGTGTAAGGCAGTTGCCTATGTATAGCTTGAAACAGCACCATTTCAACCGAGTGTAGAAGCTTTTAGCTTTCTCTGTTCAATTTGTTTCGCAAAAATCCCAAAATGCTAATCTTATAATATTTCAGTTCTTCTACCCTCTGGTTTGTCTGTCCTATTTTATTCATAGTTCTAACGCTCCTGGTGCCAATTCTAAAGATTCTCCTTGCTGAAAAAAGATACAAAGCCATTCCAGACTCCTTACTGCTTTCGCCGCATCCTGTCATTATTCTTCTAGAGAAGACTCGTTTCATCTTGGTTGGCTTAGTTCTCTCCTTTCCTTACGTTTAGACTTGTTCACGGCTAACTGGATTTTGATTTTGTAACGAAAGTTTTCTACAAGGTGAAGCAATCAGTCCCAGGTCTTCCCGCCTTAAGTGCCTTCTTTTACGACATACATGGTTGTTTTACTATTCTTTTAATAGTATAAGTCAGTGGTTCTCAACCTTTTTTGGCCCGTGCCCCCTTCACTATATTTTCAGAACGTCATTCCCCCTTTCGTATTTCCTACCTAAAAATCCCCCCCCCCCAGCCCCCCCCCCCACTTTTTACACAGTATACGTAATAATGGAAGCTAAATTTAATAGCATATACTAAAACAAGTCTAGACGTCCACATAAAACGTGATTTGTCGGACTACTTACTTTATGAAATGAATTTTAGAAGGGGGAGATGTACAGAACCGTAAAATATGAGGGGAAAAACAATATCAAGTAATCGTTTCTTGTATTAACGCGATCTTGAAATAATCTTAACCCCCCCCCCCCCCCAGAAACTCTAAAATTCCCCCCTAGGGGGAACCGGTTGAGAACCACTGGTATAAGTATTCAGTGTTACCATTCTTTACTTCAATTAAAGGCCCATGTAACACACGGGTGAGATCATTGTGTGCTCAAATGATATATTTGCTGTCATCTACTGTCTATACTGCCAGCTTTGTGTCTCAGGGGTTACGGACGCAGTTCGCAATCCTGCATGCCTCGGGCGATTTGGTAGCAAACCGCTGTGTGTTGGTTTTATAAAATGGTATTAGTGGTCGTTCAAAAAATAATGGCAAACTACTGAACGTACACTTATCAAGAAATCACGAACAGCCAAAACTTGTTGGGGTTGACTGCGACGTCCTGTAAAGGATATATATAACTAACTTTTAACTGCTTATAATACTATCTGGTGTAGTTCGGGGGAGGGGGGGGGGGAGTCTTGAGTCTGAGGAATTAAGGCTGCCTGGCTAGTGCAGTCGCCGCGAACTGTGCAGATTAAGGTTTTCTTTTTTACCCCCGACAGAACCAAATCCAGACCTTACCGAGAATTCGAACCCGGGTCACCCGAAGGAGAATCCGTCATTCTTAGCCACTCGGCCAGCCGCTCCTCTGATATATTTGCAAATTCTTCAACACAATGTTTAAAAAGCCTACGACCTTTGTCCTTGTTGAATATAAACCAATAGTTATTCATTTCTAGAAATGCCACTTGATGCAAGAATCGATGGCTGTCTACGATTAGACAAGGACGTGCTGTCGACAACCATGTTCGCTCGGTTGTAGAATGTTAGTTTCTCTAATTAGCAGCGGCCGGGTTGGCGTAGCTGATAGCCTCTTGCGCTGGTGATGTCATGAGCGCTGTCGGACACGGGTTCGACCCCTGGGCTGGTCGTCTGCGAACAGTGAGGGACAGACTGGCCTCCGTGCACCCAAGCCTACAAAATATGATGGCGCTGTCACATCACACAACCATAACAGGAAACTGCTTCGAGACATTAAAATAGGTTAATTAGCGGCCAGGGTGGCGCGGTGTTGGGGGTAGCGCTGACCACGACCGCGGTCCCAGTTCAACACTCTATAGCGTTTGTTTGTAGTCTGTGTGTTGATGGCGGGTCAAACCGCAACATCCACCTTGTAACTAGTGACTGTTCTATTCAAGCTGACTTATTCTACGTTTCAATTTCGTTGATGTACTAAACAACAACAACGCTTCGCGGAAGGAACAAGTGGGGTTCGACTCACGCCCAACTAGACATATATCTGTGCTAGCGTGTGTATTGTGTAACCAAGTCCGAGCCGTGCTACGATATAGAGAGGCGGCCCCATCAGGCGGCACCGTAAGTGGGCTTCATCAGGGGCCGACATTTTTACAGAGAAAATAATAACATGTAAGGGGCGGCATTTCGAAGACTTGCATCATACTAAGAAAGCCTACCGCACGGTACTGAATGTGACCTATGATTTCCACTTCTTTCCCATGATCTTATATGAAATCACATCAATACCTAAGAATATAATGATTATTTTATTTCAATGGCATAAGTTGTGTTCCCAGTGACCAATATTTGTGTCGGTCACAATCTAAAACCTTGATTACGAAGTCTCTATTCCAAGCCGTTATTCTGACTAGCTCCAGATTCGCGCCTTTAATACGCGCGGGTAAGTCTGGGATCGGTCCAGAGCTAGTTGCTAAGTACAGTGGAAAATCGAAGCACGGTGCTAAAAATAGAGCTGATATAATTCGGTCAACATGATAAGGCCTGGCACTTTATGACACTGACACGAATGTACTCACCCACACAGACATGAAACAAGAAGAACGAGTCATCAGTACGTGTGAATGTTCCAGTCTAATATCGCATGGGAGCATTGAACTATTGACAATATCCTCCCCCCATGCCCCCCTCCCACCCCATTTTCATTCCCCCTTCCCATGAATGTTACTTACAATCTGTAGATCAGAGGAAAATGACTCACAGACACGCAGATACTTAACTTTATAACACACCATTAATCATCATCGCAATCATCCACGTCTAAATCCCCCAGTTTTCTATTCAAATGTATTCATCAAGTATAGACAACACTAGAGACAGATATCTTGCAGTCTCACAATTTTTAGGTTTATACATCAAGCTTATGTATGTCAACGTATATATACAGGATATATTTGTTGGATATACAGAAGAATATATTGTATGTCATGGAAACAAAAACAATCAAATACAGGGGTTCTTAAAAATAAAAATTAAAATTAAAAAAAAAAGAACTTGGAATGAAAAGAAAATTGATAAACGAAATAAAAAAGTAGGCAAGTGAAATATTGCGACCACGTTAAAAGACATAACACTCCAAAAAAAAAAACAAAAAAAAACCCACACTGGAGTGTAAGATTGAAGGCAAGCGAGAAAGAGGTAGGCAATAACTATACAAGTAGGAAGATAACATCAAGAGATAGACGAACATCAGCCTGACAGAATGTACAATCAAGGCGAGAGACAGACAGTTTTGGAGATCCATTGCAGCCAACCTTCACTGTGAACAGTACCGCGCGGTAGATGTTCTCAGTATGATGCAAGTCTTCGACATGCCGCCCCTTATACGTTTTTTCTTTAACATTGCCGCCCCCTTATGAAGCCCCCTTATGGTGCCGCCTGATGCGGCCACCTCTCTGCATAATACCACGGCACGGCCCTGACTGTGGAAACGGCACCTCATCGACTGAATAAACAATGAAAACCAATACGCATTTCTAGTCAGTGAAGACAGTAGCCAGGTTATATAACCTTAGGGGTGCAAGCATATAACACAGCACCATGACGCACATAAATCCGCGCTAAGACATACATAAAACGACGCCACGACACATATAAAACGGCGCCATGACACACATAAACGGCGCCATGACACATATAAAACGGCGCCACGACACATATAAAACGGCGCCATGACACATACAACGGTGTCATGACACAAATAACAACGGTGCCATAACACACATACAACGGCGCCATAACATACATAAAACGGAGCAATGACATACATACAATGGCACCATGAAACACATAAACCAGTGCCATGACACCCAAAAAGCGTCTTTAGACACACAAAACGGTGTCATGATACACATAAAACGGCGCTATGACACACATAAAACGGCGCTATGACACACATACAACAGCACTATTACACACATACAACAGCACTATGACACACATAAAACGGCGCTATGACACACGTACAACGGCGTCACTTTCCAAGAACACGGCACAAAGGAGGAGAAGGGGGGCGGGTCATCGCGCCTCGTGAACCCCACCCCCCTGGCTATGTCACTGGCCTTAGGACTATTGGACATATGGTGCTGGACACGTGTTTTAATAAAGCCAACCCCACTCCAGGTGTGTGACGTGGTCAACATCACACCTGTCGCCTTTATTTCCCAAGACAACAGCTAGTACCCAGGTTAAACTGAATCGACCTGGGATCCCAGGACACTTTTACTAATCCGACTGAATGCGAGTTCCAACCCATGATCACCAGATCAGCAGGCAAGTGTTCAGGCTACTACACCACTCCCGCTGCCAGTACTACAGGACCAGCATACACGTCACCCAGGTGGCATTAACGTGTTGATCGT